>JTEE01000326.1:367057-418770 GCA_002896455.3 Chlorella sp. ArM0029B | reverse complement strand
TGCTGCTGCAGCTGCTGCTGCCCGCCGCCGGCGCCGGCGCCGACGCGTGACCGGTAGGCACCCGCCTGCTGCTGCAGCAGCACCGCGGCCCAGTGGCTGCTGCTGTGCTGGGCCTCCATTTTGTCGAGCCACTGCTGAGATCCGCTGCCCGGCAGTGCCAGCAGGTGGGCCGCCAAGTCCAGCTGCCCCGCCAGGCTCTGCCGTGCACACTGCTGGTGCTGCCCCTGCTGCAGCCGCCACAGACCGCCTGTGAGCATGGGCAGCAGCTTGACAGCTATGTCGGAAGCTGCCAAGCTGCCCGCGTGAGCTGCCAGCAGGGCAAACAGAAGTTGAGGGGGCACCTTGGAGCGCCGCTGCCAGTGAGCCTGAGCCTCAGCCAGAACCTCTCCAAGCTCCCGCCGCCCCTGCTGCTGCTGCTTGCCAGAGGTTGCGGTGCGCACGGCTGCCGCCACCGCCCGCTGCAGCAGGTTGAGGCAGGTGGCCAACAGGGACAGCACTTCTCGGTGCCCGCAACACGCCCGCAGCAGCGCCAGGGACTGCAGCAGCCAGCGCTCGCCGGGCGCGCCGGCAGGCAGGGGGGCATGCATGCCTGGGGTGGGCGACAGCCGGCTGCCGCTGCCGCTGTCTGTCGAGGCAAGGAATGACTTGGCTGCCCCCAGAACCGCCGCCGCCGTGTGGCGCTGCTGCCAGGGTGCCAACGACCGAGCTCGCTCCAACAGAGGCTCCAAACCTGCTGCTGCTGCTGCTGCTGCTGCAGGCGACTGTGCCAGTGGCCCCGCTGCCCCCTCCGCTGCTGCTGCTTGCAAGGGCGGGCCGAGGCCCAGCAAGGCTAGCGCCTCCTCTTGCAATGCTTGCAGCCCAGGGTCCGCCCAAAGCTGCCATGCCTGCCGCTGCTGCTGCTGCTGCTTCTGCTGCTGGGCGCTGCCTGCCTCCGTGGAGCTGCTGCCGTCATCCCCGCCGCTGCTGCTGGTGTTGCTGCTGCCAGGCACTTGTTGCACCAGGTGTTCCCATTGCAGGGCTTCAGCCTCCTCTGCTGCACCCGCCGCCCCTGCCGCTGCTGTCGAGCTGTACTGCGCAAGCACAGCAGCTCTGGAGGACGCATACTGCTGCCGCGCAAGCTGCCAAGCGTGCGCGCTGACGCCGCCGCCACTGCCAGCCTTGCCGCTGGTGGGAAGCAGCGTTGGGAAATCAAGCAAGGGGTGCAGCTGCTCGAGGGCTGCCAGGTGCAGGCTGGGCCAGCCGCTGCTGCTGCTGTTGCTGCCGCTGCTGCCGCCAGGCTCAGCATGCATGCCAGGCAGAGCTTCCGCTGCACCCACGGCGGCTGCCAAAGCTCCCCACTGAAAGGCTCCTGCCGCCAGGCAAGAACGCAAATAGGCAGCAGGGCACAGCAGCCCAGCCTCTGCCAGCAGCAGCAGCAGGTGGAGCACGCGATCCATGTGCCAGGCCTGCCGCTGGCGCCGCTGCGCAGCTGCACAGCTGTCCAGCCAGCCGTGGATGGCGGCTTGGAGTGCCGGCGCTGGATGCGGCGCTTCCGTGCTGCCATCTGCAGGCTGGCGCGCTGCTGCCTCTGCCTGCTGCTGCTGCTGCTCCCCTGGCAGGGTCTGCAGCATGCCCACCGCATACAGCACCCGCTCGGGAAGCAGCGCAGCGGCGCCACCATGCCCCTCCACCTGCTGCTGCTGCTGCTGCAGCCCCTGCTGCTGCGCCTGCTGCTGCCCCTGCTGCTGCGGGCTGTATGGCGGCGCCACAGCAGCCGCCAAGGCTGCGCCAAAGTCTGCCGCTGGCGCCGCCACAGCCCAGTCGCACACCAGCCGCACGGCATCCCGCAGCTGCCAGTGGCCCGACGGCGCCGCGGGGTGCTGCGACAGCAGCTTCAGGAGCGCTGCCACCGCTGCTGCTGTGCTGCTGCCAGAGCGCAGCTGGGCATCTAGCAGTTCGAGCGCCTTGCTGTCGTGCCATTGCAGCACCCTGCAGATTTAGAGGCCGGCGGTTGTTATGTGAGGGGTGGGCCGTGAGATGGACTGCTTGCCAGGCGGCATGCAGGCAGCAGGTTGGGAGCAGGCAGCAGGTGGGGCAGGCAGCAGGGAGACGGAGAGCACCCGAGCCAGCCAGACTTGCCCCTACCCCCTTTCGCCACACACACCTGGCGTGCAGCGCCTGGGACAGCCGCTGCCGTGCTCCATAGACCCACTGGCCGCACTGCTGCGCGCGGCTGCCGCTGCGGCGGTGCTCGCCGCCCGTGCTGCCGCCTGTGCTGCCCTGTGTCAGCAGGGGCTGCAGCACATGCTCATCAGCTGCCACAAATGCCGAGGGGTGCAGCTCGAAAACGAGCGCCGCCGCCTTCAGCAGGCCCCGCTGCGTCTCCTCGGCCCCCGCCTGGGCCGCTGCCGCTGCCGCCGCCGCTGCCGCCCCTCCATGCACCTGCCTGCGAGCTGCCGCCTCACCAGCAGCCTCGGCACCTTTCATGCAAAGATCCAGCAACGCCAACGCTTGCTGCTGGCCCAGCGTGGCAGCGGGCAGGCACTGCATGAGCAGCGCAAGCACCTGGCGCCGCCCCGCTGGCGGCAGCGGCAGCAGCGTCCGGGCACCGGCTGCCCACTCTGCCACCCTGGCTGCATCCGCCAGCCCTGCTGCACAGCAGTGCCCCGCAAGCCGCACACCATACTGCCACTCTGCAGCCATGCCCGCCTCTGCCTCTGAGGCATCGGCACCGCCCTGCCCTTGCCCCTGCTGGCGCTGCTGTGGGGCGGCAGTGGCCGAGTCGTGCGCACCGCCTGGCCTCGGTGGCCTGCCGCCTAGGGCGGGCACGGCAGGCGGTGGTGCTGCCGGGACGGGTGCTGCTGCTGCTGCTGAGTCCAGGAAAGCCAGCAGCTCCTCAGTCACCTGCTTGCTGCGCTGCTGCGCCTCGCTGGCGCCGTCCAAGCTGGCAGGCCTGCAGCAGCAGGGGCAGCCGGCACAAGCCGTGGCGTGTCGGCCAGGGAAGGTGGCACCCACCAGGCAGTCACTTCTAGTGTGAACTCACATCCGCTGGCCCCTTCTGGAGGCACCCGCTTCTCGAGCATGTCACACAGGGCATTTGATGGTATGATAAGCAGCAGCAACGCAGGGTGGAGCGGGCTGCCACCTGGCACCCACCTGGTGCGGTTGAGGGCGACGACACGTAGGAACCACAGCGCGCGCGGCAGGGGCGGCGCCAGCTCAGCCAGCATCTCAAACAGTCGGTTCCTGGGGAAGCCGTGGGGAACCTGCCCCGCCTCCCCGCTGCCGCCGCACCCCAGCGTGCGCAGCGGCGGCGCGCCAGGCGCTGCCAGCTGCTGCCGGGCCCACGCCTCGGCAGCCTCCTTGCTGCCTGTCCCACGGCTGGGCTGCAGCGGGTAGCGGGGGGCTGCACCGCCGCCGGCACCGCCGCAGCTGCTGCAGCTGAGCGGCGCATCAAACAGCACGTGTGCCTTGCGCTTGGCGGCGAGCAAGCGGGCGGGGCCTTGCAGCTGCTGGCGCAGAGCCTGCGGTCGGAAGTGGTTTTGTGCCATGCAGGCGGGCAGCGGTCAGGTACGGATGTGAGCCGCATCAGGAGGCGATGTCTCATTCGCCACCCTGACGTGCCACATCAGCGCCCGCGTCACGCTCACCCACCGCCGGCCACGGCATGCGCATGCCGTGAGTGCACGCTGTGCACCCCCCCCCCATGGCACGCATATGAGGCAATTCACAGCGCCCACAGACATGCACACAGCAGGCATGAGCCCACCTTGCGCCAGTAGGCGAGGCTGGCTGGCGAGTAAAACTCTGGGGGCTGGTCTGTCAGCGTCAGCGCCAGCTCACGCTTCCCATCAAACCCCAGGGCCGCAGACTCGCTGAAACGAAAGCCGTGCTCCAGAGCCTCTGGAGTGAGCTCATCCTCGGGGCAGCCCTGCGGGAGAAGAGGCGGGCAGTGGGCGGCCAGGCGGGCAAGTGTGGGGCGGGCGGGTGGGCAATGGGCGGCTGTGCTCAGGGGGAGAGGCAATGGCTGTGCGTCCTCGTTGGTGGCGGTGAGCGCTGCAATGCACGGCCCACTGCTGCACGGGGGATCAGGGGTCAGGGGATGTGCGCCCAGTTGGTGCCAGTTTCGCTGCGCCAGGCCGCTAGCTGCCCCCACTTGACGCGGCCGCTGACGCCGCCACCCGTGTGTGCGTGCTTTACCGGCATCCTTCCCGCCCCCAGACACATATTGTGAACTCACGGGGACATGCGGGAATACATCTGGGTGTCCCAGAGCGTCGCTGAGGGGCTGCACAGCCCGCTCCATGTAGTATTGCGCTCGTCAGCCAGGATGAGCTTCCGCTAGCGCCATCACACACCGTTACTGCCGTGACGAATATCAGGGACCGGCACGGCTCGCAGCACGTTGCCGTGCTCAGCTCTTGCTCTTAGTCCATCTCTAGCCCGCTTGCCCACCAGCTGATTCTTCAGAGTCGGGAGAGTGTGCAGTATGTCCAAAATGCCTAGATGTTTACGAAAGACGAAGGGGCCTCGAGATGTTCAACCGGCCACTTGCGCCACCGTCACAGCGGCAGCATGGGCGCAGCGGCAAAGAACATGGTACCACAGACGAACACAAAAATTCAAGCTAACGATACAGAAGGCGCCTCCTACTGCTGCTACTGCAACTGCGGCTGGTCAGTGGGTAGCGCTGCTTCTGTCGGTGCCTCCGGTGCACCGCCGCTGCCTGCTGCCGCGTCCGTTGCCGCTGCTGCCTCAGCAGCCGCCGCCTCACTGCCGCCTCCCGCCTCCTGCGCCGGCTGCTCAGGTGCTTGCTGCTGTTCCGGCTGCTCTTGCCCTGGTGCCTCCTGCTGCGCCCCCACGTCTTCCATGACCACGTCACCGCCCGTGGTGGAGGGCACGGCTGCCGGCTGTGCAGCACGACCCTCGCCTGCTCCCCCACTGCTCAGCTCCGGCGGCTGCTGCTGCTGCTGCTCCATCGCGGCTGTCGGTGACGTAGGCTGCTGCCCGGGCGGCGTGTCGGGCACGCTGCCGCCTGCCGGCTCCCCAGACCCACCACCCCCCTCTTGGCCAGCTGCCGCTGCTGCCGCCCGTGTGGGGCTGCCCTCCTGGCCGCGGCTGCCACCCCTCGAGGCATCGCCGCTTCCTTGTGCGGAGTCTGCCAGTGCTGCCTCCACAAAAGCAGCCGCCTCCAGCTGCATGGCTTCACTGGTGGCAGCTGCCACCTCAGCAGCTGCTGCAGCATCCTCCTCTGACGTCTCCGGCTCTCCATTCATCGATTCCAGTGGCGGAGGCCCGTCATCGCCCAGCCCATTTGCAAGGCCGCCCATGAACTGCCTGCCATGATGCTGCTGCTGCAGGTGCTGCTGCTGCGCCGACGCCATGGCCTGCTGCTGCAGCAGCGCCGCCTGCTGCTGCGTGTCCAACACCTGCACAGGGCAAGAGGCGCGGGGGTGGCACAGCACAGCAAGGCAGGCTGGACAAGTGGCCGGGAAGAGGCGCATGCGGTGGCAAGCGGGGGTGGGCGGGCGAGCGGCATGGCAACAGCAGGGGTGTCCAGCTGCGGCATTGTACGCACGAGCACGGGAACAATCACACACAGCCGGGAGTCAGCATGCGAGCCACCAAATGCGCTCCCCTGCGGCCATGGCAGGCCCCAAAGCCCGCCTGGGCTGCACTTGATGCCACAAGCAACCACTCCCACTTGCAGCAGCAAGTGCAGCCTGAGCGGCAACACACTCTGACGGTGCGGCAGCAAGCGCAGCCCAGAGGCTTCTGCTCCCCGTCCAACCTCACCTGCGGCGGGCGCCCGTCGAGGTAAGGACTGTGAGGGTTGTCGTTCACACCGGTCAGAGTGGCCAGCGCAGGCGGCGGCGGCAGCGTTGCGTCTGGCTGCCGCGTGCTGGTCACCGTGAGCAGCTTCTCAATTGCCAACGCCTGGGATGAAAGGGTGGAGGGTGGAGAAGATGGAGAGGGTGAAGAAGGCAATACACGCCTTAAGCAAACACACAGCTACTACGTGAGGTTCTTCGAGGTGCAAATCCATGCAGGCTGGCAGGCAACCAGGCAAGCAGCGAGAGAAAGGCACCCTCGCCCGCTCATCTTCTCCCGGCCTGCCGCACTGCCCTCCCCCCCACTCATCACCCCACATGCGCGCTGCTGCTCACTGGCTTGCTGGCTGCCGCTGCTCGCATGCGTGCTGCTGCTCACATGTTGACATAGACCAAAATCAACCGGTGTCCCTAGACACCACCTCACTCGAGGAAATGTCGCGGACGGTGTTACCCCGCGGGCCCTCCTTTCTAAGCTGACGTAGGCTCAAAAGACCCGCTGTGCCCCTGCCACTCCATGGCTCACCACTTTGTCCCGCCGGGAGTACTGCTTGCGTGGCTCCAGCAGCACCTCGCACAGCCGCTGCAGCGTGAAAGGCGCAGCCTCGTGGCCGTCCAGCAGCTTGTGCAGCTGCGCAGCCAGCGCCTCGGCAGACTCGTAGCCCGGCGGCGGCGGACGCGGCGGCCCCTCCACCTGCACGGCGGCGCAAGGGGGCGGATGGCGCAATTGGCAGGCAGGCATGCAGACTCCGTTGGCAGCCAGCTCGTGCCACAGGAACCATTTATGCAACGATGCAGAGGATCGGCATGCGTGTGGTGCCTCAACACCGGCCGGCAGCGGCGCTAGGCACCGCTCGTCCCGCACCTCGGCCTCCTGCTGCGCGTAGTCTGCCAGCACCGAATCCACCAGGCTGTGCAGCAGTGGGACCAGCAGCCGCCACTCATACCGCTGCAGCCCCGTCAGCGCCGTCTCTGCCAGCACACCCCGCAGCGCGGCGTCAAGCGCCTGCCGCTGTGCAGCGGGCAAGCTGCGGGGAAGGGGGCGAGGCGGCGGTGGCGGCGGTCCTGAGCGTGCCCCGGCTGGAGCAGCAGCGCCCCCATCGGCGGACCGCCTCCCGTGCGAGTGCTTCCTGCGGCAGCTAGCGGCGGCCAGCAAGCCGAATAGCAAGCCATTCGGGCCAGCTGCCAGTCCCTCAACATCAGTCCCACCTGCTGAACGCCTCTAGTTGTTCGAGTCCAGCTACAGTGCCTTCTTCGGCCTGTGCCTCCACGCCCGGTGTCGCCTGCTCGGCCGCAGGTGCGGCTGTCTGCGGCTCCTCCATTGGGGCCTCCCTCTGATCAGGCGCAGGCTGCTGGGAACAAGCCATCAAGCGGGCAATCGCGACTTGGCCGACTTGCATAGCACGGCCCAGCACGGCTGAACTCAAAACTCACAGCAGTACTCTTCTTCTTCATCTTCTTAGGTCACGGAAGTGTTGCAGGTTCAATCACGAAAGACAGCGGCGATGGCCGACGTGGGGCTCGTCGTGAAGCGGCTGGGAGTGGCGGAGGGCCAGGCTGTGGCAGCCAAGGCGTCCGAGTATGTGCGCGTTGCTACGGCGCGCCTGGGCAATGCCGGCCAGGTGGGGCGCTGCGTGAGGGTCGGGGCGCCACAGGCGGTGGGCATGAGCAGGCGGAAGCAGGCGGCGCCAGCTCTAGAGCACTCGGCTTGCGTGGCACCCACATCAGACGGCCACATCGGGTGGCCTCCAGTGGGGTAGGTGGGGGCATCTCTCCCACCTTGACTTGCGTGAAGCGGCTGGGAATGGCCGAGGGCCAGGCTGTGGCAGCCAACGGTGCCAGGCCACATCGGGTGGCAGTTCATGCCAGCCCCAAACTCACACTGTCAAGACTCGTCTGCAAGGGTGGCCACAACAGGGAATTCACTGTAGCCTGCCCCCACTGCTGCCCCCACTGCTGGGCAGTTTGATCTGTGCAAGGGTGCCGCCTGCGTCGAGCTGGCGTGCGAGATGCTGGGGGTGACTGTGGACTCTTCAGTTGTCGCCCGGCTTAGTGGAGTCAACGCCAACGTGTACCGAAACGCCAAGGCTGCCTTCCAAAAGGTGGGTGGGCAAGGTGGAGCGCCCAGGGGCGGTGGTGACGGCGGCGGAGAGGCAGGGGTCAGCGCTGGGCTGGCCATTCTATTGACCCTTGAAGGCAAACTGGCTGGTTGTGCCGGCATGGAGACGTCTGCCTTTGCCCTAATAGAACAGCAACTTCTTGTGCCCCCGGTGCTCACAGTGTCCAACCCATGCATGCAGGTGCTGGGAGTGGGCTCTAAACTGTCGGCACGCGACCTGTGCATCAAGGTAGGCTGGGTGCCAGTCAGCAGAGCAGGTCTTACAGGTCTCTGAGCAAGCAAGCCATTCAGACGGGTTGGCTGCACACAAAGTTGCTTTCTACCCACACCACCAGGACAGCCGGCAGCACCTCTCACCTGCTCCCCGCCTGCCTGCAAGTCCTTCAACCCCTCATCCTCCCAGCCTGCAACCCCACCCAGCCCACTTTTGTCGCTCCGCTCCCCCCTTCCAACCCCAGCAGTTTGGGTGCGCCCGGCACGAGCCGAGCATACGCGCAACGCTGGATTCGTTCAAGCAGCGCTTCACGCGCTCCCTGCCCGCGGTGCAGCAGGGCCACGTCGACTTCCAGCGCCCCGTCTTCCTGGCCGCAGCTTTCTACCTGGTGGCACGCAAGCACAAAGTGGCGGTGAGAGGGGCAGGCAGGCCGGCGGCAGGCCAGCTTGGCCCAGCGGGATCGTACCCTGTGTCGCTGCCGACGCTACCAATCAAGCAGGCATGCTGACCCATGCGCCCAGCTGGCTGCGCCCGCTTCACCCACAACTTCCCGCCTGCTCTGCCCAGAACCGCCGCTGTGATGCATGTTGCATCTGGGCACCGCAGTCCCCAAATCTGTGAACTTACTCCTCTCAGAAGGTCCGTGTGGCATCTAGGGAACCTGACACCACCCTTCGTTACCCCTCCCTCTCTGCGCCCCTCCCCGCCCCGCTGGCGCCAGGTGGACCGCATGAAGCTTATTGGGCCCATGGGGGTCACCGCCACAGAGTTTGGGCAGGTGGGCACACGAGGTGGGAGCAGAGAGAGTGTGGGGTGGCAGACGATAGGGGAATGAGCTTCCCTGCACCAAACATTGCTAAAATACTAGCTGATTTGGGCGCTGACGCATGGTGGCACGCGACTCCAGCCTCAATCCCACCCCGCCATGTGTGCTCCAGCATCAACCCTCCCCGCCCTGCCCCGTCCCTGCTGCCCCCTCCATCACCACACCCGCTCAAGGTGTTCTGTTTTCTGAGCAGCACTTCCAACCAGGCAGCTCCCTTGCAAGCTCAACAGCACGCTGCCCTGCACCCCAACCTCACTTCCCCGGCCCTCGACAGGTGTGTGCCTCCATGACCGACCTGTGCCCCGACCTGGTGGGGGTGAGCGGGGAGGCACGCAAGCGCCAGGCGGAGGGGATGACGGAGGAGCGAGGCGCGCTGCTGGAGCGCACCGGGTAGGTGGGCGGGCAGTGGAGCGCACCGGGTGGGCGGGTGCACCGTGTGGGCATGCAGTCGTGCAGACTGGGCGGATGGGCAGGTGGGTACATGGGCTGGGGTGGGCCGGCATTCGTGTGGGCTGGGTGGGTGCCGTGGATGATAGGTGGGCAGCTGGCGCACAGGGCTGGCTGGGTGTGGAGGCAACCTGGTTGGGCCCCCAGCTGAGGTTTCGAGGTGGCGTTTTGTGTTGAGAAGACAGGTGAAGGGGGGGCAGGCGCAAGCTCCGCTGCCTGTGCTTGCATTGGCGCAGCTTGTGACAGCGGGGTCAGCGCATGCACTGAACTGTACGCCTCACCCACCATTGGAGAGCGAGCAAGTGTCAGCCACCGCTCCCGCTGCCCTGAGCCGCCCCCGAACCACAACTAACTGCACTCATCCCATTGCTGCGCTGTGCTGCGCTGCTGCTGCAGTGCTGCGGGTGACGAGGATGACGAGGCGAGCGACAGCGAGGATGAGGTTCTGGATGAGGGGCAAGTGGGGTACCGAGTCAACGCCAAGAAGCAGCGGCAGCGGGTGAGGCGGGGCGGGGTGGCAGCCAGACGTGGGACGGAAGGCGGGCAGGTGCTGCGCACCCTCTGACCTCCCTTACGCAAACGATGGCAAGGCAGTGCACTGGGTGGTCCTGCTCAGAGGGGAGACTTCCTGCAGGAAAGTGGAGGTATTTGAGGCGCTCTGCATTGCCCCTGATTGTACACATGCACTGACACCACATGTTTGCCACACTTCAAATGTGCAGGAGTACGAGGAATGGAAGGTGAAAATGCTGGCCAAGCCGGCAGGTGCGGGCAGCAGTGGAAGCGGGGCGGCGGCAACAGGCGGCAGTAGCAGCAGGCCAGCAGCGGCACCAACAGCAGCGGCAGGAGCCCAAGGGGGCAGGGAAGGAAAGAAAGAGAAAAAGGAGCAGCTGACTGAGAAGAAGCTTCGTCAGGCCACGCTGTGCTTTGGGACTGCTGCGGCTGCACCAGCAGCAGCGACAGGAGCAGCAGCAGAGGCGGCGGGAGGAGCAGCAGCAGCAGCGGCAGCAGCAGCAGCAGCAGTCAAAGGGAAGGGGGCGATTGGCGGCAGCAAGGGCGGCGGCAAGGGCAAGGCTCGGGTGCCAGCCAAGCAGGCAGCGCTGGCGGAGAAGAACACCTGATCTGTAATTACCTGCTTACTTTTGCGAGCACCAAACACACTCATGTCAACCCGTACGGTTTGGGTGCCACTGCAAGAGATCAGGGATGCATGGGCACGCGGCTGCATGGCCAGCAGGTGCCAGCCAGGACTGTCATCGGCCCAGCTGCCGCCGCCGTTGAGCTCGCAGCGGCACCGACCTCCATTCTGCCACCTTGTGCTGTGCCACTGTGCTGGCGCTGCCCTCCATCGCAACGGACGCGGGCAAAGGAAGGTCCAGGATCCAGCTGCATCACGCTAAGGCACTCTGTGGCGTTTTTGCATGTGCCGAGGCGAGTCTGCTGGCGCCACCTGGGCAGCTGGTTGTATCGGGGGGAGAGGGGCGCGAGTGGGAGGATGTGGCGTGCGGCAGGGCCTGATGCAGGCTTCAGGCATGGCGCCGGTATGTAGCTTGGCGCAGCGAGCGCTCATCAGGGCGGAACCAGCAGCCAAGTGCAGGCAGAGCAAACAGAGCACAAACGAAAATGTAAGGGAGAGTGTGGCAAGGGTGAGGCAGGCACAGGCAACCACCGCGGTTGCAGCAGCCCACCTCAAGCCAGAAGTTGGTGAACGTTGAGATGGGCTGTCAACTGTTTGGCCTTCAACCTGCACTGTGTCACCAGGGCAGTTTCTTTAGTGGGCGCCCTGACGCACGCCAAAAAAATCAAATAAAGGGCGCCAGGCTGGGATGTACAGGCGTACCGCGGGGCCCCGGGAGGCGCCTTGTGAGCCCGACATGCCAGGAACATCAAACTTACGACAACTGCCCCAGTGTAACACGGCCTGTTTCAAGCCTCCGTGGCTGCTGCTGAGCTGGCCTGGAGGGTGGTGAGAGCTGCCCAACCAACGCTGGCCAATCAAGTGCCTCTCGGCGTTGCAAGGTTAAACCCGCTACCTCGTGGTGCAACCGCCCTCATGTGAATGATCACTTGAATGCCTTGCACCACGACCCCTCACACCCGCCTTTGTTTTCTCATATCACGCCTTTTCAAATCACTATATTTACAACCTCCTTTCGTAAAAGCCTTAGAAGCCGTAGAAGAACTTCAAACCGACTTTCTGAGCGCATGTGCCGTTCCAACGATCCCAACTTACTGCATGCTCTTGCGACAATCTACGTATTCCTCTGTTTCACTCACAGCTGCCTCTGCGTATGTCCCCTGCCCTTGCCTGCCTGTAGCAACCTGCCCCTTCCTCTGTTTAACTGCCTCCTCTGCGTATGTTTCCTGCCCTTGCCTGCCTGTAGCAACCTGCCCCTTCCTCTCTTTCACCGATGCCTCTGCGCATGTCTCCTGCCCTTGCCTGCCAGTACCACCCTGCCCCTTCCTCTCCTTGACTGCTGCCTCTGCGTATGTTTCCTCCAAGACCTCTATGTGAAGTGCCCGTTGCCGCTACTATGTTGCAACAACATGTTGTGCAATGCCTCGACACAAGATGTTGAGCTCGAATCTGAAATCATAAGGAAGTGCGAGGTTGAAGCATGACGTGAGTCAAACGGAACAGCTGGCGGGCAGCAAGCGGTGGGCAGATGGAGCCAGGCTGCAGCGACCTCCCTGCCGCTACCGTTTCACTGCCGGTGCCGCCTCCATCGCTGCCACAATTGTGCTGCCCGCTGCCTCGCTGCCGGGCTGCACCCCGGCCACCACCAGCCGCTTCCCAAGCTGCGCCCAGTCAAGCGGGTCCCCCGCCTGCGTCCCCTCCACATAGAGCACGCTCGCCGACCAGGCAGCAGGCACGCTGCCGCTGATGAGATCCCCCACCCCTGCTGCCGCCAGCAGCTGGGCTGCCGCCTGGCCAGACACCACCACCAGCAGTGCCTCACTCGTGGGTGTGTCCCCACCCAGCCCAGCATCCAGTTCCACCCTCCAGTTTTGCTGCAAGAGTTCCGACCATGCCGAGCCGGCCGCTGCCGCTGCCTGCGGGCCTGCGCCTGCCCCGGCCGCATCCAGCTCCTTGCGTGCACGCACTTTGAGGAAGTAGGGGGGCTGGTCCCGGCCCGCCCACACCTGCTGCGCAGCAGGCTGGGCCTGTGGGGGCGGGGGCACAGGAGCATGTTTAGCTCGGGTGTTTGCCCACAGACCACATCGAGTGCACTTCAGTCGAGGTCCTTGCCTCAAGGAGAAGAAAGGACCAGCAAGCCACAACCTTCTGCTCTGGTAGAGGAGTGAAAACAGAACCAAACACCCCCGGTCAAAGCCAACCTCCAACCTCCAACCTCCCATGCGACCCTCACGCCGCCTGCGCCCCGCCCCACCCCACCCCACCCTCCGCCCTTGATCCTCACCTCTTGAGATGCGAACGCGTGGTCAAATTTGAGGGGCTGCAGCCACGAGCGCACAGCCTCCACAGCGCCGGCATCACCGCTGTCCCCTGCCACAAGCAGCACAACAGTCTTGGGTGTCATGGCATCCGTCATAGCGTCAAACTCCTCTTCATCGTCATACCTGCGACAGTCAGGACACAGGGTGGGGAAAGGGCAGGGTGGAAGTGAGGCAGGTTGAGGTTTGGCTGGAGGTGTGCCGTGGCATGACCCAGGCTAAGGCAGAGCAAGCGCAGGGCAGGAGGAGGGGATGGAGGGTGCAGGGCTGGCTCTCCTGATCACGACATGAAGGCTGGTGGGTGAGCTGCGGGCTTGTGATTAGTGATGGGTTGAGGCTGGCCAGCGCAGGGGCGCACGGCCGCTTCGCTCGATCTAAAGCATGATAAATTCCGAGTTTCCCACTTCGCAAATCTGTCACAAAGGCACCCGTTTGACTGACCAGTGCTCGCTAGTGGCCACCACCGGCCGTGTCACCGCTGCCGCCACGGACCGCCGCCGCCTGTCCAGCCGTGTGGGGCCGTGAAACGTCGCCAGCGGGGCGTTTGCCCTGGCCAACAATGATGAGCTGCGCGGGATGAGGACGCTCTGGTTTGAGGCAGGCAGCGCGGACGACATGGTGTTTGCGAAAGACAGAAGCGGGGGGTAGGAGCACTGCCAATTACGTGTGACAAGGGCAGATCGTATCGACACACACACACACATCGTATCGAGAGCGCAATGGGGGTGAGGCTGCTTCTTCAAGGATGGATTGCCCCGCTGGCGGTGGCGGCATCCTCACAGAGAGGGCGTGTTTCCACAAGTGCGACCTCCATGTGGGCCAAACTGACCAATAAGATTCACATTGTATACATGTGCATTGTATAAAGGGTACAGAGGGGCTGTGCATGGGCGTATCAGAGCACATAATACAGGGCGGGGGCTGCAGCGCCCCCGCCAAAGAAGAGGGGCAGTGACGAAATCGGGGAGTCATCGCTACAAAGTTTCACAAAGTCACAGAGTGAAGAACGCAAAGGATGCTGCCTCCTGCTAGTCAGACAAGCCACATGACACGTGTTCATGCCGCCGCTCCCTTCACCGGGCTGCTGCCCCACCACCCGCCACCGGCCGGCTTGGCAGCAGGCGATGCCGGGCCCTTCTTGTGCGCTGGCGGCGCTTTGCCAGGGCTGCTGGTGTCGCTCTTGGCGCTGTCAGTGCGGCCACGCGTGGGTGACCCCGCCCTGCCGCCTCCTGTGGCACCATCATGCGTCTCTGCCTCTGCCGCTCGCATCAGTGCCGCCAGCTTCTCCTGCTTCACCTGCTCCAGCTGCTCCCGTGCCGTGCCCAGCTCCTGCAGGCAAGCAGAGGCAAGCAAGCAAGCAGTCATTAGTCAACGGGTCAGGAGCTTGACGGCGTGGATACCCAAGGTGAATCAGAGAGGAAGGCAAGCGGTGCACACACCCTCCGGTACATGCATTTCATCGGCTGGCCATCCCAATTCTCCCCCAGGCCCATGCCCAGCCCCATCCCAATTCTCCGCCAGGCCCATGCCCAGCCCCATCCCGGCGCGCTGCTTGCCTGCGTGAGCTGCTCTATCCGCCGGTCGGCCCGAGCCTTGCTGCTCTCTGCCTCGGAGACGCGCACCAGCGCCGTCACCTTCTGCTGCGCCGCCTCCTCGCCCTGCAGCCGTGCCGCCTGCGTGGCGCTGCGCTGCTGCTGCAGCTGCTGCCTCAGGGAGCCCACCTGCAGGCGCACACACGCACACAAGGAGCAGCACCAGCAGGTTTGTCATCGGCGAGCATGCGTGGTGCTGGCAGCGGGAGGCCTGCCTGCTATAGCCTGCCCACCCTTTGCTGCTTTTAGGGCGCAAAACACCTCGGATCCCCGGGCCCGCTGCCGCAAACATGGAAGCATGCAACCCACACACAGGCACAAGGCGCACCTCTTCTGCATGGTGGGCCACCAGTGCCTCTACATCTCCCTCCTGCTGCTGCCGCTGCGACTCGCTGGCCGCTTCTGCTGCTGCACGCCCGCTCTGCGCCTCCTCTGCTGCCTGCTGCGCCGCCTGCAGCTGCTCCCTCAGCTGCGCCACCTCACCCTGCAACCACCACGCATGAGAGAGGGGCATACTGAGGGTCAGCACCGTGGGCGGGACGGCGGCAGGTGGAGAGTTGCTCCTGCCACCAGGTCTGAGGCCAGCACGCGACTGCTCCAGACACAAGGAACCCTCCAATACGTCCCCCGCCTCCACCCGATTGGCCACCACTCCACACCACATTTCCACCATGCTTCCTTCCCCCACCGGCCTCGCCCTCCCCCCACACACAAGCGCACCTGCAGGCCCGCCACCTCTACTCTCAGCTCCTGCTGCACCACCGCATGCGCCCCCGCCAGCTCATCCGTAGACCGCTGCCGCTCCGCCGCCTCCGCAGCTGCCGCCTCGCTGGCAGCACGCGCCGCATCCAGCTGCCGCCTCAGCTCCTCCCCCTCCCCCTCCAGCTTCTTCTCCCGCCCCTGCAGCCGCGCCACCTCAGCGGTGCTGGCCGCTAGCTCCTGCCGCAGCCCAGGCAGCGCCTCTGCCTCTGCCGCTTTGACCTGCGCCGCTGCCAGCTGTGCGCGCGTGTCGCCCAGCTGGCGCTCCAGCTGCGTGCGCTGCAAATACTCGGTCTCCGCCCGGCTGCTCGTCTCCCGCAGCTGCTGCTCAAGCTGCGCTCAGCGGGAGGCAGGAGGAGGGCATGCATTGACAAATGAGACAACAGCGGGCAGTAGTGTGGAGGTCGAAGCAGACGGCGGGTGCCAGCTGCCAGCCCGCTTTTGCCTCCCCCACAAAAAGCTCGCCGATAGCCAAATGCAGCAGCCACTGGACCCTCCTCTACTCAGGACACCCACAGCCCCGCTCTGCCCAACAACCTCCTACGTCCCCCGTCCACAAACACCCCCACCCAAATGTGACTTGCCACCCTCAGCTCCTCCCCCTTGTCCGCCCTCCACACCCTCTTCATCCCCACAAACAGGTTGTCCACCCGAAGCCGAATCCCTGCTGCTGCCCGCCCACCCACCCGCAGGTTTGCCGCTTTGAGCTCCTCCCCCTCCCACACCGCGCGGTCCCGCTCGCTCATGACGCGCGCGCTCTGCCCCTGGTAGAAAGCAAGCTCCTTGTCCAGCGCCGTGGCACGCTCCAGCTGCTGCTTGAAACCCTGCACATCATGGGGACTCAGGGTTCTGTTTGTCAAAACTTCGGTGTGTAGTAGAAGGTGGTAACAGCAGAAACCGCTGCAAGAGCACCTGGCCAGTGTGCCAGCCTGGGCACCAGCCCTGCTCCCCACTTGGGCCCCGACTGGCGCAGCCTCCCCTCCTACTGGCACCTCTGGCAACCTGCAATCGGCTTGCTGCTGCAGCCTCCCACCTGGTTTGCTCGCCGCTTGGCGTCCTTGACCTCACTCAGGTCCTCCCGCAGGCTGTCACGCTCCTGGGTGACGGCAGACAGTGCGACGCGGTGTGCTGCAAGCTCCTTCTCTGTGGGGAGGCCGCAGGTGGAGAATGTGCGGGCAGGGTGAAGTGCCTGACGGTGCGCAGCAGTTTGTGGGCCCTGGAAAAGCGACACCGAGGGCGTTGCAGGCAGCTAGCTGCTGCGGGCCCGGGCGCAGCACCCGGCTCAGCAGCACCCACCTGTGGAAAAGATGCGCTCTTGCAGCACGCTGGAGCTGTTGAAGGTGGTGTTGCCTCCATCTGAGCTCAGGCACATGTTCTCCAAGTCCAGAACCTGCACAGGGAGCATGCAGAAGGGGCAACATGAGGCAGTGGCAGTGGCAGCGGGGTGGGCCCAAGTTGGCGGCGGCGACAGATGTGGCGCCGAGATACTGCCGCCTGGCAGCGCTCTGAGCGGCACCATGGGTTCCAAGTGCTGACAGTGCAGGTTGCAGACAGGAAGGCGTGAGCCCGGCAGCAGGGAGCGCACCAAGGCGTCTCGCTCTCTCAAAGCCTCGTCAAGCTTCAGTTGAAGCTGCTTGCACTTCTGCTTTAGGTCCGCCATTTCGCTGCCCGAAAGCAAAGGAGTTGCGAGCGTGAAAAGAGAGGCCAAGGGCTGGGTGGCAAGGGGCGCTGGCCCCGTGAGCGGGGCGGCAAGCAAGCTCGTCCAGTATGCCACAATGCTCAGTGCTTGGTTGCACAAGGCGGACCGATTTCAGTTTGCCAGCAAGCCTCCACCCTGGCGCCGTCCTTCTCACTTGGCAGGGCCCTATTGGCCAGCCTGTGTTTCCCTGGCGTGGCGTCCACATTAGAGCAGACAATTGAGCAGGCAGGGGGAGGCCGGAGAGCGGGCCAATGTCTGCTAGGGGCGGCCTCCTGCTCAAGAGCAGCAGCAATCGGGGCGCTGCTCCCCCTGGGCCCAGCGACGAGGACATCCATCAGGCAGCTTTGAAAGCGCTCAAAAGCACTTTTGGTAAGAGTGCCCGCTTGGCAGTGTCCACCGCCTCCGCCTCCCCGCCTCCCTGCCCGCCCCTCATCCATTCGCTGCCCTGTGCTGTCTTACCTCTCCTCCTTTCCAGGCTTTGACGCCTTCCGTGGCCAGCAGGGAGATGCGATCCTGGCAGCGCTGCGCGGAAAGGACTGCTTTGTGCTGATGCCAACCGGTGAGGGGCGGCTGGGATGTGCGCCAGGTCGCAGCCTGCAAGGCCTCTGTTTGATGCCTGCACTCTAACCGAGCCTGCGCTGCTTGCAGGTGGCGGCAAATCGCTGTGTTTTGCGCTTCCGGCAGCGATTCGCCCCGGGGTCGTGCTGGTGGTGTCGCCCCTCATCGCCCTCATGCAAGACCAAGTCCAGGTGTGGCATCATGGCACCCACATGCCTCCTCTCCTGCCCGTCTAGTCTAGTCAGACTTGCAGGACAGCTTTGCCTGCCTGCCTGCCTGCCTGCCTGCCTGCGGGGTGCTGCCCTGCCCTGCTCCGGCTGTCTGGCACCACCTGTGCCACCAAACCATCTCCTGTGCCACAACCCACTGATCCCTCGTCCTTGCCACAGTCGCTGCGGGCCCGTGGCCTGCGCGCCGACTTCCTGTCATCCACGCGAAGCGAGGCCGACCGCCGCCGCCTGCTGGCCGACCTGCAGCAGCGCAAGCCCGAAACACAGGCAAGCACAACACTGTCACAGCTGCGTGCACTGGCTGTTGGCTGCTGCCACCCATCTCGAAATGCCATGTCTGGTCTAACACCTGATGCACCGATGCATGCCGCTGCACTCCCCAATGCACCGTCGGCACCCCCGTCTGCCCGCTCCAACCGCTGCTTTATCTCACCCCACCCCACCCCACCATGTTGCAGCTGCTGTACGTCACCCCTGAGCTGCTGTCAACCGACTCTTTCATGCGCTGCCTGCGGGTGGCCTACGCTGCTGGCAGCCTGCTGCTGTGTGCGGTGGACGAGGCGCACTGCGTCAGCAGCTGGGGCCACTCGTTCCGCCACACATACAGGTAGGGTAGGGTACAGCTGGGGGCAGGGGAGGCGGGGACGGGGTGTGGATGCCTCCTGAGGTCCGTCCTCATCGTGAGCGCTGTGGACCCCTTGCATCTGTCCAGGGCGGCTCTCTAACATGCACGCTGTTCTGCCTGCCAAACAAGACAGCGAACGGTGCACCAGGCCGTGCATGCGATCCCCATATGGTGCCAGCAATCATGCCCCCTCATACCCTCGTGTGGCCCTTTCTCCTCCTCCCCGCACCTGCCCCCAGGCGGCTGTGGATGGTGCGTCAAGAGCTTCCCCGCCTGCCCATCATGGCCCTCACCGCCACCGCCTCGGAGCGGGTGCAGGCAGACATTGTGCAGCAGCTGCGCCTCAGGGATCCCCTCATGCTGCGCGCATCCTTCAACCGCCCAAACATTGCTTACGAGGGTGAGGCGCGGGCTGGCCTGCCTGCCCATGGGGCACCTGTCTGCTGTTGAACAGGGACATCTGGCTGCTGGGACCTCTGTCCGCTCCGGCCTGCGGTTCAGAAGGGAGACCTCTGCTTCTGGCTCTTCACCAACAAGCTCCTCCGATCTATGCAGCTCATCCATGGTATGCACGCTGTGGCCCGTGCACGCTGTGCACGCTCTGTGGCCCAACCGCCTCGCTCTTTTTGGTTCTCGGGCGGGGCTGTCGACCAATCGCTCCGACCCATGCCCGCCTATGCCGGCCCCCTGCAGTGCGCTACCTGGACCTGCTCAAGGCGCCAGGGGGCTGGCCTGTGTCCACGCCGCTCCCAGACATCATCGCCATGCTGGAGCGAGAGGCAGCGGCGGCAGGCGGTGGCGCACCTGCGCGGCAGCAGCAGCAGCAGCAGCAGCGGCAGGAACCGCGGCAAGGACAGCAACAAGACCAACAGCCAGGGCAGCAGGAGCAGCAGCCGGTGCAGGTGCATGTGCCCTGCACAGTGATCTACTGCCATCGGAGGGAGGATGCGGATCGCGTGTCCTCCGCGCTGCGCAAGCGGGGCATGGCTGCTGCTGCCTATCATGCCGGCCTGCCTGACGCCACACGCTCTCGTGTGCTGGAGGACTGGCAGGCGCGGCGGGTGGCGGTGGTGGCGGCAACCGTGGCATTCGGCATGGTGAGGGGAGGTGGGTTTGGAGGTGGAGGCGGGAGGTGGAAGCAGAGGCGAAGAAGAGACAGAGGCGTGCAGGAGGCGAGGGTGGGTTCAACCCCAAAGTTTGCCACAAGGAGCAGCCTGGAGAGCCTAGCAAGCAGGGAGGCCTGTTTTGGAGGTGGAAATGAGAGGTGGGACGAGAGCGGCGGAGGTGTGGAGGGGCCGGGGGCCGGGGGCGTGAGGGTGGAGCGACCTGGGGAGCAGGACCCTTGGCCTCCCAATACGGCTGCATCATCCTAGTAGGAGTGCTGCAGTGCCTTGGGAGCATACCGAGCACGTGTGACCTGCCCATCTCACATGCATCTTTCTTCCTTTGTTTTGTTTTGTGCTGTGCAGGGCATCGACCGTGCAGGTGAGCCGCCCCGCTGCAGCACGTGGCAGCTGGTGCTTGTGCCAGTAGGGGGCACCCCACCTTTAGGAGGCGCGTGGTGGGCCTTGCATGCGGGCATCCCGCCTCCCTCTGCTCCCCAACTAAGGCAGCTTGCTGGCCTGGGCACCCCTCTGTGCTGACAAACAACCCTCTCCTCCCCCCGCACTGCCGTCCGTTGCCGTCGCCTTCTCCACCCTCCCCTGTCGCTCACCCTGCCCTGTCGCTCACCCTCCCTCCCCTGCCCTCGCGCCCTGTCTTGCACCCCACAGATGTGCGCTTTGTGCTGCACTACAGCCTGCCCAAGAGCTTGGAGGGTTACTATCAGGAGGCGGGGCGGGCGGGGCGGGACGGCGCCCCCTCTCGCAGCATCGTCTACTTCTCGACCGAGGACCGGCAGCGCCAGGGTGGGTGGCTGGATCCAATCTGACTAAGAACTGAATGATTTGTTGTGGTTTGGTAGCAGGGACAGAGGGCCAGGTGAGTGGCTGAGGCTGAGTGAGAGGGGGCAGAGGGGAGGGCACAGGGTGCGGAGTTGTGCCAGCTAGTTCTGGTACGACGGCGACAGGCGGGGAGGGTGGCTGAGGGTGAGGGGAAGGGACAGAGGGCCGGGTGGGTGGGGGGCTGGGGTGAGAGGACAGAGGTCAGGGTACAAAGGGAACAGCTCTGCAGCTGGAGGGGTGGGGTGGCCAGAGGCAGGGTGGCGGGTGGCTGCGGCCCTGGCTGGCCTTCCCGGCCGGAGCAGGGCGTGCATCACTTGGCATTGTGGGGTGAGACAGACAAGGGATTTGCGACGTCTGGAGGCTGGCTCGCGCTTGCGCCTGCAATTACGCATGCGTACTGCAAGCGGCACAGCACTGCAGTCTCGCAAACGTGTGCATGGTCTTGCGAGCGTCACTTGCTACGTACGTGTCGTCTTCCACCTGCCACTCAGCTTCGCCCCTGGTCCCTGCGCCTGCAGAGTTTGTGCTGAGAAAGGGCGACGACGAGCGCAGCGGCAAGGGGGGGCGTGGCGGCGGCAGCAGCAGCAAGGGGGGCGACGAGGAGCAGCACCCAAACCAGCTGTCCCAGTTTGGGCAGGTAGGCCAGGGTGCTGGGTTGCACACTGGGTGGCAGGGGAAGCGGCCGGCTCACATTTGGACCAAGTTTGGCCCACAATGTGGCCCACATTTTGGCCCACATTTTGGGCAACCTGTGGATGCAGAGGCGGCATGTTCTCATGACGTTCTTCACATGTTGGTTCACTTCCCCCTCGTCTGCATCCGTGGCTCACTTCCCCACCTCCTGGTTCCCGTCTTCCCCACTTCCCCACTGTTCTTCCCCACCTCCCCACTTCTGCAGCTCCCCACTTCTCAATCTATTCCGTCCCCACCTCCCCACTTGCCCCTCCTGACCTCCTGACCTTCCCACTCACCCACGTCCCCACTCACCCATTCCCCACCACCCCACCTCCCCCTTCCCGTCGTCCACTTCCCCACTTCCCCACCTCCCCACTTTCCGACCACGCACTTCCCCACTGCCCCGCTGCCTCACCTCCCCACTTACCCACTTACCCTCTTCCCCACTTCCCGACCTCCCCACCTCCCCACCTGCCGCCGCCCCACCCTGCGCCCTTCCCCCCCCACAGGTTGTGGAGTTCTGCCTCACCGCCCGCTGCCGCCGTGCCGCCGTCCTGCAGCACTTCGGGGAGGGGCCACCCGCCGGCAGCGGCCCCTCTGCCGGCGTCGCCTGCTGCGACGTGTGCGCCGACGGGGCCACGGTGGCAGCGGCCATCCGTGAGCTGGCCAGCGCTGGGGCGCAGCGGCGGCAGCGCTTTGCTGGGGGCAAGCACACGTTGGACTTTGGAGGCGGGGGCGCTGGGGCGGGCGGCGGGGGTGCGATGGAGTTTGAGAAGCGGGCGTATGAGGGGCTGGACTACGACCAGGGTGAGCAGGGAGGGCAGGGGTGTTGTGTGCATGCTGGGGACGGGTGTGGGAAGGGGCGCTGAGCGCAGACAAACGCGCATGCAGTGTAGTGCATGTGTGTGTGCCTGAACATGCGTGGCTCAACTGCAAGTCAGAGCCTGACACCAGAACTGGTTTGCATGGGTGCCTGCTGTGCAGACGGCCCCAGCCGTGCGCTTCAGGACAGCGACGAGGAGGATGCGATAGGAGGCTCCAGTGGAGACGACGGTGAGTGCCGGCAGGGCAGGGCTGCATGGCTTGGCTTGACCACAGGTCCTTGCTTGCCACGTGCGCAGTGTGGTATTAAGTGCAGGCAGGCGTACAGCAGCTGCTGCCCTGGCACCGCTGTTGACCACTCAGTTGTGCCCTCCCCCACCTCATCTTGTGCAGAGGAGGGCGCCCAGGTGGCAGCAGCGGTCAAGGAACGAGCCGTGAGGGCTGGCGGCAGCGACAGCGCTGTGTTTGCAGCCCTGGCGCAGGCGGAACAGCGCCACGAGCAGCAGCAGGCGGGCGGGGGCAGCAAAAAGGCGCGCCTGCTTCAGAAGCTGGAAAGCGGCGGTGGGCCTGGCGGCAGCTTGGGCGGCGGAATGGGCCCAGGCAGCGGCAGCGACCTAACTGACGCACTGCTGCAGGCAGCCGCACGCCAGCTGGCAGCGGTGCTGAGCGGCAATGCAGCGCTGGCAGCGGAAGTGGGCGGCAGCGGCAGCTCAGCAGCGGCAGGGGTGGCATCCTTACTGGTACAGCAGCTGGCAGCCGGCACTGTCTCCAAGCCAGTCTTTCAGTCAAAGCTGTCCAACCTGGCAATGCAGCTGAAGAAAGCGGGGACAGCTGGCGATGTGCCAGCCCTGGCAGCGGCGCTGGGCACCGGGGGCGGGCGGCAGGGCGAGCAGGACGGAGGGGCTGGGGTGCAGGCACCGGCGGATGGGGCAGCAGCAGAAACAACAGGGCGAGCAGCGGCGGGGGAAGCAGGAGCAGCAGGAGTAATAGCAGGGGCAGCATCGCCTGAGCAGCAGCTGCAGCGGCAGGTGGCCGAGGCGCTCCAGCTGGCAGCCAAGGCTGGCCCTGGTCCAGGCCCTAGCAGCAGCAGCAGCAGCAATCCTGCTTCAGCAGAGGCAGCAGTTGCTGCCCTACAGCTGCTGGCACATGTGCCAGTAAACGTTCACCTGCTGCACGTCACTGGCGCTGGCAAGCAGGTGCAGCACCTAAAGAAGCATGCCGTGCAGGCAGTGGCAGCAGCCGCGGCAGCCGTGGTGGCGGCATGGAAGGCGCATCTAGTGGCAGCAGCAGCCAAGTAGAACAACCAAAAGACCTGCACTGCAACCTTGCTCTTCCTTTGGTTTTGCACTTCCATGTCCATGTGAAGGAATACAAGCAAAGGAAGAGGAATAAGAACAGGGTGGGTGCCACTGCTCTGCACGCTTCACGCTGCCTCCATGCCCTGCTGTCCACCGCTGCTGCCGCCCTCTCCTGCCGGCGCCGCTTGCCCCTGCTCATCTTTCCCAGCGGTGCTTCCAAAGTGCGGCAGGAAGAGGTGGAACATCAGGTACACTGCACCCGCCAGCCGCCACACATTGAGCGCTGCTTTGCACAGCCAGATGGCTGCCAGCCCGGGGAGCAGCCAGGCCTGGAGCGCCAGCAGGGGGCAGAAGAGGAGGAAGAAACCGCTGACCATGTTGTTCCTGCAGACGGGCGGGCAGGTTGGTGGGAGGGGCTGGGAGGCAAGTTCGAAGCTGGGTGAAGGCAGGTTAAAGTGAGCACATCAGCTGCCAGGCTGCATCTGAGAGCAGCGCCGCCACGCATGCTGCCCGCCAGTTGCGAGCCGCCTGAAGGAGCGGCATCCAGTCACCGCTGTTCCGGGCGTTGGGTACTATATAGTGACTATGCGCCAGCAGCCAGGCAGGCCGTCACCCTTTCCACGTCACCGCTGCCATCAGCAGCGTGGAGGTATGCTTTCTGCTGCCAGCATGACTCAATGTGCTGCCCGCGCACCTGACAAAGCGGAAGTTTTGGGTGGCATAGCTGAGCCCATCGAACACGAAGAGCAGGCCATTGAGCGGCTGTGCGACTGCCAGCACCAGCCAGGCGCCGCCTTGCAGCACAGCCACCACTTCTGGGTCTGAGCTGAACAGAGAGATGAAGGTGGCACGGGCTGCATGGAAGGCCACCCCAGCAGCCAGGCCAAACAGCAGGCCGGCCAGGAGCGTGCGGTTGATGAGCCGCTGCATGTGCCTGCATGGGGTGGGAGAGGAGGCGGGAAAGGAAGTGGGCCAGTGCACTTATCGGTGGGTGTAACTGCACGCTGTGCATGCACTGGGGCCCCGTAAGCAAGGGCCCTGGGCCCTTGAGCAACGGTGCAGCACGGGCAAGGCCTCGCTGCGCAGCAAACTCCCCTCCCACACACACCTGTTAAGCTGGGATCGCAGCATTCCCGCCTCTGCAAGCACCCAGAAAGCCGGCACTCACTTCTTGGCCTCCAGGCGCCACACTGGGTTGCGCGCGTGCCCAAACAGCCGGCTGCCCAGCACAATGCCTGCTGCCGCAAAACCGTCCACGGCGTAACTGATCACCACCCACAGCTGCCCCACAATGCTGTGCGCTGCAGGCAGGGCGGGGTGAGGCAGTGGATGGGCGTGAGAGGAGGGTAGGGTGGGGGGAGGCGGTGGAAGGGCGTGAGAGGAGGGCAGGGAAGGCAGCTGGGCCTGGCAGGCACAACCAGGGAGGCGCCATCCCTGGGCACTTCAGAAAATATGGCTGAACACAGTGCCTGAACACAGTGCCTGGAAACAGTGCCTGGAAACGGTGGGCTGTAACCAGTGCCTAGAGCCAGTGCCCGATGACGGTCCACCCCACCCACCTGCCAGCGTGGCGGTTCCCAGCCGTGCAGCAGCGGCCAGTGCCATGAAGAAAGTGAGCTGCAGAGTCATGGAGCGCATGAACATGTTGGCTCCGTCCCTGCAGCAACAGGGAGCAGAGGGCACATAACCTGTCAAACAGACGTTGAGTCTGCTGCACGCTGTGCAATGCGGCGCATACTGGTCCAGCGACAAAGTGCACGTCAACGTCACAGCCGAGCACAGCACAGCATGCACAGCAGCACAGCACGCACCGTAGGAACTCTCGAGTGGCGTCATCAAACAGCCTGCCCGCCTGCCTGCCCGCCCTTGCTCGGTGTGCCGCCCCATGCTTCTCCTCCTGCCCCTCCTCTTGCTGACCCACCAGCCGCTGCTGCACTGCTGCTGCCGAGCGTGGGCTGCTGGGTGCCAGCTCCATACCTTCACCGCTGGACGCCGCCATGCTTGCCTCACCGGCTGCCTCACAGCTTCCGTCACCCAGCAGCGGCTGCTCCTGGCGCTCCTCGCCCTCCCCAGGTTCGCTGCTGTGCCTGCTGTGCCTGCTGAGACCAAACACCTCGCGCAGCAGGTGCACCCGGCCGCGTGCCTCTGGCGGTGGCAGCGCCAGGATGCACGCCAGCGAGGCAACAGCCAGCAGTGCCTGGCAGGCCAAAGTGACATACCCCATGGCCACCAGCCCGCTCCCATCCCGCGCCTGCTCCTGCTCCTGCCGGCCCGCCTGCCAGCGCAGCACCAGCGTGCTCCCCACCATCTCCAGAAGTGCTGCGCTGCTGGTCAGAAAAGCGTTCACGCGAACCCGGGAGAAGCCCTGCACCGGCAGCAGCGTGGGGCAGGGCTGTTTGGCGTATACACAGGGGTGGCGACGCACTGAAGTGGAGAGCATGGGGCCCCCGGAGCCTGGCTTGCCCGCTTTGTGCCAGCACCTCCACAGCCCCGCATTTCACACATATGCCTCACCTTGCCACACACCACCCACCCAATGCCAGCATGCACCTTTTGTGCCGGCGTCTGCACGCCACGCGACCCCGACGTGTGACCCACTTGCGGCACACCGCCAACCCAGTGCCAGCAAGACGCCCACCCGTGCCGACGTGTCTCACACACACGTGACCCACTCGCAGTGCTGCAGACCAGCCACCCAGTGCCACCTCCCACCCAATGCCAGCACGCACCTTTTGTGCACACCCACAAGGTTTCAGACCCACCCACGTGTATCAGGCATGTACCGCAGCTGCTGCACTCACGCACCTGCAGGACGCCAGCTGCCGACATGTTGAGCAGCTGCAGCGGGTTAAAGGCAGCCCAGGTTAGAGGCAGCAGCAGCTGTACAGGCACAGAAGAGGGCGCCAGCCCAGCCACCCAACACTGAGCCAGCACGCCCCCGACACAGCAGCGGTCTGCATGCCCAGCAGGCAAGTGGGCAGGCAGCGCCGGAACCAAGTTTGTTTGTTACAAGTGCCCACCTGCAGAGGGGTGACCCAGGAGCGCAGCACCCAGTAGGGCGCCGCCTGCGCCTGCACATTGGCGCTCAGCGCCAGCGCACCGGAGCACAGCGGGGTGCGCACCGCCAGCAGCAGGGGCACAGCCGCCACACCCAGCAGCACGCTCCACCGCAGGCTCAGCTGCACATGGGTGGCGAGAGAGCGCCAGTCGCGAGCGCCGGCGCTGCGCCCCACCTTGCTGCTCACGCCATCCACCTGCGGGGGGGGGGGAACAAGGAGGGCACTGCTGAGCCTGATGGGGCGACACCAGCAGAACTGGGAAGGCACCCAATGGGAGCAGCCTTGGGCCGGGGTTGGGCAATGGATGAGCATCACCAAAGGCACAGGCTTCTCACATTTGACGACTTGTTATGCCCTCTTTCCTCACCAGAAAGTTGAACACGCGGGATACTAGGCCCACGCAGGTTCCGACGGCGGCAAATGCAGCCAGGGCAGAGGTGGGTGCGTAGTTGCCCAGCAGCGCGGTCTGCACCGCCACCGTCAGCGGCGGGGCGGCTGCAGGGATCAGAGGGCATATGGAACGCTGTGGGGCGCAAGATTTTCCACACAAGAACAAGCGTGTGCACATGCTATGTGGCCATACAGGGCGAGGTGGTGTGCAGGTGGGAGGGGTTGGCGAGGCGTGGGGCATGCACAGGGGCCGGCACGCTGGGGGCGCCGGCGGTGGGAGAGCGGCGCTGCGGGCGGCTGGTACTGGATGTCCACGGCGCGTGGGCTGTTGCTGAGCCCGCGGTCGCCTACTCACCATTCAACACAATGGCAGGCAGCGCCACGCCAGCGATAGCCGCCAGGCTCGACAGGCCCGCTAGCTCTAATTCCGTCGGGTCATCTTCGCTGCCCTGTGAAGAATGCATTATTGCGATGATTTAAACACACAATTGCGCGGTGTCAATCTTATGCTGATTTTCAATCCACGTGTAAAGAATGGGCATGTGACCGGCATGTGATTCCAGCAGGCCCCCTGAAGTCGGCAGCGTGCCCTGAACCGGGCCAGCTCGCTGGTGCTTGGCATTGCGTCACACCGGGCATTTGCAAATCTACAAAGGCCTCTCTAACACACGGGACGGTGTGGATTGAAGTGCATGGCACAAATCGAAGCGGCTCGTGGCCCTTGATGGAGAGGGAAATAAAGTACGTGTGATGACATATGGAGGGCGCAGGCGGGCCTGCCTTGAACGGCTGGTGGCAGGCGTGCTGTGCCACTTGGCGCCACAGCACGGTGCAACCCACAGCTCCCCCCGCCTGCCAGCCTGCCATGAGACATGCCACACCCCTGCTGCTGCGTTATGGACCCGTGTGCTTCTTTGGCATGCTCGTGAGCTCAGCAATGTCCAGCTCCTCGGTCCACCACTGCCTGCAGGCAGGGAGGCGGTGGCCTGGGCCGAAGCACGGTAAGGTAAGTGGGCCGTGGGCCGTGGGCCGTGGGCCGAAGCACGGTAAGTGCACATGATGACATCAACTTGGCTACCTCACTTTCTGGCCGTGCTGCACCGCACGCTGTCCCGTGCTGGCGCGCTGCGCCTCAACAGCCACTGCTGCCAAGGTAAGGATAAGCTGGCAGCACCCTGCGGGCACCCCAAGACGCGCTGCTGCTCACCGCCTGACACTGTACTGCACACTACATTCTGATACACTCACCCCCCACCCTGTCCCATGAAACCTTGCTGGCTCCCCCTGGACTTGAAAAGTGATTAATTGATTGACTACACTGCGCACCTGATGCCCGGCAGGTGCCCCGCCCCTACGACCGCCACCACACGCTCCACCCGCCCCGCCATCCTGCGCATCACAGCCGCCATGTACTGGTCGCGCTCATGCACCAGCGGGGCCATGACGTTGGGGAAGTCCTGCGGGCAGGGCATGGGAGGAGTGGCATGGAAGGCAGGATGTGAGGGAGGAGTGAGGGAGGGTGCCAGCGGCACGGGGGTCCGGAGGATGGGAGGGAGGGTGGGAGGGAGGGTGGCAGTGGCATGAAAGGCCGGATGTGAGGGAGGAACTGAGGGAGGGTGCCAGCGGCATAGGGGGTCTGGAGGATGAAAGAAAGGGTGGGAGGGAGGATGGCAGCGGCATGCGTGGGTTTCTGGAGGGAAGGGGAGGAGGAGGCAGCGCTATCACGGGGGCTGGGTCATGGACAGGCATGCACACGAGGGTTTGGCGCCAGCGTGTTCATCCCGACAAAAGCCGGCACAAGCATCGTGAAGCCCGGCACAGCGTGAGGCACAGCACAGCACGGCACATTGTGAGCATGGCATAGCGAAGAATGACACTGATTTGGCGCCATGCCATGCAGCTGCCAGCTTGCCTTTGCAAACTGTGCCACAGCCTGCGTCAGCACATCCGTCTCCTTCATCTGCTCAATCTCCTGCTTCAATCCTTCGCCACCCGGCATC
This sequence comes from Chlorella sp. ArM0029B, assembly GCA_002896455.3. Classification (NCBI taxonomy): domain Eukaryota; kingdom Viridiplantae; phylum Chlorophyta; class Trebouxiophyceae; order Chlorellales; family Chlorellaceae; genus Chlorella; species Chlorella sp. ArM0029B. The sequence continues at coordinate 390,248 of JTEE01000326.1, read as the reverse complement.
CTGCGGGGCGACAGGCACGCCACCACATGTGTATGCACATGCGGACCCCATCCACATGGCGTATGCGTGTGTGTGTGCATGTGTATGTGCTCTTATGTGCACCCTCACCTGACCCCCATCCACAGCAGGGAGCCCAACAGCCGCAGCTTCTCCCACGCCGTCAGCCCATGCCACATGCGGGCCATGGTCACCCCGATTGGCCTGCAGAGCGTTGGGACGGGCGAGCAAAAGCGGCAGCACAAGCCAGGCTTAGGGCAATGCACCAGCTGGCGGGTGCTAGGCAGGGCAGGCCAGGATGAAGTCAGGCCAGGTGGCACATCCATTGGGCCGGCCACGCCCCACACGTGAGTAGGCGTGACAAGCATGCACCGGTGTTCACCTGTCACCCAGCACCACGAGCGCCCCCACTTCCTGGGCCGCCTGCGCAGCCGCTCGGAACTCCCCTCCTGGCATCACATCCAGCTGGTGGCCAACCTTGGGCAGCAGCCTGCGCACACGCAGAGAGAACATTGAAAGAGTGCTCAGCAAACGACACATCTGCCGGTGTCAGCAATGCAGCAGGCTATTCTGCAGCACACAAGTGCTTGCGTGCAACCCTGTGCACAGCATGCACAGCAGCTTCCCCACGCACCCCCCAGCCTGCCTGACTCTGTGCTTCCCTGCCTCGTGCTCACATTGCGTAGGCAACCGCAAAGGGCGTGGCCTGCCCGCTGCGCACCAGCCGGACCGCCTCTGCCAGTGTGGGCGCCCGCACCCGCACCCCCTCCTCGAGCAGCGCCCGCCGCTCTGCACACAACTCCAGCATCACCACCTGCGCAGTGGTGCATGCCATGTAGACACACAGTGCTGGTTGTGATTCGGCATTAACCAGTGTGTAAAGAGCTAAAAGGCAAGCAGGTTGCCGGCTTCAAGCCAAGTTGTATGGGTTGGCCAGGTGGCTTTGGGTCCAGTGTGCAGGACGGGCGTGGTGCCAGGATGGGGTTGGCGGGCGGGGGACCAGGAGAGCAGGGCTTGGCACATAACTGAACAGCATGCAGGAGCACGATGCTGGCTGGCTGGCTGGCTGCCTGGCTGACTGCCTGGCCTACCTGCGGCTGTACCGCTCGGATCAGGGCCCCCACATCCTCGCAGCTGGAGGAGCTGACATGAGCCGTGCCAAGCAGGAAGTAGGTTGTGCAAGGGAAAGCGACGTGCCAGTCGACTGCTTTTCCCTCCAGGTGGTACTGCAGGACGGTGACGGGCGAGTGGTGGGGCAGGGGCGGCGCCTCCGGAGGCGGCGGCACGTCTGCCGAGGCCAGCGGATCAGAAGGGACCGCTGGCAACCCTGCTGCGGGGCTGCTGCTGCTGTTGGGTGTTGCATTCCGGCTGGCTGGCCGTGGGTGTGAGGCGGCTGCAAGCTTGGGCTTGAGGGCCTGCGCAGACGAGGAGGGCATGGCGGTCGACCAAAGGGACGCCCCGCTCGTGTGGCGGGGCAGGTGGCGGCACTCAAGCTCCGTTAAGAGGGGAGCACACTGACTTCCGCCCGCTCTCCCTGGCATTTCTGCTGACCTTCAGGGACCCATCAAAGCTCGGGTGCCGCTGGGAGGAGCTCCTGAAGAGGTGGTGACGAAGCAAGCGCGCCGGCGCAAGGCTGGGCCTCAGCGCCCCCGAGGCTGCGCACTGTACTTTCAGATGCATGTCGCAAGCCATACGGTTCAGCTACGAGACGCGCCGAAACACGCTCGGAAGCTATGGCTTTCAAAGTTTGCTCGGCTGCACCCCTGTCTGGAGACGCTGTGTGTATGATTTGGATAGATGACTACGTGAAGAATAGTGCACCAGAGAAGAAGAGGATGATACAATGCAGGCTGGGATGCAGCTGATGTGGGTGCACCCTCAGCGCCCGCAACCCCGCCTGTACACAGACGTGCACCACGTGCCTGCAGCAGATAGTAAGTTGCAACTGTGCCCTTCTTATTGAAAGTCAGCCATCGTTACAATGGTGCACCCTCACAGGCGCAGGGTGCATGCGCCTGTGACACTGCAGCCTTACAAGCGTGGATAGGCTGGAACTGCGGTGGTTCGTGCTCACACGATGCCAATGTCAGTGCTCCTCACCATGCTGAACCGCGGATAACTTCACTCCGTGGGCCCTTTCTACGCTGAACCAGGCGCTCTTTCATACGCAGCCACTGCAATGCAAGTGGGCTTTTGCAGTGTAACACATGAGGCAGAGCCACATCTACACGTTTCTGCCTGTGCACCTCACCGCCATCTGGCATGCAGACGTCACGCCTGTAAAGCAGCTTTGGTCGTCCACAGCCTCTGCGGCTGCAAAGGCTTGATGTCAACAGCACTGAGCACCCTTGCACGCTGCTGCTTACTGCCCGCTGCATTACTGCAGCACTGTACTTTCTCTTGGGTGCCAGGATGAACTGCCTTACGCAGTGCCGAGAAAGCGTCAGCATGCAGCAGGGTCTGGAATCAGGTACCCTCACAGGCAGCCTTGCACCTGAGGTGCCCCAGGTCGGCATTTGTGCCGTCCCTAGACGGCACGACCTGCTGGCCTGCCACCCCCTCTTCCGAGTTTGGCGGGCGGCACCGGTGCCGCCGCCGCCGCCACGGCAGGCACCACCTGCTGGCCTGCCACCCCCTCTTCCGAGTTTGGCGGGCGGCACCGGTGCCGCCGCCGCCGCCACGGCAGGCACCACCTGCTGGCCTGCCACCCCTCCTCGAGTCCCCATCCGCGGTGTTTGGCCGTCTAGGACAATCAGTGGGACAGGGGAGTCGGGCGAAGGTACCTGGAGGTTCGTCGGGGTGAAGGTACCCGTCGGTGCTGGCCCACATAGTTCGGCGCAGCCTGAGAACGTGTGATACATGCGGCTGCTACCAAATGAGAACCATTCCTGCCATGCAGCGCACAGCCCTTCGACACACGGCGCTCCCCGCTGCCCACAGGTATGCAGAGCTTGCTCGCCAGTTGCGGGGCTGTGTTGAACATGCGTGGCACTGCACCTGGGCGCTTGCGATGGCCGGCAGGAGCAAGCAAGCGGGCCGCTGCTGGCGCTGCCCGCTACGACTGCCCCGCTGCCAGGTGCCGCTGCTGCCCACTGCCCACCGTGAGCGCTCACACGATCTGATGTCAACACTTGCTCTTGTTCCCCTTTCTCGTTCCTAATCCTTCTGTGCAGCAGTTTGCCCGTCATGAAGCCGCTTGCCCTGCTGGCGGCGCTCTGCGTCCTCCTTTGGTCAGCTATGCTCACGTCGCGTCCTGCACCAAGCAGGAGCACCGCCCTCCCCAAGGTGACCTCCCTCCCTCCTGAGCCAACCCATGTCCCTTGTTTTTGTTTGTGCCAATTGACAGTGACTTGCAGCTGCATGTTTAATGTACACACTGCCGCAGCAGCATGTGAAACGCCGAGCTGTGTAGCAATTTATCGCTGGTGCTGTACACTCCGCTCGCAGTACACAGATCGATCTGTTCCCACCCTCCATCTCCACACTGGTGCAGCCAGCCCATGCCCGCATCACACACTTCCTCTTTCTTGCTGCAAACTGCACGACACAGTCACACCCCACTCCGTCCCATGAGACCGTTGCTGGCTCCCCGCTGAAATTTGTTGATTTCTTGATTGTGAATAAAAACTGCAACGCCCCCCATCCTCATTCGCAGGAGGCTGCCATCCCGGGGCATGCGGAGGCTGCGCATGCGGAGGCTGTGCAGCAGCCAACAACTATGCCCAGCCCGCATCCTCCACCCGACAAATACAAGCTGCGGTATGCTATGACCGTGCGCTGGTGCCTCGTGCAAGCACACAGCCTGCTTGTGCGCTTGGAGCTCTGGGACGACGTGCAAATTGTGTTTCGCTGGGTGGCGATTCTTGCTGCCTGCTGCATCTGCGTCTGCAAAATGCTGGACCGTGCCCTTGCGTGCTACATGAGCTGCGGCACCATCACAGCATCCGCTGCGGAGCGCACCATGGCCACAGCCGTGGCTCGAAGCTGCAGCACCAGGGACATACTTGTGGACCGCCGATCCAACCACGGCTCGATCCAAAGGCTTTGTTGGCGCCTGAAGCAGAAGCTGTACATTGCTTTTGATCACATTGTGTTCAACATCACTGACTATATTATATATAAAATCATTCTGTTAAGCTCGTTCTTGTGGGAATGTATCACTCAGATTGTATCACTAAGATTGTACCAGTAAATTCGGTTTTATAGGATTGCTAAGATTGTATCACTCATCTCGTGTATTGGGATTTTAGAACTGAGATTAAAACTCAGATTGTGGAACAAAATATAACTGTGTAAGTACTGCCCAACATACTGTAATACACCGCACATGCTGATACGTACAAGGTCGTACCACACGAGAAACAGGGCTTTTGCTCGGCTGCACCCGCTGTGCGCCGACGAAAGTGGTGTGTCTGAGGATTTAAATGTACGTCATCAGTGCATGAAGGCAGAAGCGGATGATACAACGCAGCCGGGAATCAGCTCAAGTGCTGCGCACCCTCAGCGCCCGCACCCCGGTGCCCCTATGCACAGACATGCACCACGTCTCTGCACCAAATACCAGGTTGTGACTGTGCCTATCTTTACAAAGGTGCGCCTATCAAGGCCATGCCAGGGCGGGGTTGTTGTTCCACAGCTGTCACAAGCACAGGAGACCGATCCATATGCACCCGCAAGCACGCATGACGTCTGGCATCGCCCGCACTCCCCGCTGTGCCCGCTGTGCCAGGTCAGCCGGAGCTGATGATGTTGGCTACCAGCTCCTCAGCCTCGCCCCGCTGGCTGCACGACCCCACAATGGCGGCAAAGCTGTCCCGGTCCTCATCCCGAGGCAGCGCCGCATCGCCACCACCCGCACGGTCTGTGCCAAGGGTGGAGGGCAGGCAGGCAAGGCAGAGGTGGGCGGGAGGGCGGGGAGCAGGGCGGTGGTTTGCTTGAGGTAGACAGTGGCTGTGCACTGCCTGGAAATGCAGCATGGCACGGCAACCTGCACTTGCTCAAAACCGTGGGGCCACATGTACCAAGGAAACGTGCGGTGCAGGCCAAGAACGAAAGGCTGCATCGTCAACACTGCTAGCCCCAGGCTGGAGACAGGCAAGCAGGCAGGCTGGCAGGTAGGCACGGAGACATGCACGGCAGGCGATCAACGTGTCCTCTCAAACAGGCAAGCAGGCAGGCAAGCAGAGCACTGCAGGCACCCATCCTTGCTGTCAGGCAAAGCACTGCCATGCATTCAGCTTGTCCTGCACAGGGCAGGCAGGCGGCAGGCAGGCAGGCAGGCAGGGTGACAAGGCAACACACACGCACCGCATGCGTTCAGCTTCTCCTGCAGGTCCATGGCATCCAGCCCGCCCGCTGTGCCCGACGTGGTCTGGATGATCAGCCAGGTCAGCTGGTCGGCAGCGTACCTGCACAGCGGGCGCAGCAGCAGCGAGAACACACCAGCATGAACTTAGACGCTGGCTGCAGTGTTGGACGGAGGCTGGTTGCAGTGTTGGACGGAGGCTGGTTGCAGTGTTGGACGGAGGCTGGTTGCAGTGTTGGACGGAGGCCCCTTTGAGGCCCGCGATCCCCACCCCTGCAGCAATGCTGCTTGCGGTGCGCACAGGCGTTTGCGCACCCTGTGGGCACCACCAGAGCTGCCACTTGCTGACCCACAACCAGCACCCCTCATCCCCCTCTCCTAGCACTTGCAAGCCACCCGGAAGCAGCAGAGGACCGTGTGTTGCGTCCCCAGCATCCCCGAGCATCCCCAGCACACGGCCCCCCTGCTCGCCCAATATTGATAGACACCCGGAAGCAGGACCGTGTGTTGCGCCCCCACCGCCAGTCCATCCCCTACATTTGTGTTGCTGCCTGCCTGCCCACCCCAGCAACCACCACCACCTCAACACCCCCCCACTGCTCACCCATAGTTCTTGGCCCCCATGTTTGCCTCCACCGCAGCCACAACTGCCGCCACCTTCTGCGCCGGCTCCTGCTCCAGGAGCGCCAGCGCAAAGCGTGCCAGCCGTGCCGCCGTGGCGCCCCTGCTCCGGTCCGCCTGCGAAGCCGCCAGCAGGCGGGCCGCCACATACAGCTGCAGCGCCTGCTGTGCAAAGCTGGCGCCACCTGCGGCTCCCTGGTCAACAGCCTTGCTAAAGTGGGTGGCTGCAGCCTCCCACTTGCCAGCCTGGAAGGCCGTCAGGCCGGCCTCCACCTCCTTCTTGGCGACAGCTGGCGCCAGGTCAGACACAGACCCCGATCGCTTCATGCCGCCGCCGGCAGCTGCCGCGGGTGTGCTGCCGCTGGGTTGCGCCGCAGGGGCTGGCTTGGGCGGGGAGCGGGACCTCCCACTGGGCAGCGGCGGCAGCAGGATGCCTGGCGCCGCTGCTGGTGCCGCCGCTGCAGCTGCCGGTGCAGGTGCAGGTGCAGCACCCGATGCTGGCGTTGGGCCAACAGCAAACAGCGCCTCAAATTCGTCCCACCCTGCCAGGGTCATGTTGGATGCTGGGGCAGGCGCAGGCGGCTGCGGCTTCATGGGCCCGCTGCTGAGCTGAGCTGGCGCAGGCGCAGGCGCCGAGGGCGGTGGCTTGCCGGGGCTGCCTGCCGGTGGCTTGCCGGGGCTCGGCTGGCTGCTGGTGCTGGCAGGTGAGCTCATGCCAAACAGGGCAGCAAAGGGATCGTCTGACACTACCGGTGCTGCTGCTGCACCTGCTGCGCCTGCTGCTGCTGCTGCCAGGTCACCGCTGGCGGAGCTGCTGGGCTTGGGCGGCGGGGTGCTGGCAGCTGGGGCGCCAGGGGGCGGCGGCAGGCTGCCCACTTTGAAGGACGTCTGCACGGCACATAAGCAGGAGGCACAGTCAACAACAGGAGGACCCGCGGCCCGACTAGCTGCAGCAGACCCAAGACATGCAGCAGTAGAGTGCTGTGCCATGCACAGCACATGCGAATCAGGCTGCACAGCATGCGACCAAGTTGTGCCACGCACACCATACGCTGCCCACGCTGCCCAGCCCGCAATTGCAACGGCTCTGCCTGGCCTTGGCTCACCCCAGAGTTGGAGCGGCCCAGGGAGCGGGAGGAGGGGAAGGGCGTGCTCTCGGTGCTGCCGCCGCCCACGCTGCCAAGGCCACCCAGCCGCAGGCCCTGCACAGGCGCAGGGCGCAGGCAGGCAGCAAGGCAGCATACGGTGCAGCACAGGCTAGCATTTACACAGCGCGCCAGCACAGCAGGGCCCCAGAAGAAACCAGGGGGCCTACGCGTGTGGGTTTCGAGACAAGACCTTGGGCCACCCACCACAACAAAGGAGAGGCGCCAAGAAGACTTTGGGCCACCCATCCAATGCCCGACAAGCAAGCACTTGGGTTAATCTCACTTCCTGGCAAAGAAGAAGAAGCCAGCACACCTGCGTCGCGGCACGGAGGGAGGCCACGTCAGCGCCGCGCGCAGAAGAGGACGACACCTCCTCCGCCGACTTGATGGCAATTTTGAAGCGCTGGGAGCCAGAGACGCTGGCGGTGGCCAGGCTGGTGACCGACCTGCGTAGGGCAGCGGGGTGAGGTGGAGCGGGTGAAGCGGGTCGGCTGACGTGGCCTTGCCTCGTGCCGCGGCGCAGGTGTGTTTGCTCGGGCATGGGGTGCTTGGGAGGGGAGCAGGTGGTGTGACTTAAGAGCTTCCTGATAGAGGAGAGGCGCCCTGCCTATGCTGCGTGGTTAACAAAGAGGCAGTCCTTTTGGGACACTCCAGGCCCCAATAAGGGCTAAGACTCACTGCCAGCGAAGGGACAGCGCTCACAGGCTGCGCCTGACGTTCTTCACAGTGAGCATGCATGCCCGCCTGCTCACCGGCTGTCTGTCTCTGTAGGCGCCGACTCCTCATCGCTGCTAAAGAAGTCGTCGTCATCTGCAAGCTTTGCGGGGCAAAGCAGCAAACGGGCCATGCTGAGGCAACAAACACCACCACACCTGGTCCCACAAAACAACCCGCACTCTTGCTGCAGGGAGCTGGCACAGTCACCTCCCCAGGTGATACGAGCGCCCCCTGCTCTGCTGCACTGCCTTGTGTGTGCCGGCCCGCCCCCGAAGCAGGGCAATGCAGCCCTCCCAGCCTGCCCACCCACGCACCTGCAGTGTCACGTCGGAACTCGGCACGTGCCGCTGCCTGCGCTGCCGTTTCGTCCTTGCCCACCACCGGTGCCCGTGGCACGTCCCCGTCGCTCTCATAGTCCCGGCTGACTGACCGCCCCACTGGTTTCAAAGGATTGGACAGCTCAGACAGGCCCGTCCCCATGCGGCTGAGACCGGCCCTGCCAGCCGCAGCCGCCATGACCGCTGCCGCAGCGCCTGCCGCCGCGGCTGTGGGTGTGCTGACCGCGGGCTTTTGGACAGTGGCGCCAACCACCCCCACATACGCCTCTAGCGTCCCCAAATCCAGGCCCTCAATGGGCTGCCCCTCATCGCCGCCAGCGGCCGCAGTGGGGATGTGGTCAGCTGCCGAAAGCACCTGTTTGAACAAGCAACGGGAGGAGCACGTGCACCGCTTGTGAGTGCTGCGCCATCAGCAGCAAGCGTGTGCCACCCACGCCCAACGCTGTCGAGCCCAAGCAGGTCTGCCTGCATGCATGCAGCATTGCGCATTCACGCTTGTTGCTCACAACGCACTCTACCCCAGCTTCAACAATCTTCACCATAACCGACAAGGTTTCCCAACATCCATTCCCCTCTGTGGTCCCACTCACCTGCAGGGAGGCCTCTTGGAAGGGCAGCCTCCCAGCTGGCGCCACCTCGATTTCAATGTCCAGCGCCCCGCTGCCGCCCTCACCCGCCTCCACCCCGTCGGCGCCACCGCCAGCCGCTGCAGGCGCGCCACCAGCCTCCCCCGCCGTCACCCGCCAGTCGTCGGCATTGGCACGTCCGCCATACAGGCTGCCATCTGTGCTGCCGTGCACAAACGCGTGTTCATTCACGGCCATCAGCTGGTCCGCCAGCCGCTCCACGTCACGGCCGCCCTGCAGAGTGCAGGCATTGGGGTGTGGGTTAAGGTGTGGGGCGGTGCGGTGTGGTGTGGTGTGGGTAGAAGGACGCTCATTGTGTGCCACAGAGGCCCTTTGCGGCCAGCAGATGCGACTGTTTGCAACACTGGCACCCCTGCCTGCTCCACGGCAGGTCCAGCCAGCCATACTACTTAAGCCCCTGATACCATCCCCACAGGCATATCAAGAGCAGAGAGCGCACCCACCTGGCGTGCCCCTCCCCACCCCAAGGCGGAGAACACTCACCTGACGTGCCATCCACGGCATGTCCAGCCTGCCACAGTTGGCCCCCTCCTGGACATGCAAGACAGAACACCCACCTGGCGCGCCATGGCGTGCCCCTCTGGGCCTGCCACAGTTGAACCCCTCCTGGACATGGAAGTCAGCACACTCACCAGGCGTGCCAGGGTGTACGCCATGGCGCGCCAGGTGGGTGTGCTGACTTGCATGTCCAGGAGGGGTCAACTGTGGCAGGCTTGGACATGCCGTACCCCTCTGGCACGCCCCTCCCCGCCCCAAGGCAAAGGGCACCCACCCCAACCCAGGCAACTCAGCCCACCCACCTGGCGTGCCATCTCCTGCAGTCCCTGGAAGTCCCCCTGGAACACACACAGCGCCAGCAGCTCGCTGTGAGCCCCCGCACACTCCAGCAGCTTCCGGGCCTCCCGGAAGCGGCCGTACTGCTGGCAGGTGCGGGCCAGGGCAACCATCTTGGCGTACAGCTGGCTGCTGCGAGGAGGCGGCCTGCAAGGGGGAGGGCAGCGGCGGCGCGGAGGGATGTTGGCAGCGGCGGTGAGGGGCGGCAGCAGCTGGGGAGAGGTGGCAGGAGCGAGGGTTACATGCCACCTGCATGACACACTCTCTTAGTGCCAGTGCGACGAGGAGGGTGGGTGCCCTGAGGAGTTGGATGCCTTTCGTGACACATGCGGTGGGTCATGCTGGTAGCAAAGCAGCATCTTTGCCTGGCAGCACCCCAACCAAACAGATGCCCCCGTCCACAGCCCCGCCCCCAGCTAAGCGGGCAAAGCGCACCCTGGGTGGAAGGGTGACTGCTCCCACTCCTGGGAGACCAGCAGCAGCAGGGAGTCCCAGTCCCCGGCAGCGGCGCTAAACACGGCCTTGTGGGCGGGCGTGATGGCAGGGGAGTCGGAGCTGCACGACACGGCAGGGGGCAGAAGGGGGAGACACGAGGGAGCAGCAAGCAGTGGAACATTAGCTCGAGTGAGATGAAGAATGGGCAGAAGGGGGTGACAGGAGGGGGCAGCAAACAGTGGAGCATCAGACCGAGATGAACAACAGAATGAGCGAGATGACTGCGACACCGCCCGTGTCTGGCCCCTATGATGCTGCGCCTGGCTGTGCCTTGGCTGTGCGGTCAGGCATGTGCTAAGCGGTGGCTGCATGCTCGTTTCTCAGCTGCCTACAGTGACATCCCCGCCTGCTTGGCAGACGACAAGCAGACTGGTGAGGCCTCCCCAGCCCACCCACACAGACACGCACCTGGCTGCCACGGCCGCAGCGACGTCGGCAAAGCCGGCAGCTGCCAGGCGCTCCAGCACTGCCACGCCCAGGTGGGAGGCGTCATAGCTGCTGACCAGGGTGCGCAGCTCCTGGCGCATGCGGGGCAGGCCGCCTGGCGCCAGGTGGCGCCCCGCCAGCGAGGACCAGCCCAGCAGCAAGGGCTGCAGCACGCTGATGCCGCGCCCGCTCACATCCACCCGCCCTGCAAAGCAAGCAAGCAAGCGGGGCGGATTGGGGCAGCCTTTCAGCTGGCTGGCAATTCACAATCCAGATGTCCGGCCGGGCACGTGAGTATGGAGCAAGCCGGTGGGGTGTGGAGCATCAAACACCGCACCGAGCACCCGATCAAGGATAACTCAAGCCTGTGGCAGCCAGTGCTTTTCCATAACGCTGGGATGACGCATCTGCGGTGATTTTGTGTTGCTGCGGCGCTGTAAATGAATGAATGAATGTGCTAGCCAGTCAATGGACACACATGCCTCTGCGGCAGGCTCCTGGCAGGCCATGACGAGCAGCAGGCAATCCCAATGAGCAACACACACCTGTGCCAGGCGCCCGCGTGGCGATGAGCAGCCGGTCCGCCAGCGCGCCCAGCAGCGCAGGCGGGCTGCTGCCCAGCAGGCTGCACAGGTGCACCAGCTTGCCGTCCCAGCACACTTGCAGCACCTGCATGTACCGGGCAGGCGCCTGGGGCTCACGTGCGGCAGGATGGGCAACCCACAGACACACGCCAGCCTTCCCAGCCCAGCCTTACCAGCCCAGCCTTCCCAGCCCATAGCGTAGCTCACAGCGCACGCAGCATGCGCAGCGCACACGGCGTAGCTCAGCACCCCCTCATAGTGCTCTTTGCAGGGCACACCCACTGCAGACCCGCTCCTCCCCTCTCGCACAGCTTGCCCTTTAAACAAGCAAGCTCGGCGGCCCCCTCTCGCCTGGCCGGTGCTGGTGCTGAGCAGCAGTGCGGGTCCCATCCACAGGCAGCTGACGGGGAGGCCCATGTCTAAGGGGACGCTGGCAGATGCCACCAGTCCCAGGCGCTCGTTCACGATGAGCAGGCGCTGCGAGGTGAGCACCGCAGCGCAGGCAGCTGCCACCGTGGCGGCACCCTCGCAGCCGCTGTGGAAGCTGCTGTCCCTGGGCATCAGGGATTGCCAGGCCACCTGCGTGGCAGCAAGGCGGGGTGGGGCACAACATGAGCACAACAGCTCCAGAGCGGCGGCGCTGCTGTGCACAGGTGGAGTAGAAAGCAAACCCCGTACACCCCTGCAGGGACCCTGCAGGGGCGCCATGTGCAGATAGCAAGGAGTGCTGCCAGCAGTGCAGAGGAGAGAGAGCAACAGGCCGTGCGATCCGCCCACCTGCACCACCGCCTCGCCGCTGCGCAGCTGCAGGGAGGCGCGCACAGGCAGCACCCGGGACTTGTTGGAGTAGGTGACGGCGCTGGGGGACACCTCGGCCAGGCACAGACTGCGGGGGGGTGGGTGAGCGGGGGATGGGGAGGGCAGGGAGAGTAAGGCACGTGCACAGCGCTGGGGTGACGAAAACAGCAGGCTGATACTGTGCATGTCGGGAGCCCTGACGCCACGGGCGCTGTGCAGTACCCTGGCCAGTGCTTTGCAGCCTGCAGCGGCGCACAACCAGGGCGGCGCTGCTCACAGGTTGCTCTGCGTGCGCAGCAGGGCGAGGCGGGGCGGGTCCAGGCGCCGCTGCTCCGCTGCCTGCCACTCCTGCCGTGCAGCAATGGCCTCATCATCCTCCCCAGCATCCTCCGAGTCGTCGCTGTCCGCTGCGTCACGGTCAGCCGCCGATGGCGGCGGCGGTGTGGGCGGTGCCGGGATGTGCGCAGGCGGGCCTGCAGGTGCACAGCACAGCAAAGCGTGTTCAGCACAGCGAGCATCGGCTTGAGACGCCCGCTGAATGCCACACAATTCAACAGCTTCCGCCTGCTTGCCTCCTGGCCCACCCTGCTGCAAATGCACAATGCAAATACGAATACAAATACAAATGAGGCGAGGCTTGCAGGTGGCAGCAAACTTGGCCGGCGGCGCTGTCCCTGGCCTGCCAACTGGCCAGCACAGCCCCTAAAACACCATGCCCATCCGTCAGGCGCACCTCCCACCCTCCCACCAAGCCCCACCTGGGTACACTGCTGCCATGAGCCCCTCCTTCAGCTCTGCGCTGTACAGCGGCTTGGCGGTCACGCCGGTCAGCTTGGAGGTCTCATAGACAGACACAAAGCGCCCCGAGTTGGACAGCACCACCGCCAGGTCATCCTGGCCCCCCACAAACGCGCCGTCTGCGCCCGGCAGCATCCTGCGGCACTCGGATTGGGTGGCAGGCAAGCAGGATGTGCAGGCAGACAGGCAGGCAGGTAGTCCACATCTCTGGTACCCTGAGCGCAGAGGGTGCACAGCAGGGCGCCAGAGCAAATCGACCTTTTCTGCTGCACCACGTCTCAAAGCAGCAGGTCTCATCCAAAGCGTGCATCCGCACACGTGCCCAAAAAGCATGAGCTGCGCTTACCACTGGCCAGTCATCAGCGCCGCCTCGCTGTCCTTCACCAGTGAGAACTCGCACTGGCCGGGGCCCAAGTGTGATGCCTCACGCTTGCGGGAGAGCACCTGCAGCTCACCCCAGGGAGGCCACACAAGAGATGATGGTGTGAGAACGTGCGGTCAGCCGGAGACCAGGACCCACATCACAACATGCGCACGTGGCACAGCACGCCCGCGCTGCTGCTGCCAATGAAGCAACAGACCACGTGCTGCCTCACCCGCGTGAATGCCAGCCACGACGACTGCTTGGCCGAGCGCACAGCCTGCACCATGTGCCGCTCCTGTCCGGTCGCGTTGGTGGGTGGCAGCACCAAAAAGTCTGCCAGCATGCCGTGTGTCAGGTCATAGCTAACCACCTTGCCGTCACTGCAGGCAGGCAGGGCGGTACAGTGTCCTGTCACAGCACTACATGCCTTGCAGGCGGGCATGACCTTGCCGGCAGCAAAGCTCGGAAGCAGCCAGGGGCGGCACACGGCTACTGCCACAGCAGCATGTATGTTGCACACAGTTGTGACCCTTGCAGGCCGCAAAGCCCAGCACCACAAAGGGCAGACGTCTGCTTCCAGCCAGCGTAGCGCACGCACCTGATGACGTGTGCGTAGCGTGGGAAGCGCAGCTTGCTGACGGTGCTGTCACTGTCACGAGTCGTCCAGAAGCTGAGCCCTGCAGGCAGACAAGCGACGCAGCACCACAGGTGCCCCATTGTTGACCAAAGTCCTAACAACGTGCAGCACCAGGACACATCCAGCAGCAGCATGTGTTAAACTCTGGCGACGCACACAGGGCATGCCAAGCAAGGGCCAGAGGCTGCTTGTGCCAGCGAGACCCAGAAACACATGCTCGCCTGTGTGAATGGGTGAGCGCACGGGTGCCCCCGCCGGGTCGTTCCCATCCAGCAGGTGCAGCACCGGCACGCGCATGTGCCCAGCCTCTGCTTCCCGGCCTCGCAGCGCGGTGGCCACGGCAAAGGCGCCCGTGCGATGGAAGTGAAGCCGCGTGATGACGTTCTCGCCGCTCACATCTACATTACGGGGAGACATCCCAGGGCAGCCGCTGCCTGTCAGTCAGGTGCCAGATCAGAAGCACGCAGCATGTGCACTCAGCCTCCTGCCCGCCAGCTCACGCTGCTGCACACCTGCCACATCCCCTCCCCCGCCACAACTGGCCATCACCCAGCAACCCACACACTCTTGCCGCCCGTCGCCCCACCTGCCAGCGCCGCCTTGCCGACCATGCTCTGCAGCGCGTCCCACACAAAGCTGGGGGCCGCCACGGTGGGCAGCACCTGCAGCTCGCGGCTGTCGCCCAGCATCTCCCACGCCTGCACCTGCACGTTGCCGCTGGCCATGCGCCCGGCGGCACACAGCAGGCCGTTGGCCAGCAGGCCCACACCACAGATGGAGGAACCCGTGCCAAAGCCCAGCGTGCCCAGCAGCCGAGGCTCCTGCCTGCACAACAACAAAGAAGCGTCCAGGCGCAGTGGAGGTACGGGCACAGGCACGCCTTTTCCAGCCTTCACAAATCCCACATGCGCCTGCACCCACAGGGTGCCAACCAGTGGCAGCGGCAGCACGCCGGCAAGCTGGGGAGGAGCGGGAGTCATCGTGGCTACACACTGCACAGCGCTGGCGCATGCTGCTCTTGCCTGGGCGCTGCCTCCAGGATGCTGACGCCGCCAATGGAAGCCTCCACAGCCAGCAGCACTCCGCCCGCCAGGATGGGGTGCGGCCAGGCGTGCACCGCCACTCGCTCGGCAGCGGGGTTGATGCCCACAATGGGCAGCGCGTTGACGGCGGCTATGACAGCACCCGACACCATGCACACTTGCAGCGTGCCGTCTGCCAGCAGCACAAACAGCGTGCTGCGATCTGCGGGCGTCGACAGCAGAAGCAAAGGCAGGTGCAGGTGTCAGGACAGAAAGCCTACCAGCAGTGCACCCAAACTGCATGCGCAGCAGGTAGCGGTCAAACAAGAAGAGAGACGGCAGGCTGGCTGCCCTCCCCACAGAGTGACATCCCGCGTCCACATGCACGCCAGCCGCACCTGCCGGGTGCGCCGCCAACCCCACAATCGGCTTCTTGTTCTCCGTCTTCAGCTTCACCCCCGCCACCTGCTCCCGCTCCAGCTTGCCGCCTGCACAAGAAGGGTGCCCCAGTTTGCAAGCTTGAGGTGCACTCACATGCCGGCAGGCACTGCAGGGGCATGCAGGCTACAGTGCTCCTGTGCCCTCCGGTACAGCCCCTGCAGTACCGCATTACGGTGATGCCTCCCCTGTGCCCCGCCGCCTACACAGTGCCCGTGCTGGTGTGACCTACCTTTGGGCAGATCCACAGGCATCGTCTGCACCATCCGCACAGTGTTCTTGCCCAGCGGCGTCCAGTACACTGTGGGGTACTGACCCTGCAGCAGCAGGCAGCAGGCAGGAGCGAATGGAAACGCGGCCCCAGCTGGCGCCCTGCTCCATCAAACCTGCCCTGCCCCATCAAACGTATTCAAACAACGGTAGAATGCTATGCAGCCACAGCTTCGGGAGCTTGTTCTGCACAGACGGTGACCATGCATATGACCATGACCTGCTTCTGCTGCACGGCACTTACCCCTGAAACGGCCAGCAGCCCGGCCGCCAGCTTCTTGCCCGCATACTTGGCGTCGGGAGGCAGCAGCACCCGCCGCTTCCAGCCCACCGTGCTCCACATGTAGATGGCACGCTCCTACAGTCACAGAAGCAATGGCAGGCAGCACGATGCAGCACCAGGCAGGGTTCAGCTCCACTGCAACTGCAAGCGGTGCAAGCGGCGCAGGAAGACGGAGGAGCAGCGCACACGACGCATGTGCCGCCCGCTGGCGGCAAAGCACGCCCCTGTGCCAGCACCCAACATGGGACCCTGGCTGGCAGCCGCACACCTTGGTCAGCAGGACCACTGCGCTGCCGCTGGGGGTGTAGCACAGGCGCAGGGGCGTGCCTGCCACCTCCACCAAGTTGCGCCGCGCCCCGGACACCGCGTCATACTCCACCACCGCAGCAGTTGAGGCGGTCAGCAGGCGGTGGCGGGTGGGGTGCCAGGCCAGCAGGCTGGCGCCCTTGACGCTCACGCCCTGCGCTCAACAACGAAATAGGTATACGGCAGTCGTTCCGCAGGCTGCTGCGAGCAGCAGGGAGGCGTAGGGCACACGGATCGCAAACGCACATCTTTAGCAAGTCGCCTTACCGGCAGGCTGGCATCGACGGGTGTGGTCGCTTGGATCGTCACAGGGTGCAGCAGGGGCGCCCCGCCATCATCCTCCGGCGGGGGCGCCTGCTGCTGCGGCAACGGAGCCCGCCGCATGGCGATCAGAACATTGGTATGTCTGCGTAGTTGCGGATCAGGCCGCGGAAATGCGAAAAGCAGCGCGGGCGGGGTTTCTTTGGTTAGGGCAGCATGTCACAGCAGGCGCCTGGAGACGCCGCCTGTTGCTGATGTGACATCAGCAACTTGGTGCCATCCTGCTTTACATCGCCGCAACGTGGAAAAGTGAATGAAAAACAAGAGGGAGTGTGCATTTAGCCGGTGCAGAGTGGCGCGACCTTCTCACTTCTTCTCACTCCTCCTTGTGCCGTTTGCCCTCGGCCGCCTCTGGCGCCCCGCTGCCCTGGCCCTCCTCGGCTGTGCCCCTCTGCGCCATGTGTCCATCCAGCCACACCACCTCCTTCTCGTAGTCGGGGCCAAAGTAGGCCGTCCTGATGCGCTCGCGGAAGGCCACCTGTGGTGGGGCATCAACACATAGCAAGGGCCTCATACAAGGAGCACCATCACGGCACGCATGGGGCACGGCACTTTACTTCTTCTAATAAAAAAAAGCGCGCAATCGCCACCACATTCATCTGATCTGAGTGCATTCCCAATGACGCGCATGCGGCGTGGTTGACCACCACCACCCCACCCGCCTGCCTTGCCACTCATCCCCGGCCCCCATATCCCTCAACCCTACACATCCCTCGCCAGCTCACCAGATTGGGGTGAGCAGCCAGCAGCTCGGCCAGCCGAGGGTTGAGGTCTCGGGCGGCCATCTGATCAAGCGCACCAAAGGCAGAAGCATCCACGGCGTGTGGGGTATCCCCAAAAAGAAACTGCCTGCACTCGTCAAATGTGCGGCGGTGTGGGGTCGGGCTGGAGTGGGCTGGGGTGGGCTGGGGTGGGCTGGGATGATGGGGATGTGCCTGGGCAGGCACCAGGTCACTTGCAGCAGCTTGCCCTTCATCTGTATGCATCTCCCTGGCAACCTCCTCCCGCTCACCCCAGACCCACCACCTCTCACACACCAGCCCAGCCCACCTGTCTGCCAGCAGGTCTGCCAGCGCTGCCAGCTCCTCTCTCACCAGTGCCTCCCTGTCTCCCTCACTGTGCCGCCCAAACCCCTGCTCCACCACCCGCGTCAGGCAGGCCTTGCGTCCCATGCGGGATATCACGGAGGAGACTCCCAGGGGCAGGCGGTAGGGGCCCAGCAGCGCGCGGCGGCAGCGCGCCCAGCCCTGTGGATGGGGCACGCGCGCAGGCAGGCAAGTGGTGACGTGTGGGCGGGCTTTGCGAGGGCTGGCAAGTAGTGAGGGGCAGGGTGCACGTGCAGCTGGGAGTAAGACGCAGGTGAGTTTAAGGGCTGGACGGAGGGTGGCAGGACTGTAGTGCCGCCAGCATGCCTCCCATCATGCAGCACCACACGCCTGCCCAGGCACAGGGCTGCATGCGAGGCCAGGCGGCTGCACCGGCACTGCGAGCGCCGACTCGCTCACAGCTTTGTCCCTTCTCATAACCCCTGTCCGACACCTTGGATCCCATGCGTGCCCCCTCACCGCATCGTCCACCCAGCGGGCATACGCAATGGCGGTCGCCAGGTCGGTGTCACACATGCGTGCCACCGCAAGCGCTGCCGCCTTGTTCTGGGCTCCTGGCGGGGACTCCAGCTCTGCCGGTGCCACGCCAGAGCTGCGGGTGAGGCAAGTACAGAGGGGCGTTCAGAGGAAAATATGCATTGAGCGGTCGAGAGGGGCCGGAAGGTCAGCCAACTGGGCTGCAGATGGAGAGGGCAGCTGAAAGCGAGTGCCAGCGATGGCAGGTGCACAGCATGCACAGCCAGCACAGCGGCAAGCGCGGCACGTCAGACCACCTGATGAGATGCTTGATGATGAAGGTGCTGTCGCCGATGCGCTGCCCGCCGCGCTCGATGAAAGGCAGCTGGGCCTTGGGAGCGGACGCGGCATCAGGGAAACCCTGAAGGCCCAGAGGCAAGGCGGCAGGGGACGGCACGTCAGTCCAAGGCGCAGTGTCCTGTTGGTCTTGTCATGTGATCAATCATGGAAGCAGTGTGAGGTCTCCCTGCAGCAAAACGGCATCCAAATGGCAAGGCGGGGGCCCCGCTGGCGCCAGCACTCTTGCGATACTTCCCCTCCCTCCAGCCACTCACCACTTTCTTCGAGTACTTTATGCTGGCAAAGCGCAGGAAGGCCTCCACTTTGGTGACAAAGCTGCTGTTGCTGCAGGACGGCCCGCCCGCCCCCAGCGGCCGCGGCCAGCGTGCCAGGTCAGCCACAACCAGCGGCGCCGCTGGGTCGTCAGCGGTTGCAGGGGTGTCAGGCTGGGGCGGCCTCTTGAAGGACAGCAGGGAGAAGAGGAAGGCCAGCAGCGCGCCCACCAGAACCAGGGCCAGGCCCGCTTCAAGGGCTGTTAAAGCGGCCATGCCGCCCCCCGCCATGTGGGCCACATAAGACGACGGGGTGGCGTCCGGGTGAGGCCCCCGCGGCATCAGCCGAGCAGGCGCATTTTCTTCCTTGTACTCGTGAACCGTGGCTGCGCAAAGCAGTGGGGAGGGCGTGAGCAGGAAAGGGGCGCTTGGAAGGCAGGGCATCCACAGGTGTGGGCAGTGCGCAGCGCGCTACACTCGAGGCGTGGCACGTCACCATAGCAGGCAGGGAGTAGAGGTTTCAGGTTGTGCCCGGTGTGGTTGATTGCTTGATGTCCGAAACTCACGGAATATTCCTGCAGAATGTGGCCCTGTCTGCTCCAAGTGCCACTCAATCTCCTTCACCTTGCCCTGCAGGGAAGCAGTGGGCAGGCGGGTCGTCGCACGACGTGTGCCGCCGCCCCTGGCGCCTGCCCATTGTGGAGCCATGCCGCTTCCGGCTGGGACTCCGCGCCGCTGATCGGGCACGGCTTGCACTCCTCTACTCGCCTCGTGATCGACCATGGGCAAGCAGGTTGGGTCCAGTCGTGTGGCGAGAACCGGAGAGTGTGGCAGCACCACGACACCAGTTGCAAACTTGCTTTGAATGGTAACACAAGTCGAGAAGACAGCGACAGAATACGGAACGAAGGCGCGTGCCTCGCGCAACAAAGACACCTGTACTGCCGGTGTGTACAGTACACTGGTTGCAGCAGCACACACTGTGCCACACAGTGAAGGCGACACCCCACTTCATGTGCTGAAATCTGTTACTCGAGGTACATCCGGATGGCACAAATTTGTCACTAGCGATGCAGGAGCAGGGTCGCCACGATGCAAGCCAGCTGCATGCACTGTTGCTGCCGCTCCCCACCACCTACTGCAGCGGGCCCCGGGGGAAGCTCAGCTGCCCGGCAACTCTGGGAAGCCCTAAGCATGTTGACGTCAACATGCAAGGTCGCTACCTTGGCATAATGCAGCAGCATACCATACAGTATTACATCATGGCCCGGGGCGCTTGAGCCTTAGGCCTTATACATGCGACGCAACACTGGCTGGCACATGTGTACACGCACGCAAGTTGAGTGGAACAGATAGCGTGGCAGGAACGCGACAGTTCATGAAACGGAAAAGGTAAATAGCGGGTGCACGCCTAACTCTGCAAGTACGAGGGCCTTTAAACAGAACAAGCAATGACGAAAAGCGGCAAGCACCCACTCTTGAAGGAGGGCGCGCGGCGCAGCACAGCGCAGGCCGTTGTGCTGTTAGCCGCTGCTGCCGCAACCGGCCCGCTCGACGAACTGAAACATCACTTGGCCTCAGCATCACCCCAGGTATGGTACCAAGTTTCGGCACACTTGGCAGCCACCAGAGGTCCATCAGCAGAGGCTTGGGGTCCAGCCCGCTGAAAGGGTAGCGCATGCAGGACACCACGCGCTCCCGCGCAGCCTCGGCAGTCTCACACGGGCCCTCCAGATCACCTCGTTGAGCACCTGCCGCAGAAGGGTCGAGGGGGAGGCGAATAAAACTTGTGGTGAGGTGTGGAAGGCTGTCAGCAGCGGTGCCACGACAGTGTCAGCAGGCCAAAGAAACCGCTGCGGCTTGTGGGCCCCCATTGCACTCTGCTCTGCCTGGCCACACCTGCAGTGCACCTCCCTGACACACATGTGTGCCTGGAGTACACCACATTTCCCCACTTCCAGTGGCACGTAGACCCTACCGCCCTCCCCATTCCACGGCCCGCACCTCACCACACAGGCATGGGCAGGCACAGCCGCATGCCACAGCCACAGGCAGGCGCACATGTGCCGCCGCCCTACCTCCGCGAACTCTCTGAGCCCCACATCTCACCGTGATGACCCACCCTATCCTGCCCTGCCCATGCACCATCAGCAGCTTGCACGTATCACCAGGTGAATGCCCGTCTGTGCTTGCTTCCCCACCCAGCTCGGTGCGTGCGCCAGCAGCCTTGAACTCCCATCCCACCCACCCCACCCCGTCCTGCCCTGCCCCACCCGCTCACCAGCTCAATCCCCGCCTTGGCGCACCCCATCAGGCTCAGCCCCTGGCACCCGTGGCCCTTCAAACTGCCGCCACCAATGCCCAGCCTCTGCAGGGGGGGAGGTGGCAGTGTGGGGGGCGTGAGGGAGGGGAAGGGGCACGCTGCACTGTTGCGGAATGCAGGGCTGCCTGCCACAGCACAGGGTGCGTGCAGGGGACATCCCCTGATTGAGCATCAAACTTTGTTTCTAAAGGCCAGACCGGACCAAGGGCAGCGAACTGCCGGCAAAGTGGAGGCCGCGTCGGTTGACGGGCAGGCCAGTTGCGCTGTATAACTCACAGCCCATACCCCTCGCACACATGCCCCCCTGCTGCAGCTGCCCTCCCTACGCCCTGCGGCTTGCCTGGAAGCCCGGCACCAGTGGGAACCGGAAGTTGGCGCGCACCCAGTAGCCGGCAATCACGGGGGCAATCTCGCGCTCCTGCACAGGGGTGGAAACATCATGCTATGATAGGCGGGAGAGTGACGTGGAGCGAGTGAGGGCACAGCAGAGGGCGCGTGGGTGAGGGGAGGTGGGGCACACAGGGTGAGGGGCGGCTGGCGGGTGTGGGGTGCTGCCATGGCCATGTGCAATGCGCCCCGCGGAGCGTGCCCTCTCTTCTCCCTGATGTCAACATCCCAAGCCCTACGTTGAGCTCCACCGATGGTCCCTCCCTGCCCCCCAGTCAACAACTGAACCCTTCCTCAACCACCCAGCGAGGCGGGCCGGAGCACAAACGGGCACGGCATGCCCCGCCCAGTTAGGCACAGTGTAGCACAGCCTTCGAAACCTAGACACCCTCCCAGACCACCATCCGCACATCCACATCTGTATTTAAACACGCAGAACAGACGCACCGCAAACTGATGCACGCGGCCGCGCACTGTGCGCTCCCCAGGCGTCAGCAGCCCTCCAGCCCCTCCAGAGCATCGTGCTTGGCTGGCGGGAACACTGACAGTTTCTGCATTGACAGAGGCGCGGGTCTGGGTTTATGTTGGGGTGCGCACTGAGGAGAGGGAGGAGCATGCGGCACGGACAGGGAGGTGTCAGGCAGCGTGACACTCAGGAGCAGCAGGTGTGGGAACGACTCATTTCGAGATTCCTGGCTCGACGCAGGCGGCCTGAGCGGTCCAGCAAGCAGGGCCGCAGCTGCTCACCTGAGCAAACTCAGGCTCGGGCGTTGTGCCCAGCCCTGCCAGGGTGAGCTGACGCTCCAGCAAGGAGAGGCGAAGGGGTGAGTTGGCGGAGGCGGCGCTGGCGGGCGGGCTGGCAGTAGCGGCGGGGCACCAAAAAGCCAGTGGGGGTGCCCCCCTCGCTATTCCCTGCGTCCGTCTCGCCCCTCAGGTGCGCTCCCAGCACCCACAGCCTGCTCAGCCCGCGCTCTCGCTGCATTTTGTTCGGCACTTTGTTTCGACTGTGTCGGCTGTGTCGTGCACTGCTCAGAGTCCAGTGCAATCACTCCAAGGCCTGCTAGCGCAAACGAGGGAAGAACATACAATTTCGGATGACGTGTCTTACTAGTCCCCCCCAGCAAGTGCCCTCACAGCTTCTGGAAGAGACTTCAGCTCCCGGACGGCTCCCTGCCCTCCCTGTTGTTTGTTCGAACTCCGTACGCACAAGGTAGCGATATACAGTGAGCCATGAACCCGCTCACCCTGCCCGCGTCGGCAGTCTGCCGGCTGCGGAGCGGCTCTTTCAGGCAGCAGGCAGTGTGCAGCAGACAGCCTGCCCGGGCACCGACACGCCGCAGGCAGTCCGTGCTGGTCAAGGCTGGCGGCGGCGCCGGCGGCGGCGCTGGGCGGCCGCGGGTCGAGGAGGTGACGTTCACAGCTGGGCAGCGCGCCTGGAAGCTCATCCACGCCACCCAAGGCGACGTCACAAGCTTCCTGCGTGAAGTGGGGGCGCTTGGGTTTGAGGTGGATGCGCAGGGCACCATCAGCCGGCGTTTGGAGGATCTGCCCAAGGGCGGTGCCGTGAAGCTGGCGATGGCAGACCTGCCCCCATACACCACACAGGTGCGCCTCTGGTATACAGGGCTTGCCGGCCTGGATTGCAAAGAGCAGGCCGCCCAGGTCGGCAGCTTTGCTGCCTTAACGCTGCCTTGCATCGCGAATTGGCCTGCGGCGGAGCACTTGTGTCTCGCACCCAACCCCACCTCGCTGACTTCGCCCTCCCCCTTTTGTGCAGGTGAGCAACATGCAAGCTGTCACAGCCAGCTTTCCATGAGTGCACACGAAGGGAAAGCATGCTTGTGAGGCATGTGTCAGCAGGCCACGTGGCACGATCACATCAGCTGCTGCCAGCAGCCACAACAGCCATTCGCTCTTGGCTTCACCGCCCCGCTGCTACTAGCTAGCAGCAGGTGGACT
>JTEE01000326.1:354414-366612 GCA_002896455.3 Chlorella sp. ArM0029B | reverse complement strand
GAGAGAGAGAGAGAGAGACGGCCTGCCATACAGAGCTGACTCTCCCATGATCCCACCCTGTATACTCGAATTGACGGAGTAGCACTTGTAACACCTGCCATCACAAGGCGAAAACACCAGCGCCCAACCCCACCTCGCTGATTTTGCCCTTTCCCTTTCGTGCAGGTGCGCGGCATTCAAGCGTGGTTTGACGACGACACCCTCGCCCAGAAGCAGAAGCTGGCGGCACACCTCCGCAAGCGCGCCACCCTTGAGAACCCTGGCGCCACCATCAGTGAACTGCAGACCACCCCCTTCAAGACCGCCAGTGGTCAGGTGCGGCCGGGGGCCTGTCTTGCAGCTGCCGGCACGTGGGTGCCACAGAAGCAGCTGGTGCCGTGCCGTACTTGTTGAAACTCGGGTAGCTGACTGGGAGCTGACTGGTAGCTGACTGGTGCCTCTGGCTTAATTTCCTGTCGGTTTCCTCAGCACCATGCCCTCGGGCTGTAATCTTCTTCTTCTGCTTCTGCCACTCGGGGCAGCCTAAGCTGCCCGCACCACACGTGCTGCCTGTTGGTGGCTGCTGCCTAGCACGCCTGCTGCCCAGCATGCTGTCCACCCAGCACCCTCCCTGCCAGCAGGAACCATCACTGCTGCCCCTTGCCCTCGCCCACTGCCCAGCATGCTGTCCACCCAGCACCCTCCCCGCCAGCAGGAACCATCACTGCTGCCCCTTCCCCCACCCGCTGCGCAGGACTATGTCCAGCTGGGCGTCGCCATTCAGGCAGGCGGGACGCTGTACGTGGGCGAGAGCACGCGCGTGCTTGGCGAGGACAGCGTCATCCACCTGCTGGACAAGTTTGAGAAGATGAGGTGGGCAGGTGCACTGGGGCAGGCAGGCCAGGGCACGCGGGCAGGCTGGCACATGCAACCGGGCATACAAGGTGTGTGCTTGTATGCAAGGGCGCCATGGGGCCCCAGCTGCCACCACTTGCCTGAGCACCCTTCCACGTTCTGCCGCCCCACGTCCTGCTACTCCCGCTGTGCAGGGAGGCGGTCAGCGGCAAGGGCTCGCCCGACCTGGCCGCCGCACTGAAGGGAGTGACCGAGGTCAAGCTGTTTTTGGGCGGGGAGGTGCTGCGGGCCGGGCTGAGCAGGGAAGCGATGGCCGAACTGGCGGCGTCGGTGCACATGAGCCTGGTGCTGCCGGACGGGGAGGACCTGGCCATTGTGGGCAGCGCCGCCGGCGCGCTGCAGGCGTAGCGCTCGCATTGCACCTTGGACTGGCTGTGGGCCAGCCGCAGCATGGATGGCAGTGGCCGCTGCCACACACACACACACACACAGCTGCACCGGCAGTGCCGCGCCGCGTCGCTTGTTACTAGTTACTGTACTGGCACCGCCGCCCTTGCGGGGTGCTTTTTCTTTCTTTCTCAATTGCACATATAGTAGTGCATAGTACATTACAGCACAGTGCACTACACCCCTGTTTCCGCCTCCTTTGATTTCCTGCCAGTTGCAAGCCAGCTCATGGGCTCCATCCAAGCCCTTCCCCTCTACACCGGGCGCACACTTCTGTTCTTCTGTAGTCCAATCAGCCCATTGCCCGGCCCTGCTACAGCGTGCACACTTTTGATTGCCGCACCCTGTACTACACGCCCAGGCTCCCCGTGGCCTCCCTGCTGCGCTTCCATTTTACGCTGTGCCCTTCGCAGGCTGCGCCCGGCCAGCACAGCGCTGCCACCGCTGGTGGGCGGGCCTGCACTGCATTGCTTGCTGTCGATCTTCTTCCCGCGCATCTGCCTAATAGTGCACACTGTCCCTCCCCTCGCTTGCCACTTCAAGTTGTGGTTTGTTTTGAAGCGCAGCATGTAAAGGCAACAGGTGCTCTCGACGTCCCAGAGGAGCCGAGGCGGGGGTGCTGGCGATGCATATTGCAGCATTCGCTGCGGCCGCCAGTGCAGCCCAGGCCACGCTGCCGATGTCGCTCTGAGTCAACTTCATCTCCTTTGCATTCATGCTGGCGGTGCACTGCGGTTGGTAGGAGGGGCTGTCAGATACCTTTTCACAGGACAGCGCCGTACTCGAGGGGGCTGCAGCCTGTGCCGATGCGCCCAAATTGTGCTGCGCTGCTATGTCATGCTATGCTGACATCATGCTGTGCCATGCTGGGCTCCAGAAGCCTCTGCCGTGCCGATGTACTGGCTGGAGCGGCACTTAAAGAATTCACCCCACCGCATGTGATGGAAATTGGTGCTAAGGTGCAAAATGTGTACTCAAGTACGACCGCTCTGAGGAACGAACCGTGTCAATCCACTGATGTTGAAGGCTCCTCTAACAAAGGGTGCTTGCGTAGTGCTGTAAAGACTAGACTAGACCAGTACAACCGGGTGACCCACACAGCAGCGGTGACAGCCGCTGACATGTCACCAGCGGTGCAGGAGCAGGGCGGCCACCGTGGCCGCCAGCACCCCGGCGGCCGCCCCCACCACCCATACCAGCGTGCCACCTCGGGGGCACAGGTAGCGGTGCACGCTGCGGTGTGCCCTGACAGTACGGTCGTGGCTGCCAATGCCCTGCTGTGCCGCGAACGCCACAGCCGCGCTGGCGTCGCTGCAGGCCCAAAGCAGGGTGGGCGTTAGGAAGCCCTGCACCCACATGCATGTGGCCACGGCAGGGGGGCATCAGAGGTGGTTCAGGAGTAATCAGGGGTGACCAGGGGAAGCCAGGGGTGGTTTAGGGGCAACTCAGTCCCCAGCAGCACACATTTCAGGGCTTACGCTTCATCGGCCGGTGAAATGCACTTGCCGGCACATGACAGGCACCTTGGCACCCCTGCCCCCGCCGTGCAAGCAACAGAGTCAGCACACCTCCCACATGAAACAAGCCTGGGCGGGGCTTACCAGCAGGATCTGGATGGCCAGAGTGTACCAGCGGCAAATGCTCGCCTCGGTGGGGCGAGCCACCACATTTGTCATGGGGAGGTGCAGGAGGCGGAGGGACTGGTGCAGGCACAGCGTGGCGGCACCGCCGATGGGGTCACGCAAGGCGCAAGCAGTTGCGCATTGCAGGTACTGCAGGGGGGATGCGGGCGCAGCGGTGAGGGCGGTAGTGTGAGCGGGAGGGAAGCGACGGAGGATGAAGAGCACACGCCAGCTTGGCGCCAAGGCAGTCATCCAGCAGCCGCAGGTAGCAGGCACACGCAAGCGGCGGGCATGCGCTGTGTGCACAAGCGCGGCACCCAGCTGACATTGTAGCCTTAGGGCAGGGACAGTGCAGTGCAGTGCGTCCAGCCACGGCTCATGTGACGCCAGCCACATCTTTGTCATGAATCTCCCCAGCTGCGCCCCATCCGCCCAGCCCACCCACCGGGGTGGCGCAAAGCCCCTCATTGCGTGCCACCACCAGCCCCAGGCAGAGCAGCTGCAGCAGCACGTTAAAGAGCCCGCCCACGGGCCAGGCTGCACCCATGAATGCCAGCATGGCGGTGTGGTCGCCCACCAGCATGCGCAGCACGCCCAGCGGGGCGCGCACCCAGGGCAGGCCGGTGGCCGGCTCCTCTGCAGTGCAACACAACACCACAGGGAAGGGCCGCAACTTCTGTGTGTCAAACAGCAGCACAAACCAAACGCCAGGCAGAGGGGGGGCGGCATGCAGGGAAGCAGGCAAGCAGAGCAGCCAAGCTCTGCACTGGGGTCCTGAACTGCATGCCTCCCCAGGCATCAGTTGTGTTGCTGCCCTCGTTGTGCACGGAGCAGCAGCGGGTGGTCACCTTGCAGAATCTTGAGCGCGTGCTTGTGAATAACTGTGGAGGCGCTGAGACCCACGCGCACCAGCGCCTGCAGGCGGGGCCCGGCAGGGCGAGGCAGTTTGAGGGCAGGGCAGACAGAAAGGGGTGGCCTGCGAATGCGGCCCGGCGAGCTCCCGGCCCGGTGCACCACAGCCACGTTGCGCCAGGTCGTGTAGGCCTCGCTGCCCCGCCCAGCCAGCATGGCCAGCACGGTGGCCATAAGCACAACATGCGTGGCTGTCTCCACTGCAGTCTGCTGGCCCTCCACGCGCAGTGCCGCAATCAGGAGGAACAGGGCCACGCCCACACAGGCCAGGGTGTCATGCTGCTGGTGCCGCACATCACGCTCCTGCAGGAAGTGAAGGTGGGCCACCGTGACGGCAGAGCACGCGTCAGCGCGGGCGTTGCGCTGGCGGTGTGCACACGGCCTTGGTCGCCCTTGATTGGAGTGCCCGCACTGCCCCATCGCAATTCATGCGCCCCTCTGCCCAATGCCTTCTCCTGCTGGCCACGCAACAGCTCGCCCGGGCCTGCTGCCCTCCCCGCGGTCTTACTCTGAAGTGCGGCTCCCAGGCCTGTGGGATGACCCCCAAGTCCCGAAATGAGTCCATGGCGACGCATATGAACAGGGTACCATGAAGGCGACAGGGTTTAAGCCACGCTGTCCAAGCTGACATGGTCAGCTGCTTCTTCCTCTACTTCGTCTTTCAGCACGCAGGCCACCCCTGCAACTGTCATCCAGCCTTGACGCACGTCTGGCAGGTGCTGCCTCGTGACTGGCCCTGTTAACCGTTGTCTCCTGCGCTGGATCATAACACGCTTGCGTGCAGAGCTTGGCAGGTGGTGTCGTGAACGAAGGAGCGCCTCCAAGGCGGCCCCGACGCTGAGCCGCTCCCCCCACCCTGCCGCCCTGCCCCGCCCCGCGTTGCAGCAGCTCAATGGAGACCCTGCTGCCGCTACGCCCCGCCCTGAGGCACAGCCTCTCCAAGGCCGCCCGCTGGTTCCACGGAATGACAGACCCGTCAACCCACCGCCTGCACTACATGTTCAACCCAGGCCACAACGTGAACTGCTACGAGGACCGCTCCTCGCCAATCAGGGACATTGGTACTGCAGCCGACCTGGCGGTGCTGTCGGCGGCCACAGGCAGCCACCGCTTTGACCCAGTGAGCGCCCAGTGAAGCCAGTAACTGTGCAGGCTGCACTTTGTAGTGGGATTGAAGCCGCTGGCTATGTGTGTGGGTGCCAGTCTGCCAGTTGCCTGAGCGCCGGCGGCAGCACCCGCTGCCGGCACACAGCTGCTGCTGCCACTGCTGCATGCCTCCTGCTGCTGCTGCCACTGCTGCTTGCCTGCTGCGGTCAGAAATTCAGGGTTCGAGAGTGCAGCTGGCTCCTCCCTTTCCTGTGCCGACAGGTCACCAGCTCCACCCTGCAGCACTACGAGGGGATGCTGACGCGCCACGCCGGGCCACCAGAGGCATGGTGAGGCAGGGGTGGGGGGCAGCAGGCACGTGAACCCAGCACTCGGTGCCTTTGCTCACGTCCGTCCTCAGCAAGAAGAGAGGGTGCCCAGCTGCCCACTTCCATCTTGCTGATGCAAACATCACGTGCCCCACCCCGCCTGCCGCCCTGCCCTGCCACACCTGCCCGGCAGTGCACGCCTGCCTTTCTCCTTCTGCTGCCCACCTTCTCGCCTTCTTCCCGCCCTTTCCACCAAGCAGGTGCCACCTAGCGAGCGGACCCAGCGGTCTGGGGGAGCCCTCTAGCGTGGCCCACTCTGCTATGATGCTGCTGGCGCTGGCGGGCTGGGAGGGGCACCCGCAGGAGGAGACGAGGAGGCACTTGATGGCTGAGCTGGCGGCCGGCATCCTGCACCAGCAGCGCCCGGATGGCACGATCGAGATACACTTTGAGCCGATGGGGCGAGGACTTGATGCAGACGCGGGGTGGCAGCTGTGAGTTGGAAGCTGAATCTATCACTCAACCAAGTACATTTTAAGTGCACGGGGAGCGAGGAGCGGTCTCATGTGACAGGGTGGGGGAAGTGCGTGACTAACAGCAGCTGTCACCCGGTGGTCCAACCTGGCTCTGCAGGTACTGACTCCTGCCTGTGTGCACTGCCCCCCTGCTGCCAGGTATGGAGGGGAGGCCGCCTTTGCCCTGGCAACAGCCTACGCCCGCCTGCAGGACGGACGCCTGCTGCGGGGCGCCAGCGCGGCACTGCGTGCCTACCAAGCAAAATACAGGCACGTGGGAGAAGCGCCGATCCAGGGGACGTGGTGGGGGCATGTGTGGGCACATGCGCCGTCGTTTGGCACGCCATTGGCAGCAGCAGCTTTCATCCCATTCGCTCCCTGATTTGAGCTGTCTTGTCGTAACAGTGCCTGCCTATCGTGAGCACTCCTATGGCATGTCTGGCCTGCTCCTTGATGCCCAATGAGCTCCAGCACTTGTCACATCGTCCACCACTCCCTGCCAATACCCCTCAGGCGAGGTGAGGTGGACCCCGGTGAGATCGTCTTCTTCGCCAACTGGCAATGCTGCGCCAGCGCGGTGCTGCACGCGCACAGGGGCGACCGCCAGAAGCGGCGCTGGGTGGCGGGATACCTGCGGGAGCTGCAGCACGACATAATCTCCGGGCAGACGTTCTATGAGGACGTGAAGCGGGTGGGTGTGAGGCAGTGTAGCTCTGCGCGGGTGGGTGTGACAGTGTAATGCAGTGCATGCGGGGGCACAACAGCAGGGAGTCTGAGGATGGATGGGAGCAGGTGGGTGTAAGGCAGTGTAGCGCAGAGCGGGTGGGTGTGGTGCGGTGTGGTGCAGTGCAGGTGGAGGCACAGGGTACCAACGAGGATGGAGGACGCAGGACCTGGTGCGTAGTCATGGTGGGTGCGAGACACTGCAGGCAGTGGGTGCAGGCGGATGTTCCAGGTGGGGCCAGCGATGGGACGCGTTGGGGAGGTCAAGGGGGATCCTACGCCGGGCAAACCACCGTAAGGAGGCTTGAGGCATGTGGGGCTGCACAGGTGCAGGGGGCAACCTCATAGGTGGTTTTGCAGTTTGCTGTCGGACTGCAGCCTTGCTGGCCTTGCCCACATGGCATACCGGGGTTGCGCCGGTGCGCCTACTGACTGCTGCCTCCATGCGCCCATGTTGCATGCATGCAGGACCCGCAGCAGCAGGCAACTGTGGAGGTGGCTTGTGCACTGGAGGGCCTGGTGCACTGCCTGCAGGTCAGCCGGAGAGTGCCCAGTGGGTATGGGTGGAAGGAGGCAGGAGGGCAGGAGGGCAGGAGGGCAGGTGGCAGGCACCACAAGGCCAACGACTCGTGGGCGCCCAGAAGGGACAAGAAAAACGCTCGAAGTGTGGCTGCTACTAGCGTAGCTACTAGCGTAGTACGCATCTCATTGCCCGGATTCAAACTTGCAGGTCAGCCTGGCAGAGGCGGCAAGTGAACGGGAGGCAGCAGCAGCTGGAGACGCGGGTGCCCAGGCATCGGCAGAAGATGAGGAGGCACGGGTGGACAAGTATGCTGCGTGCGCCCGGGTGGCGGTGGCCTTCCTGCTTGAGGCCCAGGTGACCAGGTGGTGATGTGGTGGAGGGTGTGGTGTGTGTTATGTCAGGTGGTGTGTGTGTCAGAAGGAGTGTGTCGGAGTGTGTGTGTCGGAGTGTGTGTGTGTGTGTGTGTCGGAGTGTGTGTGCCTGCTGGGCGCAGGCTGGCGTGCACCACACCCTCCTGCTTAGCCGCTCCTGCCTCGCTGTTCAACTGGCGGCAAGCACGTCCTCTGCAGCTGCTGCCCAGGCAGCGTTGCTTGGTTGGATCAAGCGTGCAGGGCAGGCAGCGTCAGCCTCAGGTGTCTGCTGACAAGCACTCTTGAGTGCCGGCTGTTGCAATTCATAATGGGTGCGTCAGCTCGACGCTGCCGCTGGCTGCCATGTTACCCGCCCACCCTGCCTGCATCGGTAGTTTGGGTCCCACCAATCCTGTCTGAGGGTGCCCCCGCCTGCCCCTGCAGGTCAGGGAGGGCGAGGGCGTGCCGGCCGCCGCCGTGGGCGGCTTCCCCCACACGCTGCGCCCGGGGGCTGGGCAGCGGGTGGACGTGACGGGGCATGTGTGCTGCGCCTTTGTGAAGCTGTTGGAATTGCTGGATGCCCACGCCCCGGCAGTGGAGGAGTAGGGAGGAGTGAGCTGCCAGTGCCGGCGTAGCAGAAATGGCAGCCGAGGGGTTTCCGTAGGAGGGAGGGAAGACGGGGAGGCGGGGAGGCACCCGCATCATCCAAGCTTGGCTGGAAGGCGCTCGTGTGAGGCTGTGGGCTCGTGGGCTTTGAGCCTGTGGGCTGTGAGCCTGTGAGCCTGTGGGCTGATGGTTGCCGGCACTCTGCCGGCGGGAGGAGCGGGGAGCCGAGGGGGCCCGGACTGAACAGAGCAGCGCTGCGGCTGGCCTGGGCCTTGATTTGCAACACCAGTGCAGGCTTCATGAAAAGTGTCTTTTGCTGACGGCACCGGCAGCTTTCGTTCTGTTTGTAGATTCCATGCTATAACCTGCTTGGATGGGGCTCCTTGCCATGACCGGTTGACTGCCTGGGGCGGCGTCACCCCTGACATTCTCTCTTCTACCCCCTTAGTGCGTGCCCTGCCTCCTTTTGTTGCTTCGATGACAGTGCTCTCGATTTAAGAGTGTGACAAGACAGCAGAGCATGTCCGAAGGAAGAGCAAAACTTCGGCAGGCAAACAAGACGGGCAGGCAGCAGTGGGCTCACTTGACCCAGACCATCGTGCACCCTCCCTTGCTGTCCTCCTCCTCCTCTGTCTTCTTCACTTGAGGCATGCGCTTCAACTGCTGCAGCACTGCTGCCCGCACCAGGCCGCGACCCACGCCGTGCACCACAAACAGCACCCATCCTGGCGATGCCGACAGCACTGCTGCCTGAACCTCTGCCGCTGCATCGGATGACGCCATGCCCCGCACATCCACGGTATTCAGGGAGGTCTGAAACGCCACTGCCGCGCCCGCATCCTCCTCATCGCTGCTGCTCATCGATCCGTGCGCCCGCAGCTGCTGGGCTGCTGACTTGATGCTGCCGCCGCCGCCGCGCCGTGTGCTGCCGCCGCCGCTGCCGCCGGCGGCCGCTGCCCGGGCTGCTTGGGTGCGCTGTGCTGCCATGCCGGTGGCTGGTGCCACGTCACTCATGCGCAGCTCCACCGTCAGGGCGCCCACCCGCACGCTGACCTTGCCCCCGCTTCGCCCCGAAGACGACACGACCTTGCCGATTGCACCCCCCATCTTCAGCACTGCGACCATCTCCCCTTGGGAAGGCACCCAGCCGTCGTCGCTGTCGCTGCCGCTGTCGGATGCCTCCCAGTCGTCGGCCAGCCCATCGCCCTGCATCAAGAGTGGGGGGAGATGCGGGTCGGCGAGTGCATATATTGTGACTGTGTGTGCAGGTGCAGGTGCAGGTGGGTAAGTGGAGAGCCTTGGAGCGGTGGTGCAGGGGCAGTGGTGGTGCAGGGGCAGGGGCAGGGGCAGGGGCAGGGGTGGGACAGGCTGGCAAGCACCTGGAGCACCAAAAAGTGGAGAGGGCAGGCGCTTGTGCTGGCACCTAGCATGGGCCACTAGCTAGCATGGGTTTGCATGCGCCTGGTAACTCATGCTACCATGCTGACCACAGCGCTCCTAACCCAGCGGCTTCCATGCTGACCTTCCCAACCCCACCTGCTTTGCCCGAACGCCCAACCCTTCCACCCCCGGCCTCACCCGCCGCACAGCTCGCCTGCACGTCCAACCCTTCGCACCCCACACTTGCCCCACCCTTAGCACCCCAGACCCACCCCATCCGGCGCACCTTGGCAGCCGCCCTTAGCCCTATCAGCCGCATCGCCGCCGCCTCTGGCGGCGCCACCTCTTGCTCCATAACCCGCAGAGCCTCCTCCGCCTCCCGCGCCCCCAGCCGTCCCGCCTTCACATCCGCCATCACCTTTTGCACCCTCTGCTGGGCAGCCGCCCCCGCCCCCTTGGCCTCCTTCACAGCCTTGGCCAACGCCTCCTGCTGCTGCTTTGCTGCCTCCAGCTCCTGCTGTGCGCTGGCAGCGGCGGCTTCGGCTGCGGCCCGTGCGCCGGCAACCTCCGAGGCCACCAGGCGGGCCTCCTCTAGCTGGCCCACAAGGGAGGCCTGCAGAAGTTCTGAGCGCTGGCCGGCCGTCTGGCTGGAGTGGTGCAGCTGATCGGCGACCTGCCAGCCAGAGAGGGAGGGGAGGGAGGGAGGGGACACGATAAGAGGTGGATGAGGTGGGTGGGTGGGGCGGGGGGAGAGGGAGTGCAAGGTGTGGGGATCGCAAGGCGTGTACAGAGCAGCGCGTTGCCAGAGCAGCACCAGATGCGGCAGGCACCCCACTTCTAAGCACACAAAGGGGGATGCAAGCAACACCAGAGTGAAGGGGTGCCCGCAGAAGGCAGCAGCAGGCAGCAGCAGGAGGGTGCCAGCGCATGTGGTTAGCAGCAGGCAGCAGCAGGCAGCAACAGGAGGGTGCAAACAAGACCAAGACGAAGGGGTGCCCGCCAGCAGCAGCGACTTGCCTCTCGTGCCGCAGCCACAATGGCGGGTGCAAAGCCGAGGCCCTGAGCCACGGCCAGCGCGTTGCTCTCGCCGGCGGCACCCCACATGAGGCGGTAGGTGGGGCGCAGTGTGGCCACATCAAACTCGACAGACGCGTTCACAAAGCCGAAGGTGGTGGAAGCCAGCTCCTGCAGGGCAGCGAAGGGAGGCGGGTCGGGTGAGCAGGCAGGCATGGGTAAATGTGCAGAGGCGGGTTCAAAAGCCAGCTCCTGCAAGAGATGCAGGCGGAGAAAGGCAGGCAGGCACGGAGGGAGGCAAGGAGGTCGAAAGGAGGAAGCGGGTGGCCGCGCAGGAATTTCCCCCGACAAGAGGAGGTGGGGCACCGCAAAGCAAGTTGGGTCGGGATGTGGCACATAGCCAGCCTGACCGCAGGCAAACACAGAGGTGTGCATGCCAAGGGGGGTGTTGGCCAGCAAGCAGCCAAGGAGGCGGGTGCATGCGTGCGGACCTTCAGCTCAGAGTGGTGCGTGGTGGCGTACGTCAGCGCTGCCTGGCGCTGCAGGCGTTCCAGCAGGGCGGCTGCCAGGGCGGCTCCCTCTGCTGGGTCTGTGCCGCTCCCCACCTCGTCTAGAAGCACGAGAGACTGCGCACGAGCAAGAGGGTAAGTACCAACATGAGCTTAACATACAAGGGACGTGCAAAGAATGTGCCAGCTGGCACACCTGCACAAGGGGCAACACAGCTTCGCAGGCACCAGCCGGCACTGGCGCATGCAGGCAGCGGTTCCTGCCAGCTGCTGTCCATGCCCGGCAAATGTGCAGGCTCAGCAATGGGTCAGCAGGCACAGCTGCGGGCGCTGCCACACCAACCTCGGAGGTGGCTGCAGCCAGCACGTTGCGAATGCGGCGCAGGTGCCCGCTGAAGGTGCTGAGGCTCTGCAGGCACAGCGTGCAAAGCGGTGGCTGAGCATCGGCCACAAGACTGGTGCGGATGAAGCAGGCCAAGGCAGGTGGGGAACTCAGGCATCGCAGTGTCACAGCCTCCTGCCTGCTGGCGCTATGCATCACGCATGTGGGTAGCCAGCCTACCTGCTGGCATCCGTTGCCCGTCTCCCAGGTGAGTACCGAGTAACACACAGCAGCAGCCTTTCAGGTTGGCGGACCGGGTAAAACACAGCATCAGCCGTCCCATTCCGAGTATGCTGTCATTTTGGCCGCCCAGCCGACAGTGCTTGCCCACGCTCAGGCTGGCTGCCCTCTCACCTACCCACCTGCGGCATGCTTTTCAAGTCAGCACCCAGTCAAACCAGAGCATCGGCCGTCACAATCCGGGTTTGCCCTAGCTGACTGGCTGTCACTGCTAGAGCTCCCCCAGACTAAGCTAACCTCCCACCACCCACCTGCTGCAGGCTCTAAACCCTAAACCTTAAAACCCTATACCCTAAAACCCTAAAACCCCTAAACACACCTGCTGCAGGCTCTGCCCATCCCCCAAGTCAGCCAGCACTCGGTCAAACCAGAGCAGCGCCTGCGGCTGCCGCCCCGCCTGCCCCTCCACCGGGGCCTGGGGCAGGAAGAGCCCGGCCTTGGCCATCAGGCACTGCAGGCCCAGCGCTTTGAGCGAGGCAGTTTTGCCGCCTGCGGGACGAGCGGGGAGGGGGAGGCCAAGGTGCAAGTCAGGCAGCGTAGAAGAAACAGTGCACAGTGACATACGGTCGACCAGTCAGAGACTGGCAGGCACGCGCCTAGGCGGTCAGAGGCAAGCGATCAGTGGCCCAATGTGAATAACAAGCGACGGCAAAGGTGGCACGTGCGTCCTGTGCCAGCCAGCCAGCCGACAACCAGCCAGCCAGCAGTCAGCCAGCCAACCAGCCC
>JTEE01000326.1:305630-347502 GCA_002896455.3 Chlorella sp. ArM0029B | reverse complement strand
GCTTAGGCCCACTCAGCAAGCAGGCCAGATGCAGGAAGCAGTAGCGGGCTGTAGCACATCCGTCCTGAACAACCCACCTGGCATGGAGCCAGCAGATGTGTTGCTCCGTGCGGCAGAGGAGGTTCGGGCCAGAGAGCTGCGCCGCTGCTGAAGTGTGGCCAGGCGAGTGGAGATGAAGGACAAGACGGGGTCGCTCTCCATTGCGTGGATGCTGCAGGAATGAAGAGTAATGGAGGGATGAGTGAACATCCAGTATTTGGCCTCCCCGGGGAGTGCATGGAACAAAATTGCGCCGGAGGAAAAGAAGGCGCGAGCGGGTTGTCAGGAAGAGGGTCGAGTGGTCTTAGCGCTGTAGGGTGGCAAGTGGAAGACGAATAGAGGGTTGGTGAGAGGACCTGCTTGGAGCTGCTTGGAGAGACCGAGGTGTGGGTGGGAAACTGAGGGAGACGGGGAGGCAGGGCAGGACCTGGGGGGGGACAAGGGCCGGAAGCAAAGGGTTGGGAGATGGTGGGCAGTGGAGATGCAGGCAGAAGAGCAGCACCATGGTCAGCCGCGGGGCCGCTCTTCAAAGGCGGCTGCGGTTGGAGCGGCATTGTGTGTATTGCATTCCTTGCTCGCCCCGGCGTGCGCCACACGCCCCTGCTCGCTGCCCCACCCTGGACGTCCCTGCCCACCTCATGGATTGCGTGGTGGGCATGGAGGGCGAGGTGGTGGTTGAAGCGAACGCGCCATGGTCGCCGCGCGCTTGGCCTGCTGTGGTTATGTAGCTGTATGGCAGGCTGCTTTCCACTGTTCCATCCGTGCTGGCGGTCAGCAGGGAGAGGGTCTTGGGGTCTGCTGCTGGGACCAGCTTGGACATCGTGTTAAAGTCATCATCGTTGAACTTGCTGTCCAGAGGTAAAGAGCCGCTGGCAGTCAGCACATGGCTGGGGCCCCATTCCGGCTCTTTGCCATCCTTGGTGCGGCGGCGCAGCCAGCCCTTGCGGGGGCGCAGCGCAAAGAAGGCCAGCACGGCCAGCACGGCTGCGGGGGCAAGAGGAGTGGGGGTGGGGCGGCAGAGGGTGGTGGGAAGAGGCATTGCCTACTGAGGTGAAGCCGCCAAGTGCTGCCGTTTGCAGCAGCTACACCCGGGGTTCCCGCAGTTCTGAGCCTGAAACGCAGGCGCAAGCCCATGCACTGCCTCATTGCTGGCCAATTTGAGCACGCCAGCAAGGGTTCAAGCCATGCACCCCAACAGGCCAGACTCGGGGTCCTGGTCAGAATGCTGCAACTCTGCTGCCGCCCTTCCGCACCGCGCACCTACGCCGCCCACGACGCCGCCCACAATCGCTCCCACAGCGACAGAGGAGCCCGAGTCTGAGCTGGCGGATGGGGGTGAA
This sequence comes from Chlorella sp. ArM0029B, assembly GCA_002896455.3. Classification (NCBI taxonomy): domain Eukaryota; kingdom Viridiplantae; phylum Chlorophyta; class Trebouxiophyceae; order Chlorellales; family Chlorellaceae; genus Chlorella; species Chlorella sp. ArM0029B. The sequence goes on along the minus strand of JTEE01000326.1, from coordinate 346,123 downwards.
AGGAGTGGAGATGCACCGGGTGGTAATGCCACAGATGGCGGCCTGCATGGGTTGCACAACAGCAAACGGCGGGCGGGGCTTCAGCACACAACGAGTGGGTGGGCCTGTGCCACCTGGCTGGCTGGATGCAGCTGCTGCCCTGCGCCCGGGCAGCTCGGTCAAGCCCCGCCACCTGTCAAGGCATGACTTCCCCGCTTGCACTGCTCACGTTGGTGGGCCTGTGCACACAACCTCCCCCTTGCTGCTGCACTTGGTCGGTATAGGGAAGTCCGGGTCCGGGGGGACCTCTGGGTCACCGCACACCTGCAGGCAGTCAGGCAGGCAGCGACATGGGGTTGCCAAGTGGTAAAAGGGCGGGGCAGGGCAGACCTGCACGGCAGCAGCGGCACCGCATGTGGTGTGGCACAATGCCTGGGCATGAAGATGCCGCAACCCTGCTGCCAATGTCGCTGCTAGCTGTCATTGTGCGGGCCAACAGGGGTCCAACTCACCGCCATAGATAGCAGGGCGGGAACCTTGCCGCAGAGTTGCGGGTTGCCGCCAAGCGCACTGCACATGGGGCGGGTGTGGAAGTGGTGGTGCTTGTGGCATTGCGTCGTTTGCAAGCAGTGTGGCCTACAGCAGCTCAGAGGTTCAAAACACTGGCGCATGAACACACGGCGGCATGCATGCACCCGTGATCCTGGTACTCCTGCACCCGCCCATAGCTGCCACAATACAACACGCATGCCATCAGCAAGCAAGCCCTCACAATGTGTCCAGCATAGGGAAGGCGCTGGAGGTGTTCCAAGCAGCGGGGAAGTCGCCTGCATCCGGAGGAGTGGGAGCGCACGGTAATCGCATCATCAGAGCAACGCCCTTGAGGCTCACGTAGCAGGCAGCGCATTTGATCGCACTGCAAGACTACACAGCGCATCGGCAGCATCAGCGTCAGCGGTAGCAGCAGCTGCAGCAGCAGTAGCAGCCACAAAAGCAGCAGCACAGGCGCTAATCATTCATATCCCTCGCAAGAAGCCTACCACTCAGGCGGTTGTTGCGCAACTCCAGAGAGGTCATTACTGCGAATGAACCGTTGTTGGCCCAGGATGCGGGGAGGGAGCCTGCAGTCGGGTGCCGTGCGGAGGGAGAGCAGAGGGCGCGCTCAGAGCAGCAGGCAGCACGCCACTCAGCCAGCAGACAGCTCGCTTGCTCGGCTCAGCAGGCAGCATGTCTTCGCCCAGAGCAGCAGGCAGCGGTGCAGGGAGGTGGGCGCTGCAGGCGGTAGAGGTCTCACCGGTCAGCTGGTTGTTGTTGAGCTCGCTGCAGAGGAATAGAGTTTTTTTTTTTGATTTTTGCAGAGGGGGAGGGGAAGGGACGAATGCATGTTTGACATGACAAGCGAGACTTGCGGACGGCAGGCATGCACGACTTGCATCAGCGTACAAGTCGGGTGCTCCAGTACGGTTCTGCCGGAAGCAGTAGGGAAGGGGGCCGGGAGGCAGGACAGCGCTGGGCAAGGCTGTGCTCTGAGCTCACATGGCCGCCAGTTCCGTAAACGACACATTGCCGTTGCTCCATTTGTCGGGCAGGGGGCCTGCGGCAGCGGGCACGGCGTGGCTGCTTAGCGTGTCTGTTTGACCAGTCTGCTGCCTGCAGCTGTGTCCGCACGCCGGCGCACTTGTTGATGCAGCAGCACAACAGCATGTGAGACCCATCAGGAGCCAGCATATTAACACGCCAAGTAGACCTCCCATGCAGAGGACCACCAGCAGCAGAAGAATGAAGTCTACTCTTAACACATGTGTGACAGCAACTCAGGCTGCACCGGCAGGCCAAGGTGTGCGCACCGATGAGCTTGTTGTTGTTGAGGGACCTGCATCAGCAAGAGGGCGTGGGTGGGTTAAAGCAGGCACAGAGAGCTGGCTTGGTGTGACACTTCGGCATACCCGGGAAGGACAACGGGCAGGCAAGGCAGGGCGCTCACATCTGGTAGAGTTTGGGGAAGGAGCCGGCATCACCCCACTCGGGCGGCAGCGTGCCTGCATGGCGCATGGGGGGTCAGGCAGGCTGCACCTGTTGGACACACCTGGCCTTCAAAATAAAATGCATGCAGGCCTTGCACGTTCGGCATCCATCACACGACACACCACAATCATCCCACGTGCACCATGACGCACCTGTCAGGTACTTCTGATTGTTAAGGTACCTGCAATGGCAGCACATGAGCATACATGGGCGGACGAGGGTCAGCACGCAGTAGCGAGGCACACCGTGCATGCGCTTCCAGCCACAAAACAGCGCCAAGGCACACTCACAGCTCGACTAGACGAGGGAAGCTGCCGTTGCGGCCCCACGAGGCAGGGAGCGTGCCTGCAGCCAACAGGATGTGGTGGGGGACAGGCTTGGAAGGGCGGCATCGGATCTGGCAAAGGCACCAAAGCAGCACCATGGGTCAAAGGTTGCGGCTGCCTGCCAGCCATGCCGGTTTGATGCTGGGGTTGTTGTGCGCGAACACGGTGCGCGGCCTGGCAGCAGTGGCTGGTCTGTGAGGCATGGAACTAGTGCTGTGCAAGGCATAAGCACACACACAGGCGCGCGCTACAAGTGAGGCGCCCCAGGCAGGCACCCACCGGTCAGGGAGTTGTTCCCCAGCTCTCTGCAGGGGAGGGCGCAAAAAAAGAGTGGGAGGGGGCAACAGTTAGTCACAGCGTCGGGTGGCGGGGCTTGCAGTGTCTATATGTCGAGGAACAGCCCCCCAAATGCAAGAGGACTGCACTCATTGCATGCCCGCACCTTGCCAGCCAGCCAAACCCGCACTCCACACAACGGGGGTAATGGGCCACATCGGTCTGTCACACGGGCACGAGAGCGCTCAAAGGCAGGCACATACAAAGTCAACCACAAGTGCTGTTCAGGCCCGCTCACATGAGTTGCAGAAGCTTGAAGACCCCTGCGGCGCCCCACTCCTCGGGCAGGGGACCCGACAGAGAATTGGACTCCAAGGAAATGCTCTTCAGAGCCGGCAATCGGGCAGAGGAACCTGCATTGATGGCACCCCACTGCCTGGGCAATGTGCCGTTGAGATTGTTGCGATCCAGCCGGCTACGGGGGGGGGAGGGTGGAGGCAGGATGGCGGAAGCTCAGCGGCACAACCAAATGTGTGGGGCTCAGCGCACAGCTGTGCAGCGCAGGCGGCTGCGGGATGGCCAAGGCGAGCAGGGAATGTCAGTGTCAGACCTAGGGGGCAGGAGAAGGAAAGACACTGAGGGTGAGTCTCAGGGGCGGCAGGAGGTGAAGGGTCGGATTCTCTGGGCAACACGTGGATGGGCATGGCGCTGCGAGTTGTGTGGAAGGCGCACATGAAGTGCGGGTGATGACGGGCAGCTGAAATACTTGACATGCAACGACTGGGCTGCGGTGCTGCTGCTTGCTCACAGTGTTTGCAGGACTTGGAAGGCATCTGGCGCGCCCCAGCTTTCCGGCAGTGGGCCTGCAGGCGCAAAGGGGCAACGTGTGCAGCATTCAGGCAGGGGGACTAGGCAATGGCAACACTGAATGTCGTGTTTGCTATGCGCTTGCTGCATGCTGCTGCTGCTGCTGCCCAGCGTTTGCCCAGCTTGTGAAGACAGCTTGATGGCAGGTAAAACGCCCCGCGAAGGCTCCCTGCCCCTCCCCCTGCCCCGCGCCTGCTTACCGCTGAGGTTGTTGTTGTCCAAGTCCCTGCAGCAGGGTGGGGAGGGCACATGCATGCTGCTTTCTGTGATGGCGCGGTCGCTACAGCACAACACACAGGGGGGTCACTTCAACGCCTTTTTTTTTTTTTCCGCACACAGGACGGCAGCCTGCCACCCCTGACTCACATATTCGTGAGGTTTCGGAATGCGGTGATGCTGCCCCACGCTGCCGGGAGGGTGCCTGCAGAGGAACGTGGAGCAGGCAGGTTTTGAGGGAAAGCCAGAAGGGGATGCCTGCAGAGGGTCCCACCCACCAAGGACACGGCAGTGGTGCCTCGCTGCCAGCCAACACAGAGGCAGGGCAGACAGGCAATGCGGCAGTGCCAGAGACCGGCCAGGGGAACCGGGCGGGTGGGCAGGCAGGCTGAGGTCAGGCAGGCAGGGCGGGCCGCTCACCCGAAAAGTTTTGGTTGTACAGCTTCAGATCTTGCAGGGTGCTGCAGGGGGAAGACGCAGTGTTGGCAGAGGAAGGACTGAAGCAACCAGCCCAAGGGCGTGGGCTGCAAGCCAAGGCCGCCAGCCAGCCATGTTCTCCCGGTGTTCATGCACACCGACTTTCCTCCCAACAGCCAGGCAGCCGTTCTATGAGCCCGCCATGTAATAGTGCGCCCCTTGCCTTACGGAAAACTCCGAGCTGCAGAACCTCCTCCTCACCTGATGCCCGCCAGCTCGGCAGGCAGAGTGCCCTGGGCTCGCACAGGGCAGGGCGGCCCCGTCTCAATAAACATTGGACCGTCCTCGTACGCCAGAGCCACCTCCCCGGCATAATCGGCTTGCGTGTAGTTGCAGCTCAAGTCACTGCAGGGGGTGGCGGGGGTGGTGTGTGATTGGGCAAAAACATGGGGGCCAGTCCATGCACGGGCACGGGGCGGGGTGTGTGCATGGGGTGGTGAGTGCAGAAGCTGCAGGTGCCTGCAGCGTGCCTTGCAAAGATGAGATTGCCAGCACGGCTTGCGAACCACGCCGAATGTGCGGCGCTGCAATGCGGTGCTGCAAGAGACAAACAAGAGCATGTCACTACCAGGCACTCACACTGCCAGCACAGCTTTGTTCTCCGTGCAGGTGATCCCCGTCCAATTGCAAACAGGGGTGGCGGCATCCCAGCCCGTGAGCTTTACGGCTCGGCTGTACTGCTCCCAGTTGGTAATTGCCGCCTTCAGGCTCAGCAGCTTGTCCACTGCAGGGGCGCAAAGGAAGTAAGAACAGGGCTTGTAATTGCTTGCAGCATCGAGTGGCTGCTACTAACACTACAAACGCCGACAGTTGGCCATTGGGAGTCACTGAAATGTGGGTTATGGGTGAAGGAGCACATGTGAAGCACATCAAGCTGCCGGTTGCTGCCCAGAGGGCAAGGAAGACGACGCACTGAGAGCCGCTGTCGGCATGGTGAGGCACGCACGGCGCAGTGGCAAGAAGCCGCACTGCTTGCTGCCCAGCAACTGGGTTGCGTCCCATGTGGCCCAGGCTCACCTTCCAACGCTGGAGTGGGGGGGAATGTGGACTCGCAGGCTCGCAGGATAAGGCCGGTGCAGTCAGAGCCAGCGGGCGCAGGCGCCTCGCACACCTGCGGGAGGCAAGGTGGGCACCGGCGTTCACGTCTTGACGCTGTTGGCAGCTCCCTACACGCCGGCAGGAAAGGCAGTCTGCCAAGCCGGGGCACGGCACATCGCCTCCAACAGCCGTCCTGCCCTGCCCTGCCCTGCCCGATAGTGAATGCCGCCAGAGCCCCGCTGCTGCCCCGCCGCCTGTTGCCACCTGTCGCTGACAAGAGAGTGCCGACCCACGCATCCACCCGCTCACCGCTGGGTACAGCTTGGAGGGCACATCGCCACACAGCTCTGGGTTTTCGTCAACATTGCTGCATGGGGGAAGAGGGTCAGGGAGTCCATCTGGTGTCAGCAGGAAATATTGTTGTCCGCGCTGCTGCTTGCCAAAGAAGGGGTGCACAGACAACAGGATCTCAAGAGTTGCATGCTGACATGTGCATGCAACCGGCATTGCCAGGAAAGAGACTGACCAAGCGGACGGAAACACCAGCTCAGCACAGCAAGCCGGCAGGCACGCTTGAGTGGCTGCACACCATAAGGGAAGGTTCGCGCTGAACCTACACACCCCTGACACTTTGATCCCTCTGCACTCACAGGCCTGCCAAGCTGGGGAAGGTGGAGTTGGAGGCCCAAGCGTTTGGGAGCGAGCCTGCAAGGTCGGTGTCCAGGTAATGCACGATGAGCAGTTCAGACGGGGTGAAGCAGGGGAGCATTGTTTGCCTGGCCAGCACGCATGTAGAGCACAGCTGCGGGTGAGATCTATGGAACCTCCATGTGCCACCCGCTGCCGACGCAATTCCATGTCCCAGCACAGCTGCCAAGCGGTCCCACAAAGCAATTGGTAGGCGGCGCAACACAGCTGAAAGTTAGGCCGCTGCACACACATGCACCCTGCCAGCTGGCAACACACCGCTGATGTTGTTACTGTCCAGGCCCAGGGTCTTCAGCATCTGGAAGCCCCCACGCGTGCCCCAGGCATCGGGCAGAGGGCCAGTGAGAGAATTGACTGCCAGCTCCCTGCAGGCGCAGGCCAAGGAGAGGCCGCCCCATCAAAAGAGAAGCCACAGCATCATGCATGCAAGGGAGCGCAGCATGCATGGCGTGACGCATGCCCTGAGCAGTCAGCAGCAGCGACAGTCAACTGGCTGGCCCACTAACAGGCGCTCGAGGGCGGGGAAGGCGGTGGCGTTGCCCCAGTCGGGCGGCAGGGTGCCAGACAGCAGGTTCAGTGTCAAGACCCTGCACGCAGGCACAGGCCGTGGAGCGTCGTGAGATGCAGGCTGGCGTGCAGCTCTGAGAACAGTCTCGCCATACCCTTGCCAGTGATGTTGCTCTGAGGTGAGCCCACACAGCCCACACCGGTACTCAGAAGTTGGAGTCACCAGGAGTGGTCCCCAGTGCAATCGCACATGTTTTCCACCAGCCCGCAAACTGGCAGCTTACAGTTCCTTCAGCTTCGGGAAGGCATTACCAGCGCCCCAGGAAGCCGGGAGGGAGCCGCTAAATGCGGCGAAAGCAAGGGACCTACAGGGGCATGAGTGGGGATTCAGACGCGGGGCCAACGGGGGCGGGTGGGTGCCAGGGGGTGCCCCACATCTGCATGGGGCCAAATGCCTAGTCAGCCAAACACCCCCACCCCCAGAGTCGGCACACACGTCGCCAGCAAAGCCGTGCAGGACGCAGTAGCCCCTCCCACCCCACCCCGCTGCTCACAAGGTGGTGAGCTCTGGCAGCACGCCGGGGGCGCCCCAGGACAGGGGCAGGGCGCCTCCCAATGCCTCATTCTCGTCCAAATACAGCTGCTGCAGCTTGAGGAAGCCGGCGCTCCAGGCAGGGGGCAGAACGCCGCTGAGGATGTTCCTGTTCAGGGCCCTGCAGCAGGCGTTAAAAAAGAAGATCTTGTTGCTTGTCTGCTCTGAACCAGCTTGGTTAGATTACAGGCCGCAGGGGCAATCTACTGCTATAAGGGTGGTTCCAGTGGCGGGGGTTGCCAGTTGCGGACAGTACCATGCAAGTGAGGGCACACAACGCAAGGGGTGGCACGCCACGGTGCCGTTGCACACCACCATGCCACCTAACGCACACAGCTGCAGGGGGTAGCTTACAGCGTTTGCAGCACTGGCCATGCCGTCTGGTTGCCCCATCCCGGTGGCAGCACGCCTGTCAGCTGGTTCTCGTACAGAGACCTGCATGGCATGGGCGGCCAGGGCATTACAGGACAGACGAGGATTGGGACATGTTGGGGAGAAGGGGGCCAAGTGCCAGCACTTGAGAATCCAGACAACTGCAGCCCTGCATGCCACATGGTGCCGCAGCATGCACATTGCGCTCACAGTTTCTTGAGCTCAGGAAAGCTGCCGGCTTGGCCCCACGAGGCGGGCAGCAGCCCTGCGCGGTCAACAGTAACAGCAGGGAGCATAATTAGTTGCCGCACAAAGATACATGTCAGGGCGGCAGAGCAGGCACGACAGCAAGGTGCATGCCTGCTGGGGGGCAGGGCAGAGGCAGGGCAGCTGGCTGCCTCTTCCACGTGCCTGTGAAGCTCTGACCGTGCAGGGATAGCTCCGCCAGCGTCCTGCACCTCACGGCAGGCATAGCAGGCACAACACTTCAGCCACACGCTGTGCATTGCGATGCGTTGCGAGGTGTGGCACAGAGTGCAAAGGCGCAGGGCTGTCGGGAGATGTGTCCGGCAAGGCTGGCGATGCAGAGGGCGCTGGCCAGGCATGTGGGCATGATGGCTGTACTGCCGCCGTGCGCAGCCGCTACTGGCTTGGAAAAACAGCAGGATGTGCACACACAGCAGGCGTAAAGGCCGCCCCATGAGGCTGCGGCACTTGTTTGAGCAGGGAGGCCCAGAGCAGCTGTGGCGGTATGGACGCAGGAAGGCACCCCGGTCAGAGGTTGCCTAGTGTGCAGCCCTCACGTTATGTTGGCCAGCTCTGGTGCCAGGGTGCCTTCTGCCCTCACTGCGCATAAGGGGCCTCCCTCATAACTGCATCCGAGGTTGCTGCAGAGGGCAGAGGGAGCAGCAGCATGCATGGCACGACAGCACGGCGGGCGTGCTTAAGTGCCTCCAGAAGGTGAGATACGCTCGCAGCTTAGCATAGATGCTGCTGTCGCCTTGCATCTGCACCTACAGGCTGCATGAGCCAACTATGCCGACTGCCCCATCCATCCCTTCTCACACCCACCCACTCACAGCGCAATGACCGCGCTGTCAACCTCGCTGCAGCTCACGCCCGTCCAGAAGCACACATCCGTGGAGGAGGACCGTGCCCACTCATCCTCCCAGCCAATCACGTTGTTCCCTGCTTTAAATGCGTCCCAGTTTGTGATGGCCCGCTTCTGGGCCAGCAACTCCTCCTCTGCAGGTCAGGAGGGCAGGCATTGGTTGCTGCGCTCTTGCTGCGCTCTTGCTGCTGTCTAGCGGCATGGCGGAGGCGGGGGCGGCGGCGAGTCCGTGTGCAGCCAGGGCGCAGGCACTTGTAGGCCCGCAGCTGCCCCGCGCGGTGCACAGCTGGCAGCCGGCGCTCACGATAGCGGTTCGATGCGAACTGACACTGCACGGAGGCCAGGCCGGCGAGGGCCAAAAGACACAGGGCGCAGCCGCACTGCACCATCACGGCTTCGCACACAGGAGGCACATGCGGGTTGTGTTGGGGCGCGAAAATGGCCTGGCGGGATGCTGGGGCCGGTGTGGGTGCTAGGCTGGCGGCGCTGCCTTCACCCTCAAGTGGCTCCTCTTCCCGCCTACTAAACCCCTTGATCCCTGTCCATTGCACGCACCATCGGTTTCTGCACACTGGCACCCTGGTGCCTGCAGCTGCCTGGGCGTACTTGGAAGGCACTACTCACCCGCCTGGCTAGCAGCGGAGAGCCCACGGTGCCACCAGAGGGTGCAGACAGAGGCCTTGCGTAGCAAGGTAAAGCAGTCACACAAGGCATCTGGCTTTCGGAGGGCCTGCACTAGGCAGCGTGCCTCTGCCGCGACTAAAATGGGGTGGAGGCGTCCAGACATTCACCGCGTTTGGGGACACGCATGTGTGAACACGCATGGGGCGGGCGCACACATTCCGACTGGCACCAGCTCCTGATTATACATGGACATGTGATATACGTATATGTCAACTCATTGATGCAGCTGAGCTATGCCTGGTGGAGCCAGCCTGGTGCTACTGGCGGTCTGCCGTGCTACTGGCGGTGCTGCCACCGCCCCTTAAAGCAGCCCGCCTGCAGGTCGCCTCGGGTAAGCGGGCACATGGGCACCACTCGTCACCACAGCGCCTGCTGGATCCTCAGAGCTGCTCAGCCCTCTCACAATGCCTCTCAAAGCAGGCTCAGGTGGCTGCAGTACGCATGTACATCTCGGCAGCCCGCCGAGAGCGGCGTGTTTGATGTCGTTCCGTCGCCCCGACGAGTACACGGCCTCCGATCACGATGACGCAGGTAAAGCCCTGGCACCTGCTCGGTTTAGCGACCTACTTGCGACCTTGCGCAGTTGGTGATTCTGGCCGCTCCTGCAGTGTCGACGTCGTCCCGCGGCACATTTCCCTCCGCTGCCAGTCATTGCCGCGCCGCCGCTGCTACGCGCCCACCACTGCCCGGCGCCCGCCTGCTACTGCCTGCGGCACCGCCTGCGGCACTCTGCCAGCCCCAGCGTCAGCGCCACTTCCCTCCACATCAGTCAAGACTTCCCCTGCCCTGTGATTTGAACCCGTTGTAGATGCTGCCGCTGGCTGCGGGGGCCACCGTGCTGCTGGTCAAGTGGCTGCACGATGGGGTGGAGCGGCGGCGGCGGGCGGAGGCGGTGATGGAAGAGGTGGGTGCTGCCGCGGGAGGCCGCACCTGCTGCACCCACCTGATTGCCATGCCCTTGCAATGCCTCTTTCAGACGACAAGTATGGCCGCGGCAGGCTGCAGTATTAGGGTTGCACCCGTTGAAGCCACCGCTGACCAGGGCTGCAGCCCTTTGCTGTTGCAAAGCCTCACCGGTGGGAGCCGTTGCCGCTCTTTAACCTGCGGTGGGGCCACCGGTCCCGTTCCTCGCCTGCCAACCTCCTACTGTGGCAAGTCACACAGCTTTCACCCTAACTGCCTCGCCTCTGTTCTCACCACGCCCAGGCTTGTGGTGCCTCTGTGTTACTCTCAAGTGCCTCCCTCCCCCTGCCCTCCCCTCGTGCGCAGTACCGCGCGCTCTTCAACACCCCCGTGTCCCGCCTGCACTCCCTGAGGGATGCGCTGGTGGAGCAGCTGGAGGCGGGGCTGGCGGGACAGGTGCGGCGCAGTGTGTGCAAGGGCGGGGGAGTATGCAGAGGTTCAATGTCATGTGCTTAGGACGGAAGGTACATGCCTGGACAGATGTGCACTGGTGGAGAAGGCTCCAGACGGGGCAAGTGCGCTGCGGCAGCATGCTGTGATGTAAGGGGTGGCAGACTTGTAGATTGCTGGCGCGTGAAAGGGTTGGCAGGCTGGTAGCGACACTCGTGGTTGCCCTAGAGGGGAGCCCTATGCGCGCTGCCTGCTGCGGCACGGCCCGCGCCTGCTTGCCTCCCGCCATTATTCACAGCTGTGCCAGGGTGCTGCACTCCGCTGCCTTCCCATGCACCCACACCCCTCTACCGCCGCTGCCGCCGCCGCCCCAACTGCCACTGCCGCCGACCCTGCCTGCAGCCTGGCGGCCTGATGGCGCTGCCCTCCTTTGTGGATGTGCTGCCCAGCGGGCACGAGCAGGGGCACTGCTACGCCATTGACCTGGGGGGCACAAACCTGAGAGTGGCGCACGTGCACCTGGGGGAGGAGCGGGGGGTCACGGAGGCCACACACATCCGGTGCGCTGCGCTGCGCTGCGCTGGGCTGTGTTTGGATGGGCTGTGCTGTGATGCTGTGCTGTGATGGGTTTTGCGCTGTGATGCGCTGTGCTGTGATGGGATGTGCTGTGCTGTGCTGTGATGCTGTGCTATGATGGGTTTTGCAGCGCTGACGGGAGAGTCAGGCCCCGCCACACACCTGTGCCCATTGCCCACTTGCTCCTGCCTCCTGCTGCCTTCTGCCTGCTGCCTTCTGCCGGTAGTTTCAACACCATAATGCCATCTTGCTGCCACGCTCGCAGTGAGTGGGAAATCCCCGAGGAGCATTACGACACGGACCAAGGCACCCTGCTGCGCTTTGTGGCTCAGTGCACCGCAGAGGTGGTGCGGCAGCACTCGGGCACTGCTGGTACTGCTGGTACTGTCAAGCCCGTGATCGGCTTCTGCTTCAGCTTCCCAGTGGAGCAGACGGCGCTGGACAATGGCAAGGTGCTGATGTGGACCAAGGTGGGTGGCGCATGGCACCGTGCTGGCTACCTCTTGTGTTGTGAGGGTGCCTGCCCCAGCCGGCGTGGCGTGCGGCCGGCCTGCTGCTGGCATGCCCTGCTCCTGGCGCTGAGCGTGCAACTTAGTGTGCTGCCCTGTGCATCGTCATACATGAAACTGCATTTTGTCAAAACACACTGTCCTGGTCTGCAACATGTGCTGTGGCAGCTGCCCGCTTGAGGAGGACCGGGTGGAAGCTGTGCGGAAGCTGTCCTTACCCCAGACCACTTTTCACATGTGAATACACTTGCACATCCACCTTCACATCCACATCTTTCATTGCAGAACTTCCGGGGGAGGTACTTGATTGGGGAGGATGTGGTGGAGGCGCTGCGGCGGGAGCTGGCGGCGCAGGGCGTGGAGGCAGAGGTGCCGGCGGTGATGAACGACACGGTGGCAACGCTGGTGGGTGCTGCGCTGTGCTGCGCTGTGCTGTGTACGTGGCATGCCGTGGTACGCTTTGCTGTGCTGGCATGGGTGGTGATGAACGACACGGTAGCCACGCTGATGTGTGCTGTGCTGTGCTGCTCTGTGCTGTGCTGTGGGTGTGGCATGCTGTGCTGCGCTGTGCTGTGCTGCGGGCGTGGCATGCTGTGCCGCGCTGAGTTCTGATCAGCGACGATTCCTGGCGGGCCCCGCAGCCGCTACGAGCACGGTAGGCGCGGCGCATGATGCTGCGCTGTGCCGCGCTGCATGTTCTAGTGCCCTCGCTCATGCTAGTCCCCTCAACTCTAAACGCTGCTGCTGCTGCTGCTGTGCATGCTGTGGTGCAGGTGGCGCTGCGGTACAGCCAGCCAGAAACGCAGCTGGGCATCATCCTGGGCACAGGTGCGAGGGTGGCCTGGGGTGCTGGGCTGTGCCTATGATGACTGTGCCCCTGGGTGGGCGCAGGCTGCAGAGTGGCATGCGCGCCCTCCTGCACTCCTGCCCACACTGACGCCTCTCCTGCAGTGCCTGTGCCTCGCCCTCCGCCTTGCCCTCTCCCCTTGCACCCTCCACAAACGCACACATTCACGCACATACACACGCTCCAGCACATGCAACACACACACGCACCTGCAGGCACCAACTGCGCGTACCTTGAGCACACTGCGGCCATCAGCAAGCTTCCGCCCGGCTTCACTGGGCGCACCCCACTCATGGTGGTGAACAGCGAGTGGGGCGACTTCAAATCCCCGCTGCTCCCAACCTGCGCTGAGGACACCTGGATCGACTGCAGCAGCGCACACCCCGGTGCGCCTGCTGTGATGCATGGCGGTTGATCCGTGTGAAGGGGTGGCATGCTCGAGCCAGCACAGCGCACACGGGGGTGCGGCGGTGAGCACGGCTGGGCGCGGCTGCACAGAACAGGCCCCATTGCCGCTTCATGGGGTGGCAAGGATGGTACGCATGCATGCAAACAGCTGCACTTGAGGCCTGACCGCTAGCAGTTGTTTCAGGCATGTGTGCATGTGCACTCTCAAGGGCTTGTGTGCTCCTTCCTGCCCTGAACTGAGCTGCCCTGCAGGCGAGGGCCTGTTTGAGAAGCAGATCTCTGGGCTGTACCTGGGCGAGGTGGCGCGCCGCATCCTGCTCAGGTCAGACCTGGGCCGCGCTGCGCTGCGCTGCGCTGCGCTGCGCTGGGCACGCTGCGTCCTGCCGCCTGCATCTGGCTGTGCCACACCATGTTGCAGATTGCCATGCCAGGCTGTGCACGCTAGTGGCATGCACCTCATGACGCGTGTGCAGCCCTTGGCTCCCCTCCCTTGAGGCCTGCCTCATCTCTGCACAAAACCGCTGGCCTGCATCCACTGGCCTGTATCCACAACACGCCCTTGGCGCAGGCTGGCAGAGAGTGAGGACCTGTTTGGTGGTGTTGTGCCTGGCCTGCTGACTCAGCACCACCGGCTGACCACTGCTGACATGGCGGCCATGGATGAGGACGACTCGCCCGACCTGCACGCTGTGGGCGCTGTGCTGGAGCGCACCCTGCACATCAAGGGGACCAACGCTCGGCAGCGCAAGATGGTGGGTTGGGGGGCGCCAGCGCGCGGTAGTGCTAGGTGGTGCATTGATCAGTGGGCTGCGCAGAATAAGCGATCAGCCAGTGTTCAACTAGGAGTGAAGGGGGTGTGGAAGGTGGCATGCGACACTGGCCTGGAGGGCTTGCGTCCGGTGGAGGGTGGGGCACACCGCCTACTGCCGCGGCAGCGCCCATGTGCATCCCCTGAGGGAGGCAGGGTGGCAGAGCAGCTGATTTGGCCTCACCCCCACCCAGCCCAGCACCTGATTGGTGCTCCACGTGCTGCCTACCCACCTTCACTCAATCACTCAGTCAATCCATGCGCTCCCACCCCCCGGTAGGTCCGTGAAGTGTGCCAGCTCGTGTGCCTGCGCAGCGCGCGTCTGTGCGCGGCCGCCATCTCCGGCATCCTCCAGCGGGTGGGCCACCCCTGCGGCGGCGGCAGCGGTGGCGGGGCGGCCCCCCATTCGGTGGTGGTGGCTGTGGATGGATCTGTGTTTGCCAAATACAGCAAGTACAGGTGGGAGGGCGGGTGGGTGGGTAGCTGGGTGGGCAATTTGGTAAGGCATCAGTGGTTGGTTGTGTGTGACACCACTGTGTGGTTAGTGTGAACCTCCAATCTGTTTGTGCACTTTGTGCCACAATTCACGCCACGTCTTCTGACTGCTTGGGCCCGGAACAGCCCTTTGGGAGGGCTGTTGACATCAAGCTGCCCACGGGGTCCTGTCTCTGCGCCTGGCCTGGCTGGATGTTTTGTGAAGCACATCTGTGTTTGCTTCTGTTGTGCAGGGAGCGGCTGCGGGCCGCGCTGGAGGAGATGTGCGGCAAGGCGGGGGCGGACAGCATCACGCTGCAGCTGGCGCAGGACGGCAGTGTGCTGGGTGCTGCCTACCTGGGAGCCGCGGCGGCGCAGTTCCAGCAGAACGGCAGCACCGCTTGATGCTCATTGATGCTCGCAGTGTCAGAGTGTTGTGTGACTTGCAGGCTGCACTTTGAGCTGTGCTGTGAACTTAACAAGCTGCAGATACACTGACGGCATGCATGCAAACAATGTTACAGTTGGTGGCAGAGGCGGCGCCAGGGTGCGGCGTCACTGCAGGCCCAGGTCATTTCGGCGAGAGCCTCTTGCAACGGCCATTGAAAAACGCAGCATTGTCGCGAGCGTAACCGAGCTTCGTCTGTGCACGCATGAGCGCTTTGGCGCCGCGCTTTTTCGTGTCGCCCATCCTGCTCGCGCAGCTTCGCCAGCAAGCGGCAGGACCTGCACATGGAGCACGAAGCGGAGCGGTTTCGCCGGCCAGGCCCTGCTCGCGGAGGCAGGAGCAGCGGCGACTGGGGTGCTCAGCGCCGGCGGCGACGCCGACAACGGCGGCGGCTGGTCAGCCGCCGAAGGGAGCTGCAGCAGGCGCATCCCTGGAGAGCAGCGCAGGGGTGCACCCAGCCAGTCTGAGGGGCTTCAAAGTTTTGGACATGACCAACAAGAATGCAGAGATCGGCGTGGTAGAGGACGTGAGTTTGCAGCTGTGCGCAGCACTGCTGTGCGCACTGTTGGGGTCCTTGGTCAGCACAAGCTACACACCAACCACCACCTTGCCCTTGCCTGGCCTGCTTCTGTTCCCACTGATGCGTGCGCCACTTGTGTGTCGCCCCCGTGCTGCCCGCTGGCGCAGGTGCTTGCAATGGCAGAGACGGGGCGGGCGCAGCCGCTGCTGCATGTGTGCGCCCCCTTTGATGGCCAGCGGCAGGTGGAGGGAGACCCCCGGGAGGAGCACTTGATCCCCTATGTTCCCCAAATCGTGCCGCACGTGGACACAAAAGCAGGTGCGGGCAGTTTTTGGCTCCATGGGGTGGGCTGTGTGCAGGGCTAACTGCAAGCAGCGTATGTGGTGACGGTGCAAGCGCGCCGCCCGGCAGGCGTGCCCGGCCCTCAATTGGGTTGTCAGTTGCCGGTTTTGATGGAGAGCAACGCCTTACTGGTCTCTGCCTGACTTCTTGCAGCTCCTGGTCCTGTGGCAGCCTCAGGCCTTGTCAGAGTGTCAGAGTGTCTAAACGCCACGCTGTGCGCCTGCCCTGGCCGCTCGCCGTGCCTGCAGGGCTGGTGTATGTGCAGCCGCCCGCGGGTCTGCTCCAGCTGGGGCGGCAACAGCTGCAGCTGGCGACGCTCCAGTGAGTGAGAGCACAGCATGCACAGCACGACTGCGGTGTAGCATGCACAGCATGAGTGCAGCGTAGGTGTGCGCAGCATGAATGCAGCGTGGATCAAATAACATGAGTGCAGCATAGGTGTGCGCAGCATGCAGCGCGCCGTGCACGCCGCGCATGGCACACCATGTGCCACGTCAGAGGTGCTGCGCAGCACACCTCGACCGTCCCTCCTGCAGCCCCGCCTGCCCCTCGCCCCTGCCCTACGTAAAAGCCTCGGTCAACCTTGCCCTCTGCCCTTCACCTCGGCTCCCCTCCCCATGCCGTCCCCCTCCACCCCGCCTCCCTGCCCGCAGGCGCGACCTGGAGCCCTTCACCCACCCACCCCCGCTGGGCCTGCTGTCCCGCTTGGGCCTGCGTCTCATGCCCACCCCCGCCCAGCTGCTGGAGGTTGGCAGGCGCGACCTGGTGGTTGCCGTCAAGCAGGCGGGAGGCTTCCTGGAGGTGGCGCAGGCGCTGGGGCTGCGCAGCCAGCGCAAGCCGGCGGGGTTCTGGGAGGACGAGGGGAACCTGGGTGAGCATGCTTGCACACTATAGTCATCTCTTCCCTCTCTTTTCCTTCTCTTGGAACAAGATCGCTCCCAAAAGTCTGCTGTTGGGGGCAGGCATGCGTGCCGGGTGCCTGGGGGCTGCGGCATGCATGCCACTGTGAGGGGAGTGGAGGGTTGGTGGGCTGGTGGGGGTGGGGGTGAGTGCTGGTGAGTTTGGGGGCGGGGGAGGGTTGCACATCGCACACAGATGGAGGTTAAGGGCGTCACGAGCTCGGCGCCATCTCCCTAGAGGGGTGAAGGGAGGCAAAGCAGGGCGAACCTGTTAACCGCTCTCACTGACCCCCTGCCGCGCCTGCCCGCCCGCCCGCTGGACGTGCAGATGAGGAGTTGACGCTGTTTGTGGCTGCGCACTGGACCGAGTTTCGGGATCCGGAGAGCCGGCAGGAGTATTGGTACAACCAGGTAACTCGACTGCTTTTGTATATTATATACTTATATTATTTGTATATTATATACTTATATCATGAATTCGATACAAGCAGGCACAAGTAGGTGGGCGCTCCTGCCTCCTCCGGGCAGATGTGTGTGTGAGAGTGACAGGAGAGCATTTGCGCAGGGTGGGCAGGGGCGCTCTACCAGGGGGGCAGGGGTGCCCTACCGTGCTTTGCACGGGCCCATAGTGTGTGGGCCAGGATGTCGTGGGGTGGCGGCACATGCACATGCACGGGTGCTGCCCCTGGTGCCCTTCTCTTGATGCTGTTGGGCTGCTGCTGCTGCTCCTGTAGTCGCTGATGGCGCAGATCCTGCTGCTGCTGCCGGCGACAGGCCACCTTCTGCGTCATACAAGGCTTTTGGCTATATGTCCAACAACAGTACAACACACAGCAGCGGTGGCGACAAGTGCCTGGTGCCTGATGCTGCTGCTGCTGCCGCTGCAGATCACCCACCGCATCAACTGGGAGCGGCCTGTGCTGCCCGAGAGGATTGACATTGACGACGAGGGAGGGTTCATACTGACGGAGGCGGGTGCGTGAGGGTGCAAATCAATTAATCAACTAATCAATTACATTTCAAGTCCAAGGGGAGCCAGCACCGGTCTCGTGGAACAGGGTCGGGAGAGAGTGTGGCGGAATGAAGTTTGTGGCGAACAAGAAGACAGTACAGCAGAGACAGTGGGGGCCAGGTGTGTGGGGTTGTGCGGCAGCATGTGGGAGGGGGAGGAAGGCGTGGCGGTTTGTGGGGGTTGGGGGACACTGCCCCCCCCGCCCTGCTGCTGCGAGTGTGAGGATGCGCCGAGTGCTGGCAGCCTGGCAGGCATGGTTGTGCCTGCTGTTTGCTGCCTGCTATCTGCTGCTGCTTGCTGCCTGAGGGCAGTGCACACTGGCCCGTTTGTCTGCTTCCCTGCTTGCACCTTACCGCTCACCTGCCTGCCCGCCTGCCCGCCTGCAGAGGAGGACCGAGTTATGCCCAGCCGCTCGGCCATCTGCGCGGCCGGCAGGCAAGCCGCCAGCACAGCGGTGGTCACCTGCTGCTTGGTCGAGATGCAGCCTCTTTCTCTGCCCGCCCGCCCGCCTGCCTGCCTGCCCGCACAGCAGCTTTCCTGCGTCCGTGTGTTGCGGCACGAAGTCTCAAGGGGTAGATCGTGTGGCCCCGCCAGCCCCGGCTCCCCCGCCACACATGGTCAAACTGATGGAGGGCCAGGGACGTGACCCCGCTGCTGCAGGTATGACTTGTACCATGCCATCCTCCAACACGGCGGCTTCACAGCGGCCGCTGAGCTGCTGCACAGGCGCCCAGCCTGGCCCCCCACGCAGCACCTGGCCAGGTGCGTGCAATCGCTGGGCCCGCTGTGCTACGTCCGATGCATCAGGCACAGACCTTGTCAAATGAGCCCCTGCACTCGGCCCCCGTGTGCATGCCACACCCTCCCCGTGCACTGCTGTGCTCCATACTGGCCACTTTGTGCAGCCGTGCACGATTAAGCAGCTCCTCCCCTCCCTCCCCTGCCCTGCCGGGTACTGGCCACTTGCTGCAGCCTGCCGCGGCTGCGCCACGAGCTGCGCGCTTTCCTGCTGGAGACGGGCCTGCCGGTCAGCCGCCTGCCCACGGCCAGCCAGCTGGCAGACGCCGGGCGAGGCGACTTGCTGCAGGTGTGTGCAGGGCACGAACAGGCTGAATGCAGGCAGGACGGCAGCACTACTGCCCCTGTGTGTGTGAAGAAGCGACTGCCCACTCAGCGGTTTATGGGCAGTTGGATCCAGGGGTTGTGGTGGGCATTCAGGCAGGCAGAACAGAAGCCCTGCTGCAGTACAATGTCGCAGGCACACGCACTCACACAGCACGGGCCGGCTTCTGCCTCTGCCCTGCAGGCCATCGTGCGGCGTGGCGGCTTCTCCGCAACTGCCGCCGCGCTGGGGTGGAGGACGCAGCGGCGGCAGCGTGGCGCCTGGCAGGATACAGAAGCCGTGGCTGCCGAACTCCGCCGCTTCATTCTCAACTCCCAGCTGCCGCCGTCGGCGAGGCCCCGGGAGGGGCGGGCGCGGCGCGGCGGCAGCAAGCAGGCCGCGGAGGAGGAGGAGGAAGTGGAGGAGGCATCTCTGCCGCCGGATGCACGCATGCCCACGCAGCACGAGCTGGCCAGCGCTGGGCGGCACGACCTAAAGTGAGGCGTGAAGCGTGGTGTGGGAGCGGGGTTGGTTTTGAGTGGTTGCTTGCTTCCTGGCTACATGAGGGGGAGGGGTGGTTTGCTGGCTGGCTGGCTGGCTGGTTGGGGTTTGGCGGTAGTGCGTTGGATGCGGTCGGTTGGGGTGCCGTGTCAGGCGCACTGGGAGGTGAGGCATTGGTGCAGCTGCCTAGGCATGTACCGGTGGAAGGTGACTGTTTGCTTTGCTTGCGACAAGTTTGCGCACGCTCTGAACAGCTGTGCTGTGGCGCTGTGCCCTGCCCTCCCCCCGCGCTCACGCGCAGGTATGCAGTGCAGCAGCACGGGTCTGCCAAGCTGGCGGCACTGCTGGGCATAGGGCGCGACCCGCGAGGCGCACACAACCGCCGGCGACTGCCGCCCGAAGCGGTACAGCCAGAGGAGGCACACGTGACAGCGCCGCCCCTGTAATAGGCAAGATGGCAGTGATGCGTTTCACTAAAGAAATGCACAGAGGTGCCCCACATGCTGGACTGTCTCCTAGGGTGTTCCTTGCTGTGTAAGCCAAGGGGGCTATACTGTGCCCCCATTACCGCCAGCTTCACCGCCGCCGCAAAGCGCCGCTTCAGCTTGGTTAGCTGCACCGCGGTGCCAGCAGCAGACCCAGCGGCAATCGACAGCCCCCCTGCAGCACATATGCAGCCCCCTTGGCCCGCCAGTTTCCAAGCCACAACGGACAGGGAGTACTGCCAGTGGTGGTGCCTTCCATTCTCTGTCAGCGACTGGCCGCGCACAAGCGGCGTGGTCCCACACACGGTGTGTTTTCATTGGACATGCGATCGGTACAGTTAGGTTTATCCGGCCGGGTGATGGAGGCTGCGTAAGCAGTAAGACCTTGCACGGCACACCGCTCACAGCAGGGCTGGTTTCGCACACATCGCCAGATACACAAACCACTTGCATGTGCTGATGGCTTCAAACCAGTGATGAGCAGGCCCGTAGCGGCCCTGTTTCTGTTGGCCCTCTCCGCCCTGGCCTCCGTGCAAAGCCAGCTCGCTGCCAACCGCTACGGTGAGCGCCGTGGTGATGTTTGTGTACCGCAGGCACGCGGGCCTGCGCGCAGGGGGCTGCAAGTGCCTGCGTCCTGCTCGACCACTCGCCGCCGCCGCTCCTCTGCCGCCTGCCGTGCTGCTGCCGGCTAGCGGCAGGCGGCAGAGGAGCGGCGGCGGCGAGTGGTCCTGCCGCTAGCCAGCAGCAGCACGGCAATCAATGCCTGCCTCCCGGACCTGCAGAGAATGAGCTTCTAGCCCAGAGGTGGGCTATCACCAACTGGGACGCATTCAAATCAGGGAACAATGTGACGGGCTGGGAGGAGCTGTGGGAGCGGCCCACCGCCACGGATGTGTGCAGCTGGACGGGCGTGACTTGCAGCAAGTTTGACAACTCAATCATCACGCTGTGAGTGGATTGGTGTGTTCAGGGATGAGTGGATGGTGTTCACATGATCAGGGATGGATGATGGCGCAGCCGAGGCACAGGGGCTACAGTTTCACAGCATGCAGTATGGGCCGTACCGTACTGGGACATCAAGCTTGCCAGAGCAGCGGCCTGGGGCTGCGGCGGCATAACTGAGCCCGGACACTGATCGTGCCCGCCCTGCTGGCCCGCTGTGCATGCTGCTCCCTCTGCCCTCTGCAGCGACCTCGGATGTGCTTATGAGGGAGGCCCCTTATGCGCAGTGAGGGCAGAAGGCACCCTGGCACCAGAGCTGGCCAACATAACGTGAGGGCTGCACACTAGGCAACCTCTGACCGGGGTGCCTTCCTGCGTCCATGCCGCCACAGCTGCTCTGGGCCTCCCTGCTCAAACAAGTGCCGCAGCCTGTTGGGCCAGCCTTCCAGCCTGCTGTTGTGCCCAGCCAGCGGCGGCTGCGCACGCCTGCAGCACAGCGATCATGCACGCGTGCCTGGCCAGCCCTGCGAGGCACAGCCCCTTGGCAGCTGCAGCTCTGCGCCTATGCACTCTGTGACACACTTTCAAAAGTGTGCAAGACAAAGAACAGCATTCGGCTGATGGTGCTGTGCCTGCTGTGCCTGCTGTGAGGTGCAGGACGCTTGTGGAGCTATCCATGAACGGCCAGGGCTTTACAGGCACGCGGGAGAGGCAGCCCGCTGCCCTGCCTCTGCCCATTGCCAGCAGGCATGCACTCTGCGGCAGTGCCTGCTCCGCCGCCTGCAATGTGTCTGCGGCACTGGCAGTGCGTTCCTGCGTGTGATTCGTGCACAAACTGACGCTGCCTGCCGCTGCTGCTGCCCGTGCAGGGCCGCTGCCCGCCCCGTGGGGCCAAGCCGGCAGCTTTGTCGCACTCAACACACTGTGAGCGCAATTCCATATTGCGGCACCATCTGGCATGCAGGATGGCAGCAGTAGCAGCGGTAGCATCATGCGTGGTATCAGCTGGTGCATGCTAGTTGTGGGAACTCGCAAGCGCTGCGCCGATCCCCTCCCTCCCCTGCACTGTTTCCAACCCTCGTCTGTGCTGCAATGTCCCGGGACCCCCATGCAGGTCTCTGTACGAGAACCAGCTGACAGGCACGCTGCCACCGGGATGGGGCAACCAGACGGCATGGCCGGAGCTGCAAAAGCTGTGAGCAACGCCCTGCACCTGCAGTTGCGAGGTGGCGTGGTGGTGTGCGCGACACCGTGGCATGCCGATCTTGTGTTGTGCGCCCTCACTGGCGTGATGCCCCTGCTCATGCCTGCCCACCGCTGCCGCCCGCTGCCGCCCACCCGCAGCTGCTCAGAGCTGTTGGTTCCTGCTGCAACCCAAGGCGGAAGTCCACAAGCGGCATGCCACCGCTGTTGCCTGTCCCCAGGTCATGATGGTTCAGATAGAGCAAATCTGAGGGTTGCTCTTTCAATCAGTTGATCGTGAACTGTTTGCTGCAGGGCCCTGAACCAGAACGCCCTCAGCGGCGTCCTGCCCCCCGCCTGGAGCACCGGCTTCCTCAAGCTGCAGCAGCTGTACCTTGATGAGAACGAGGCATTGGGAGGCGCCCTGCCCCTGTCGTGGGGCGCCCCCGGCGTGCTGCCGGAGCTCGCCACCTTGTGAGCAGCCTGCCGGGGCGAAAAGGGTTATTGCGCACGCCGTGCATGGCGTGATCGTGTTGCTGGGGGCTTCAAGACTGGCCGTGTCAGCACAGAACTCCCTGGCACTTGGCGGCCCACGCACTCCGTCTGCCCCACCTGACACTCGGCTCATTGGTCTTTGCAGGTCCCTCGGCTATTGCGTTCTCAACGGCTCCCTCCCGGCCACCTGGAGCACTGCTGGTGCCTTCCCAAAGCTGACGGAACTGTGAGCTGCCGTGCTGCGGACGGGATGCTATGACAGCACAGTAGTTGCACCTTGTGGCCATAAATGAATGAATGAATGACCATGTGGCCGTCCCTGAGGGCTGCAGGGTCAGGGTAGGGCTGGGGGCGGCGCCAGCTCAGCGCAGCCACCCATGCCCACTGCCAGGACTGTATGGCAGGGCTGTATGCCGGGGATCCAGGCCAGCTTGCTTCTCACTACGCTCCATGGCCTGTGCCTGCTTGCAGGATCCTGGAATCCAACCTGCTGTCCGGCACCCTGCCGCCCGACTGGGGCAACGCCACCGCCTTCCCCGCCCTCGAGCGCCTGTGAGTGACCCAGCCAGTTGACTGTCGCTGCTGCTGACTGCTCAGGGCATGCGTCGCGCCATGCATGCTGTGCTCCTCTGTATGCTTGCCGCGGCTTCTCTATGACAGAAGGACACTCCTGCCCTCTGCTGTGCCTGCCGCCGCTGCCGCTGCCTGCAGTGTTCTGGCTATCAACTTACTCACCGGCACTCTGCCAGAAGTCTGGGGCACACGTGGCGGCTTCCAGATGCTCAGGACCCTGGGCCTGGACAGCAACGAGCTCAGCGGTGGGTGCCAGCTGGCACGGTGCATGCATGCATGCACCTGCTGCTTTGTTGGCCGCCTGCAAACTGCTGTGTGGGAGGTTGGCAGCTGTGGGTGGGGCATGGGAACGCGGCGTCAGCCGGTGGGGCATGACTGGTGATGGAGGGAGGAGCCATAGGTGTGACCCGCTGCTCCGCTGCTGCGCCCTGCATGCGTGCTGGCCAGGCGCGCCTTGCATCCCTGCCCGCCCTTTACTTGAATTGATCATAGTGCCAACGTGCTGTGCTTGACTGTGTGCTTGCCTTGCAGGCTCGATCCCAGGCGCATGGGCCTCCAACTCATCCTTCCCCAGCCTGACAGGCCTGTGAGTGCGGGGGACTTGAGGGGTTAGGGGTTTGCAGGGCTTGCACATACCTTCCCTGTGTCCTGCAGCCGCCGCAAGTCTGCAGCCAGGTGGGCGTGCATGCCTGCTTGCTACCCAACACCGGCAGCTGGGTACACCCCTCTTGATTGCCCCTGCAGCACTGCACACAGCACCACCCCAATTAAAAGCACTCCACCACTCTTGGCCCCTGCTCCTCCCATGCAGCAATGTTGATCAAAACCCAGAGCTGTGTGGCGATGTGCCCACCAAGCTGTACTCAGCAGTGAGTGGGTGGATAGCGTTGGCCAGCACTGTTCAGTCAATTGAGAGGTGGCAGCAGGTAGCACAAAGCGCTGTGGTGCCAGGAGCGGCACAGCAGGCCAGGGCAGGCAGGACGGTCGATTGCTGCGCATCGTGCCCCGGCTTGGCTCCCTGCCTTGGCCTGCCTGGGTGTGTGGGGCCACCAGCAAAAAGGAGGTTTGCCTGCTCTCATGCTGCTGCCCACCTTGCCTCCCGCAGGTGTGCGAGGCGGCGCCACCCAGCGGCTCCGATTGTGCCGGCCTCATCCTGCAATCATGCGTGCCCACATTCCCCGCCACCCAAGCATCGGAAGGTGAGCAGGGGCCGTATGAGAGGCAGCCCAGCAAGCAGTGCTGCGGCTTGCCACAGCGTCTTGCCGCCCTAAACAAGGGGGCATCATAGAGTGCCTGCCTTGCCCAATGGCACTCTGTGGCTGTTCCACCTGCCCGTTTGTTCTCCGTGACAGCCTATTGTGTTGCAGTCTCGTGCACATGTGTCGTGTATGTCGGTTTGATGCGCCGGCTCTAAGAGCAATGGACATGCCATGTAGGCGCATGCCATCTGCACGCCCGATTCGCCGGGTGCGCTTGCCTCAATGCTGGCGAACCGTGAACCCTCAAACCCGTGCCTTCCATCCCTTGCGCCCCCTCTCAGTGGACAAGCTGCTGAGCCTGAAGGCGTCAATCAGCAACTGGGAGCAGTACAGCCGAGCCGCAAATCTCACGGGCTGGGATGCCGCCACGCCTGTTTGCAATTGGACGGGGATCACCTGCACGGAGAACAAAGCCGTGCTGACTGTGTGAGTGCCTGGTAGTGAGATGCTGTTGTTTGTCTCTGGCCCCCCCCTGCCACGCTGCACATGTGACGTTGTGGGCAAGGCCGTGCTGGTAGATTGCTTTATGTGCTCCATTATAAAGCGAGCGCCGCCCTGCACGCTGCATACACCTGCGGCTTCTGCACCCACTGCGCCCACCACCCCCACGCACAAACCCCGCCCTGCCCCTGCGCCCGTGTGCCCCTGTTGCCCCTTTGCCCCTTTGCCTTTGCACCCATGGCCCTGCCAGGATGGACTTCCCCTCCTTCCCAGCCTTGCACTCCGTTTGCACCAATGTACCCCTCTTCATCCACCCTTGTGTGATGCGCCAAGCCGTGATGTCCATGCACGGCCTACCCCCACCCACCCAGACACCCACCTACCCACACCTTGCAATTTGCACACCTGCAAGGTTTGCATCCCTTGCACTAGTGCCACGACCCCTGCATCCACCCTTACACTGGTGCTACACCCCCCTCCCGCCCCGCCCGCACCCCCCGCGCAGCCCCGCTGTTTGCATGAAACTGGGGCATGCACTCGTCTCACTTGGTTGCTACAACCTTACACCACGCCTGCTACCCTCTGCAGTGACTTGAGCTGCAACTACTCGGAAGCTGATTTTGCCGGGGAGGTGGCTCTGGCATATGAAGTCCCCAATGAGTTTAGTTTGGAGGCGGAGCCGCTCTGCACTGTGCGAGCCCAGGGCACGCTGCCTGCTGAGCTGGCGGGCATAAGGTGAGGGGTATGGGCGGTGCCGCACCTGGCAGGTCTGCATGAGAGCAGGGGGCACACTGTAACAGGTACATGGCGGGAGTGTGGGACTGGCTGCCTGGCGGCGGCCCTGTTAGTGCCAAAGCCGGTGTGCTCACATGGGCAACAGGGAGCACAGGTTAACTGGCTGGCGGCCTTGGCTTGATGTCCCTTTGAGCTTCGCCTTTTCCCTCTCTGGGGCTGTTTGTTTCAGTCCTTTTGCTGCCAACCACTGCATGTGCCCCTGCAGCACCCTGCAAGAGCTGAGGCTGTACAACCAAAACTTTTCGGGTGAGCGGCCTGCCCTGAGCCCCTGCCTGCCTGCCCGCCTGCCTGCCTGCCCGCTTGCAACCGGCCTGCCTGCCTGCCTGACCTCAGCCTGCCTGCCCACCCCCGTCCGGCTTCCCTGGCCGGTCGGCTTCCCTGCCCCTTTGCCTGTCTGCCCTGCTGTATCGCTGGCATCCCAAGGCACCACACACGTCACCAGTGGGACCCGCTGCAGGCCTCCCTTCCGGGCACGTTCCTCAGCAGTATCCGTGCCCATGCGCCCCCCTGCAGGCACTCTCCCGGCAGCGTGGGGCAGCACCACCGCATTCCGGAACCTCACAGAACTGTAAGCCTGTGTGGCAAGCTGTCAGCATTGTGTACTGCTTAAACAGGCAGGCAGGCAAGTGTTGGGGGCCGGACCTAGCGATTGCAGGGTTGCTGAGAGCGACATGCATGCTGCCGCCCTGCCCTGCTGCAGGGACTTGGACAACAACAACCTCAGCGGTAAGCAGGCGCGGGGCAGGGGGAGGGCAGTGAGCGTTGGCGGGGCGTTCCACCTGCTTTCAAGCCTTCCTCGCAAGCTTGACACACGCGAGGCCAGCAGCAGGAGCAGGAGCAGACAGCAAGCGCGTAGCATGCACGAATTCCGTGCTGCTGTTACCTGTTCCCCTGCCTGAATGCTGCACCTGTTCCCCGCTTGTCCCTGCAGGCCCATTGCCAGAAAGCTGGGGCACGCCGGGCGCCTTCCAAGTCCTGCAAACCCTGTGAGCCAGCAGCCGCACCGCAGACGCAGTCGTTGCACGTCGAGTGCCTCGGCTGCCCGTCAACACCTGTACTTCACATGCGCCTCCTGTTCATGTCAACTTGCTTCGCCTCGCTCGCCCACGCGCCTCCCACTGAACTAAGCCCTGGCCCCTGCCCCTGCCCCTCTATTCGCCTGCCTCTGAGACCCACTTTGAAGGCCTCCCTCTCCTGCCCCCTGCGTTGACACCTCCAACGCTCCCTCCCCAACAGCATGCGGACGCACACAGCTGGGGGCTCAACTTCATCCCACATCGCCTGCGACTGTGCCCGCTGGCCTCGCCCGTCTCTGCTCCCCTTCCCCGCAGCCGGCTTTGGCTGTGCCCGCTGAGCTTCCACCCTCCTGCCCCCCCGCAGCCGGCTGGATCGCAACAACCTCAACGGCACGCTGCCCAGGCAGTGGGGCGCCGTCACCGCAGTTTCCTTCGCCCCCCTGGTAGCTCTGAAAAGCTTGTACCTGGAATCGAATGCTCTGTCCGGCCCACTGCCCGAGGAGTGGGGCAACATGGGGGCCTTCAAATTCCTGAAAATCTTGTGAGCGGGCATCAACAGTACTTCGGTTGTGACATGGGTGCGGCCGCCTGCCTGCCTGCGACCGACCGCCTGCATGTGCGTGTGTGTGTGTGTGTGTATAGGCCTGAGCGTGTGCGTGCGACTTGTCCGTGTTCTTGCCTTCCTTGAAAGGATGCCGGACTGCCTGTGTGCCCCCTCTGTTAGTATCATCAGCAGTGGTCAGCGGTACGGCGGGCTGCCTGCCTGTGTGTGACGGGGCGCCTTGTTGCGTGGTTACAGCTCTTCGCACTCTTTGCATGTTGAGGGCCGGTGTAGTTTGCAAAGGGGGGCTCACATCACATGTTGTTGACGTGACGTGAGCCAGGCCCTGCCGCCCAACTGCTCCCAATGACCTGCCGCTCCTGCCCCCTGTCCCAACTGCCCTCTCCCGTGCAGAGAGCTGGGAAACAACTCCCTCACAGGTGAGCGCCTGGCTGCCGCATCTCTTGCTCTCACCGCTTGCGTGTCCAGCGCCCTTGTTTACGGCAGTTCTGGGGTGCTCAGCCATTGCAGCGCCTGTGCCAGTGCCTGTCCCCTGTAGCAATGCATTTAGCTGCACAGAGGCGAGCCAGCCTCTGCTGCTGTGGCCCTCACGCAGACCGAGAGCCGGCACCGCTGGCAGACAGCCGCACCCTTGACTCATATCGCTGCTTTGGTGCCTTTGCCAGTTCCGATGCCGCCCTTCCCAGCCTGTTCCCCACCCCATCCTGTTGGCTGCAGGCACGCTTCCTGCCTCTTGGGGCCGCAACGGCAGCTTCCCTCGTCTAGCCGAGCTGTGAGTGTGCCTTACCAGTAAGGCCAGACAAACTGGATTCTTAGGTTAGGCTGCCCCCCCCCCCTCGAAATTTGCTCCCCCCAGGGTTCGTTCGTTGGTAGAAAAAGGAGGGGGAAAAGGAGAGAGAAAGGGAGGAGAAGAAGGAAAGGGAGGAGAAGGGGAGGGAGAAAAAGAAAGAAACGAGCGGGCAGGCAGGCGGAGGTACAGGTGGGTAGCGTGCATGCGTGGGTGGGCGTGCGGGGGGAGGAGCAGGTAGGCAGCAGGGCTCAGCTGACCGCCGTGAGTGGACGCCATCAAAACAACGGTCATGTACACGTGGCAGCACTGTTCATGGCATGGAGGAGACGGAGCGAGCAGCAGCAGCGGGCAAGTGGCAGGCGGTGGCAGCCAGGGGGCAGGGGGGTGCACACCAGCGCACCGGCCCAACAACTGCAAGGAGGATGCAACCGAGGAGGAGGCAACCAGCGGCAGCGGGGAGGAGGAGGCAGAGGAGGAGGCGGCGCCCAGCTCAGGCAGTGGCCGCTGGGTGGGGGAGAGCAAGGGGCGCGCAGGCGCCACGTGCACGGCGTGCCGTCCAACTTCTACTGTCTCTTTTGTTTCATGCTCACTACGTCGCTGTATTTGTGTGCGAAGCTCACTATGCCCCCGGGCAGTGATTACCCATGCTACAGAGGGAAAAAGAGGCCCAGAGGGGTGTTCTGAAGCAGCAACGTATGGGGATCAACGAACGAAATTCTCCCCTCCCCCCCCTCACAGTTGGCCGCCAGGATGGCCAGCCTAACCTAAGAATCCAGTTTGTCTGGCCTAACACAAACCAAAGCCAACTACCGCTACCTCGCCACTGTCCTGCGGCTGAGGGCGCATGCACGCTGTGCCTCCCTGCTGTGCGCTGACCCCCGCCCCCCTCTCAATGCCCGTGTGCCCCGCCGCAGGTACCTGAACAATCAGAAGAAGATGACGGGTGTGTGGGTATGGGAGTGGCATGTGTGTGGCGTGCCGTGCCGAGGGCTTGAGTGCACTCCATGTCAGCCGTGCAAGGCTTGCATGGAAGTGTTTGGAAGGCCAAGAGCACCCACTGATGCACCATGCCTACCCCTTGCACAATCACCCCGACAAATCCCCTGTCTCGTGAGACCGCTCCTGGCTCCACATGGACATTCAATGTAACTAACTAAGTAGCTAGCTAACTATATGCAGGCATGCTACCGCCCTCATGGGGCGACGCTGGCTCCTTCCCCAACCTCTTCCAAATGTAAGAGGCCTCGCCCCTTTGCCTGCCCGCTGCCTGCCCGGAGTGCGCTGGCCGCCCATCTTTTGCATGCTTTTGTTGTATGCCGGAAAGCCATACCTCTCCATCAGCACCCCAACTTGTTCCTAACAACCCACGCTCTTGTGCTGGTGCAGGTCCCTCAACAACAATCAACTCACCGGTGCGCACTGCTTGGCCTGCCGCGGCAACGCCAGCTGCTGTCACATGTTTGAATCAATGCTTCAAGCTGTGTGATATACATTTTTCATGAAAAGGCGCACTGACCAGTGCACATGCTGTGCCCGCTGCTGCAGGCCCCCTGCCCGACGGCTGGAGCAACGGCAACCTGTCGTTCACCTCCCTTGATGCCATGTGAGTCATTGCACAGCCCCGCCCAGCGCTGCCCTGCCCCCTGCCTCTGCTTCCCCACCGCCACCGGTAGACAGAAGCACACGCCGTACCGTTGATGCAAGTCGTGCCTGCCCACAGGCCACACGCCTCTCTCTTGTTCGCTTCTTGCTCCTCCTTTTGAACATCTTGCCTCCCTGCCCCCTCCTCCTGCCCCGCCTCTGCAGCGAGCTCAACAACAACCAGCTGACCGGTGAGAACTGGAATGCTTTGCGTCGCCCACCTCCCTGCACCGCTGTCACAAGACAGCGGTGCAGGGTCTGTTCTGCTGCTCTCGTCCAAGAAGCACGCTGCCTGCTGCTCCGGGCCGAGCAAGCACGCTGCCTGATCCTCTGGGCCGAGCAAGCACGCTGCCTGCTGCTCTGAGCAGGCACGCTGCCTGCTGCTCTGAGCCAGCGCGCCCCTGCTCTTCGCCCGCACCGCAGGATCCCTCCCCGAATCCTGGGCGGACGACGGGTCATTCACACAAATGCGGACACTAGAGCTGCGCAACAACCGCCTGACCGGTAGGCTTCATGCGTAGCAGCTGACTCATGTTGTGGTGCCGTCTGCTGCGGCGGCGGCGGCAGCTGCACTTGGTGCCGGCTGCTTTGCTGTTACAGATGCGGCTGCAGCTGCCGCTGCTATTGCATTGTGGGTCGCTTCTGTGCGGCAAAGGCCAACTACATGCCCTGCTACTCTAGCATCACTAGCCGTGCTCTGCTGACGGGACACCGGACGTTTTTGTGCATCGCCATTCATGCAGGCGCCTTCCCTGCTGCGTGGGACACATCTACTGCCTTCCCTGTGCTCGACACACTGTGAGGTCTTGCCGGCGAATGGGACGTATGCAGTTTGGTGTGCTTATGCAGCTGTGGGCGGATGCAGGGGGGATGGGACAAGGGCGACAGGCATGCCGCCTTGTGTTCTTGCCGGCAATGCTACACAAGCTGCTTTCGGCCGTACAGGGTATGTAGTGCAAGCAATGCCAACCCTCAAGCGCCATCCCCCCCCCCGCCCTGCAGTGCGCTCGACGGCAACCCGCAGCTCTGTGGCAAGGTTCCCGACCTGCTGTCCATAGCGGTGAGCTGCACCCCTGTTGGCCCGCACAATGGCAGCTAGCAGCGACATCAGTGACAACGGGGGCAGCGGCTTCAGGTAGCATTTGCAGGCGGGGGCGTGGTGCCACGTCATGTGCCGTGTCACTGCTGCCGTACAGGTCTGCCCTCCCCCGCCTGTCATCCCCTTGTCACTGCCTGCCTGCCTGCCTGCAGGTGTGCGGTGACCCAACGGCTCCCCCGGATCCGAACTTCCCCATACCCACCAAGTGCAGCAGCAAGGGGGAGGTCGTGTGCACAGGCCCACCAACGTAAGCGGTGCAAGCGCAGGGAGAAGCTGTGCTGTGTGCCTTGTAGCAGGGTGGTTCCTGCCCCCCTTGCCAGCTGGCGCAGCCCAATCACTCTGTGCATGCTGAAGCCTGCCCTGCCTCTGCTGCTGCTGCAGGCCGCCCTCAAGCCAGCCGCCATCCATCGCACCACCATTCCCACCCGTATCCCCAGCGGATCCTCCGGCCGTTGCACCCCCACCCGCCGTCAGCTCAGACTCGGGCTCCTCCGTTCCTGTGGGAGCGATTGTGGGCGGCGTCGTGGGCGGCGTAGGTGCGCGGTGCGGAAGGGTGGCAGCAGAGTGGCAGCATTCTGACCGGCCACCGCCAAACTGGCCCGTTGGGATGCAGTTATGAACCTGATTCGTTTATGAGTGGAACCATGGGAATCTCGGGTGTGGCTGCTGCAAACGGCAGCACTTGGTGGCTGCACCCAAGTTGGCAATGCCTCTTCCCTGCTCACCACTACCCTGTGCCACCCCACCCCCACTCCTCTTGCCCCCG
The DNA here is from genome assembly GCA_002896455.3 of Chlorella sp. ArM0029B. NCBI lineage: Eukaryota > Viridiplantae > Chlorophyta > Trebouxiophyceae > Chlorellales > Chlorellaceae > Chlorella > Chlorella sp. ArM0029B. The sequence continues at coordinate 315,100 of JTEE01000326.1, read as the reverse complement.
CAGCCGTGCTATCCGTGCTCGCCTTCTTTGCGCTACGCCCCCGCAAGGGCTGGCTGCGCCGCCGCACCAAGGATAAAAGGGAGCCGGAGGGGGGGCCTAGCCCTGTGCTGACCGCCAGCGGCAGCGGGTCTTCCCCTCTTGACAGCCAGTTCCGCGATGATGATGATTTGAACCTGTCCAAGCTTGTGCCAGCAGCAGACCCCAAGGCCCTCTCCCTGCTGCCCGCTATGACAGAGAGCACAGTAGAAAGCAGCCTGCCGCACAGCTACATAACCACAGCGGGCCAAGCGCGCGGCGACCACGGCGTGCCCGACGCGACCGCCACCCCGCCCTCCGCGTCGACTCCGCAATCTATCAGGTGGGCAGCAGGGGCGGTCAGGGTGGGGCGCAAGGAGGGCGCGTGTCGCATGCTGCTGAGAGGGTTATGCAAGGGCAAGGAAGGGCAACCCTAGCAACCGCCGCTCCACTAACTGCCATACCCCACGGCCCGGGCCTGTGGAAAGCGCCAGATGTCATCACCTCCACTGCCCACCACCTCCCAACCCTTTGCTTGCCAGCGCTTGCCTGTTCGGGCCCAATCCACTTTACTTGCCTATCCTCCCTGCCTCCCTCGGATCGGCATTCCTTTGCATCATCCCATACCACAGTCTCTCTGGGAAGCACCCCCCTGCCCTGACCCGCACCCTCACCATGCCCCTTTGCCGCCCAACAGCTGCAGCAGGCTTCCCCCTCTTTCACCCTGCCTTCGTCTCCTCCCCGCACCTTGCTCTCTCCCCGCAGCATGCACTCCCTTCATGGAGCAAGCGCAACCTGCACCCCGCCTGCCCCACATCTGCCTGCCCCCTTTTCTTCCAGCAGCCTGCAAGTCTTGGAGAGCATGAGTTCCTTAGCACCCTCCCTCCCTCCCTGACTTTCCCAGCAGCCTGCAATCCTTACAGAGCATCCTTAGCACTCCTCCCTCCCTCCCTGCCTGCCTGCCCCCCCCATCGTCCTGCACCCTTTCTTCTGCAGCCTGCGACCCTTGGAGAGCTCCTACCACCCTTGACTCCTGTTTCCCAAGTTGATAAGTTCTGACACTTGCCTTTCTGCCTCCCCCCCTACCCTCCTTGCAGCATGCATTCCTTGGACACAGACCCAGTCCTATCCTTCATCACATCCCGCATGGCCACCCTCCAGCAGCAGCTGGGCAGCACCCTGTCCCTCACCTTCACTAATGCCGCACGCAGCAACACTTCTGCCGGCTCCCTGCCAGGTGGGTGCACACACAACAGGCTGCTGTGCTGTGCTGTGCTGTGGCTGAGGGGCAGCAGGCTGATGGCCTGCTGCTGCCCCCGCGTCCTGCCTCTGCCTCTGCCCTGCCCTGCCCCTGCCCTTCGCCCTGCCCTGCCAAGCCCGCACCCACACTGAACCTGAGAGGACGCCACTGCTGCAGAGGAGGTACGGCAGTGGGCGGTGTCGTGGGACACCATCAAACTGGAGAGCCTGGTCGGCAAGGGCAGGTGCGCCTGTTCTGTTCCAATTGTGCAAACCATGCGATCTCTGGGAGTGGGCTGGGGCTAAGTAGGGGCCACAGGCCTGGGCAGCAAAGTCGAGCGTGGCAGACGGATTGCTCGACAGCAGCCGCACAGCTGCTGTCGCTTCCCACTCAGCATCCTTCCTTCCTCCCGCCCCACCGTCCAATTCCCCCGCCGCAGCTACGGACGCGTGTACCTGGGGCACTGGAACGCCACGCCGGTGAGCCACTGTTGCTGCCGGCAGTGCCGCCCGTGCCAACAGGGCTGTACAGTAATAGAGTAATAGCACAGTAATAGCGCAGTAATAAAGTTGGTCGCACCCATCAGCCTGCCTGCCCCACCCTACGCCAGACTCGCCCCTGGCCCCACCGCTTCAGCGCGCCTCCAGCTCCCTGATTCTGTGCTGCACAATCAGACCTGCCACGTCACCGCCCCTCCCCGTTGCCTGCAGGTGGCCGTCAAAGTGCTCATCAACGCAGGTGGGGGTGCAGGGCGGCAGCAGGCATGCTAGGAGGGGCACAGCCTGACACAATGCAGCACTACTCAAGCTAGACACATGCGGCAGCATGTGGCTTGCATGCCAGGCACAGGAGTGCTTGCCACGTGTGCTGTGCTGTGCTGTGCTGTTATGCGCATGCCCGGCACCCACCCACACGCGCATCTCCCCCACAAGCCACACCCCAGGCCGTCTATCCCCCCCCGCATCTCTTTCAGTGCCTGCCTTATCGCTGAGCCCAGCCAGGGATGCTGATCTGGCAAGAACATCACTTTGGCCCCACTCATTTACCTGCCCACAAGTGCATTGCATTCTGATGTGCCCCATCCCCACCCTGCAGACGGGTCTGAGCCGCGGCAAGACCTGGAGCTTCCCGCCGACATCACCCAGCAGCTGCAGGAGGAGGCGGTGGTGATGAGCCGCATGCGTGAGCGGCAGGGGCTGGGCGGGGGGCTGGGCGGGGTGGAGGGGTGGCGAAAGGGCGGTTTAGCCCTCTACTCTCGGATAGGGGCCCTGCTGGGATTGTGCCACGTCACTTGTGACACAAGGCCGCTTGGCATCCAGTACCGCCCCAAGGTCTTAGCAGCATCCTAGGTCTCCTCCCCAACACCCACCTGCAGGCCACCCCAACGTCGTGTCCTTCATGGGCCTCTGCACCCTGCCGCCCTGCATCCTCACAGGTGAGAGGGAAACAGAGGGCAGACAAGAGGTGGCGCAGAGGCAGCGCTGCACTGCCCCTCGCAGCCATGCCGCCGCTGCTCAACCCGCACCTGCGCCTGCACCCTGATGTCAACACCTGAAACTGACGCGCTTGTATCACTTCTTCTGACGCTCTTGTATCACTTCTTCTGGCGCACTTGCATCACTTTTTCCGACGCAGAGTATTGCTCCAGGGGCAGCCTGTACGACGTGCTGCGCAAGGCGTCGCGTGAGCCACAGTTTGGGGCACAGCTGACCTGGAGCGTGCGCCTCAGCCTGACTTTTGACGCCGCACGCGGTGGGTGGGGGGAGTGAGTGGGGCTGGGCGGTGTTGCATCTGTCCTGCCGTCAAGACTGTGCGCTGTCTTGATGAATGAGGGAGTGTTAGCGACGCTTGTTCTTTGGCAGTTATGAGATGAGAGGTGTGTGCACCCCTGCCAAGGAGCGCCTCACCGTCTGCCCCCTGGTCCCCCTGTGCCACATCCCCCTGCCTGCCCGCAGGCCTGCTGTACCTGCACATGCGGGATCCGCCCATCATCCACCACGACGTCAAGTCACCCAACCTGGTGGGTGGAGCCCATCCCAGCCTTGCGCCTGGTGACATGTTGTCAACACAGCTCAGCGTGTCGCCTTGCCTGCTGTGCTGGCCATGCAGTTTCCCCTGCAGTTTACTGCTTGACTGAGCTGTAAGCTCACGCCTGTCCCCATTGTGTCCCCCTTGTGCCCCACCCTGCCTGCAGCTCGTCGACCGCTCGTGGAACGTCAAGGTACGCTGGCGGTGGGGAATGCAGAGGGCACAGGGGGGGGGCTACTCCTGCTGCTGCCAGTGCTGCTGCTGCTAGTGCTGCCGCTGCCAGTGCTGCTGCTGCTGCCAGTGCTGCTGCCGTTGCTGCTGCTACTAGTGGTGCCGCTGCCAGTGCAGCTGCCAGTACTGCTGCTGCCAGTGCTGCTGCCAGTGCCGCTGCCAGTGCTGCTGCTGCCGGTGCTGCTGCTACTAGTGGTGCCGCTGCCAGTGCAGCTGCCAGTGCTGCTGCTGCCAGTGCTGCTGCTGCTGCCAGTGCTGCTGCCAGTGCTGCTGCCGGTGCTGCTGCTACTAGTGGTGCCGCTGCCAGTGCAGCTGCTAGTGCTGCTGCCAGTGCGGCTGCTAGTGCTGCTGCCAGTGCTGCTGCCGGTGCTGCTGCTACTAGTGGTGCCGCTGCCAGTGCTGCTGCTAGTGCTGCTGTTGCTGTTGCTGGCTGTTGGCATCCTTTCTTGTGCCCAGGTTGACAAACTCGTGTGCATCACCCATGCGTCCACACCCTGCCTCCCGACACAGGTGTGCGACTTCAACCTGAGCAAGATCATGCGTCATCAGGGTGCCAGCGAGGACGCCAGAGAGGAGGGGGCCACCAACCCGATCTGGCTGGCCCCAGAGGTGCTCAAGGGCCAGCATCGTGCCACACGTGCCAGCGATGTCTACTCGTTTGGCCTGGTCATGCTGGAAATCTTGACGTGGAAGCTGCCCTGGCGCAACATGCACGCGTACCAGGTGAGGGGCCCTCTGGGGTGAAGCTGGCCCAGGGGTGGGGGCGCAAGAGGAGGGTTGGTTTGAGAGCACAAGGGCTGTGGCGCTTGCGGGCATGTCATGCCAATGCGCAGAGGGGGGCGTGCGAAGAAAGACCTGTCGCCTCATGTGGGGGCGCAAGAGGCGGGCGAGGTTGAGGTGGCTTGTGGTGCCGCAGCCAAGCGACCAGCATGGCTGTTGAGGTGGTGTCTGCAAGCATGCTAGGCCGCAATGCCTGGGGTGCAAGTGAAGAACGAATTGACACCCGCATGTGTTCCATCCCGACTTTCGACCCCCGCAGATACGGAAGGCCGTGCTGGAAGGTCTGCGCCCGCACGTGCCCTCCCGCGCATCGCTGCCCGGTCCCGACACCGCGACATTCGCCGGACTGGATGCGTACATCCAGCTCATGAGGTGGGCTGACCTTGACAGTGGCTTGTGCTGCAGCAGCTGCTGACCTGGCGTGCCTCAGCTTCTTCCTCAACTGTCTGACCACGCTTGGAGCCTTGCTGGTCTCACATACACTTCTTGAGCCCCCACGCTTCTCGGTCACTCATCCATCTGCGCCCCCACCACGTGCGTGTGCAGGGACTGTTGGGCCGAGAACCCGCGCAGCCGCCCCAATTTTGCGGTGGTGGTGGCCCGCCTGCAGCAGATGATGGCCCCCGCCTCCTCACTGGGCAGCTCGGAGACGGGCAGCGGCCCAGGGCCCAGCTAGATGTAGCTGACCGGAGCCTGGATTGGCGCGGAAGTTGCGAGTGCCGGCCTGCACTGTGCTTCCTCACTGAGGAGCCACCGACTCTTCCCTCACTTTTCCCTCACGACATGACATGTTAACTGACCTGTTGTATCGGCAAAGGTGGCACCCAGGGCACCGAGGAAGCAGCCGAGTAAGGAGGGCCGGTGAGATAAGGGCCAAGGCGTGGGGCAAGGGAAGTCGAGGGATGTGGCGAAAGATGGTGCGTGCACTCCCCTTGCACGTCGTGCTGGGGGCAAGTTGGTGCCGATAGCGTGCAAGTTCTTCGCAAAGCCGTCATTTCTGCAGGAAGGACTTGAAACCAATCTATCCCACCACCCTGTGCATGCCCTTGAAATGAAACATGCCCTCCGGAGGCTCTGCACTGCTCTCCGCCTGCTCTCCGCACTGCTCTTGTGCCGCCGACGCGGCGGGCACAGCATGGAACCCACATCCGACGCATTGCCAGCCCGTGAGCGTCCTTCGGCATTCCGATCGCACTCACCGCTATTCGAGCGGCCCGGACAGGCAGCGCACGCGTATGGAGACTCACGGAGCGGGACCTCCTTTCCCACCGCCGGGGCAGCAGGTGGGGGCCAAGTTGCGGTGTTTGGGTCGCCCTGCGAGGCCGTTCAGGCGCGGGAAGCGCTTCTGCCCGGGTCCCGACAGCGGGGGCCAAAAAGTGTTGGGGCGACCTCTCGCGCGACACGTCGCCAAGCAGAGCATCAGCAAGTGGCGCCGCGTACAAATCAACGGCCCGGCACGGCGCGCTGGCTGGAGCAAGGTCCAGCTGGGCCTCGCTGCTGGTGCCGCGTCCCGCCCCCCCCCGCCACCCAGCTTCCCTGAGCTGCCGGGCCGCTTACCGCGTAACCTTACCCAGCAGTACAAACGTCCAGTCCGCTCTGGCCCCTGTCCTGACGTATTTCAGTGAGTCGCACCATACCACCATGCAGGATGGCTCGGCGGCGGGGCAGCAGGGCGGCGGCGGCAGCGCGGGCGGCAGCGCGCCCGGCGGCAGCAGCGTCTACCCCTCATCCACCTACGTGCAACAGCTGTACGCGCAGCAGCAGCTGGGGGAGGAGCTACGCAAGTTCTGGGACCAGGCGCAGCAGGAGGTGGACGACCACAGCGAGGCGCTGCCCGAGTTTAAGACCCAGGCGCTGCCGCTGGCGCGCATAAAAAAGGTGAGCACCCACCCGGGTGCTGGGCCGTGCTCTGCACAAGACGGTGTGCTCGGGTTACATGGGACGTCGCGTAGGCTTGCTGCAATATTCCGACGGGTTTAAATGTAGCAGATGGCAACCCGGCGGCTGGGACTGCCCTGCCCTGCGCTGTGCGAGGGCTGCTGGGTGCGCTGCGCTGCCAGGGCGTGTCCTGCCTCTCGGTGCCCGCCTCGCACCACATGCCTCCCTCCCTGCGGTCCGGCCCCCTTTGGGCGCTGCCCCAATCAAGAGCATGCATCACAAGGATTTGTGCATGGTGAGCACCTGCCTCACACCCCTCCCTCACACCCCTCCCTCCCTCCCTCCGGTCCCTCTGCCCTGCATCAACCAATCAGATCATGAAGAGCGATGAGGATGTGCGAATGATCAGTGCGGAGGCTCCCGTGCTGTTTGCCCGTGCATGCGAGTTCTTCATCCAGGTTCGCATGGCAGGCCTTAAGGGCGGTGGCGTGCCCGCATGCTGCAGTCGCCTCACTGGCACCTACAAGTTCTTGTTTACCGAGGGCGGGGGGGTGGGTGCGTATGAAGAGCTCACAGCTAATGCTCAGGGCAGGTGGGAGAGTGCACATGAGGGTGTGCAATGGCCACGGCTCAGGGACTGCCGACGCTGTAGCTGTGAAGGGACTGCCGACGCCGACGCTGTGAAGTGCTGCACACCGCGCATGTGCGCCCGCGCTCCCCTCTTCCAGTCACCCCTGCCCCTGCTGCCTCGCCTCGTGTGCGCCACCGGTGCAGGAGCTGACCGTTCGGTCGTGGAGCGCTGCCAGCGAGTTCAAACGGCGCACGATGCAGCGCAGCGACGTAGCCACCGCCATTGCACGCACCGGTGGGTGGGCTAGGGGCTAGGGGCTAGGGGCCAACCATTCGGATCCAGCGGGAGGCCGCCTGCCGGGCTGCCTGTGGAGTGTGGGCAGACGTTGTTTCTTTGTTCCGAGGTCACGAGCTTCAAAAAGCATCCGCAACTCGCCGAGGTTGGCTAGCTGACGTGCTGCCAACAAGTGTGTTTCACCCGCAGACATTTTCGACTTTTTGGTGGACATTGTGCCTCGGGAGGAGGGCAATGACCCGCTGCCAGGAGAGGCAGGCGCGCCGGCGATGCCAGCTGTGGCGGGCTCGCAGCAGGCACAGACACAGCAGCAGGCACAGCAGCAGGCGCAGCAGCAGGCGCAGCAGCAGGCGCAACAGCAGGCGCAGCAGGTGCAGGTGCAGCAGGTGCAGCAGCAGCAGCAGCAGCAGCAGCAGCAGCAGCAGTACATGCCGCAGGCCCTGCCTGCGGGCGGGCAGCAGCAGCAGTACATGGGCCCTCCGCCGGGGCAGCAGCCCTTTGCTCCTGGCGGTGCCGGTGGTGGGCAGCAGCCAGGCATGATGCCCGGCTTCACACCCTTTGGCATGCCCATGGCCTACTCTGGATTCATGGCCCCCCCGCCGGGCGCCCCGCAGCTGGCACAGTACCAGCAGCAGGGAGGCGGGCAGTAGCCTGTGCCGGGCAATACCCGCCAGGCAGCAGCCAGGCTGCAATCGCCCCAAGGAAGCAGCGGCAGCCATGCCACGTGGCAGCTGCAGCCGCTCCCTTATTCTTGTGGCAGGCCGTCGATCGTGGCTGCCCTCAATTCTTCCCGCCCGGCGTCCCCAACATCTGAAGTGGCCCCTCGTCTTGTTCATTTTCTCCCTCCTTGTCCAAACACCCAAGACTGCATAGCAGCCTTATCCTCGGGCTGTGGGAGCCGGTCCTTCCTTGCATGGTACAACCCCATGCAAGCCGCCTCCCACCTCCCTCCCTCTCTGCAACTACGTGTGGTATTAACGTGATGCTTGCCCAACATAGGGGACGCACCTCTGTCCTGCCCCCCACCTCGGTCCCCTCCCACCCCACCCTTGCTTGCCCTGTCAACCACCCACGGCGGCCGCTGCACAGCAGCTGCGCCGCCACCTGTTTGCCCTGCTCCACCCCACTCTCCTTTTACCACCACGCATTTGTGCCGTGTTGTGTAATCCAGTGGCTCTGTACACGCCTGCTGCCCACTTGAGCCAGGCGTGACATGCAGGGCAGCGCACAGACTAGGAGACACGGTAGAGGAGTGTGGGTAGCAAAGCACAAGCAAACAGGGCATTGGAAGTTGAGCAAGCAAGAGGAGCCTTCTTGAAAAAGCGCAGCAATGACGTGAGGAGCAGGTGCCGGGCATGCTGCCGGCGCAGCGCCAGAGGGTTGGGCGTAGCAGAAGATCCGTCCTGGGAGGCGCTGCACAGGTCAAGCCACGCTCGGGTGGCCCTCGCCAGCCGCGGCAGGCCCGCCTCACACTCAGGCCCCTCCCAACGCATCTCGCAGCGCAGCGCGGCCAGCTGTGCAGTCAGTGCATCCCTGCTGCCCACCCGCCTTGCATCGCCAGCGCACTGCGCGGTCAGCCTCCCGGCTGCAGCACGTTGCGCGGCTGCTGGCTGCTGCGCCCCAGCGGCAGCACATCCTCCAGGCAGGCCAGGAACTCTTTCTGGAAGCGCTGGTCAGAGAACTGGGCCGCCCGACGGCGTGCGGCAGCTGCCACGCGCATGCGCTCCAGCTGCCCCATGCCCACCACCTCGATGATGGCATCGGTGTACTGCTCAAGGGTACTGCAGCGGTACCCCGTGGGCTGAGCTGGCGCGCCGTGCATGCCCGGCTCGGGCTGCACAATGTCTTCCCGAGGGCCCGCTGAGTCGTGCGCAATCGGCACCACCCCTGCAAGGAGGGCGGGCGGTGGGTAGTGGTCGAGGTGAGGGGCATGGGGTGGGGTGCGGGGCCAGGGGCGGTGGTAAAGGTGTAGGAGACAGTGTGGGTATGGTGGTAGAAATGAGGGAGCGGGTGAGGTGGGGGCTCGGAAAACAGGTGCCACAAGAGTGCCCACCCACCTCCCTGGCACAGCGGCCAGTGCCCTCCAGAGTGCACACTGCCCCAAGGACTCGCCCTTAATCCCACAGACGTCACCCACCACACAGCTCCAGAAACACACTCCTTGAGCAACCCACCAAGCTGCAACCAGCACCTCCCCCTACTCCCCACGGCGCCCACACCACCACTCACCCCCCTGCTGCTGTGCCCTGAAAGCAGCACACGCCGTGCATGCTGTGCGTGCTCTGGTCCCATGACAGCAGGTGCCCACCTACCACCATACACGCCACCACCATGCTGCACCCAGCCCCAAGTCTGTTGGCTAGTACCTAGCACCCAATACCTAGCACCTGGCACCTAGTACCCAGCACCTACTCTCCACCCACCCACCCATCC
>JTEE01000326.1:266967-281816 GCA_002896455.3 Chlorella sp. ArM0029B | reverse complement strand
TGATCAAAACTGCAGAGCTGCTGTCCAACCCCTGCCGGTCACCCAACTTGCTGTTCCAACCCATCTGTATAGGAGACTAGGAGACTTGCAGTAGGCAGGACGTGGTGCTGCTGGGGTTGCCGCGATGGTTGGCTGCAGGTTGCCTTTAGATGGCGTGTATGCCGTGAGCAAACCCAGCGTTTCGGCATCAGCGTCACCGCTGAGGGAGTTCTTTGAAAACTGTGCACAAGGCTTGCCCTGGCCTGGCGCTGCAGCGGGGGCGGCGGAGGGAAGGCGGCGTGGAAGCTGCTGTAAGCAGCCCGCTGCGGCAGCGCCTTGGCAGCAGCCCATTAAGATCAGTGATCCACAGTAAGCACCATGCTAGGACGAAGACAGCGCGTGAGAGAGCATCTGCCAAGGCAACACGCCCTCCCGCCACCTCACCCCGCCAACACTACTGAGTGTAAACAGCCAAGGCGGCGTACCTGCTGGGGCTGCCGCCACGGTTGTGTGCGCGTTGCCCATCGCGCGCGCGGGTCTCTTGTTTTGTTCTCTTCTCTCGCCTGGCCTGCCGCGGGTCTCTCTCAGACTGAGGTTGGCACAATTTGTGTGCTCGACCGAGCATGACCTGACGTGCGTGCTGAGCTTATTGGTTGCCGTTTGGTTGCCGTGCTGAGCTTATTGGTTGCCGCTTATTGGTTGCCGTATTGGTTGCCCGCCGCGGCGCGCCGCCACCCCCTGCCACCGCCCTCGCGCTGCGCTAGGGTGCCGCCACGAATACTTCTTCGTTCCTCCGTTTCTCGTGAGCCTTAATGGAAGCACTGATGTCTTCCTTTGTTGATTCTTGCAGCACACGAGAGTGGGCGCACTGGGAGTGTGTGCGATGGGGGTGGACTCCAGGTGGGCCTAGGTGACCTACGCAGCTGCTGGCACAGCAGCTGAGAGCAGCTGTGGCAGCAGGCAGTGCATCTGGCAGTGTGGCGGACCTACGTGGATTTCCACCACCCCACTTCCCGTGGGGAGGCGGCAGAGTGTGTGTACCGAGTGACGGGCGGTTGCAGAGACGGCTTACAAGCACACGGGGTGTGCGGGCTGTGCTGCTATGCTGCTGCTGGCGCTTGTGCCAAAAGGGGGGGGGGGGAACAGCCTCGAAGCCGTGCGCCAGGGGAAAGGGTGGGAGGGAGAGGGTGATGGGAGATGGGCGCAGGCAGGGGGCCGCCTTCGAAGGCGAGCCCCTCGGGTTGTGGGGTGAGGGTTTGGGAGAGGCAGGGTGAGGAGTAAGGTAGTGTGGGGTGAGGGGTCAGGGAGAGGCAGGGGACCGCCTGGGAGCCCTGAGCAGAGGGAGGTGCGTGTGGGGCAAGGGGTCACAGGGCGCACATGTGAGCCGGTAGGACGGCGGGCGGGAGCACAAGGCAAGGAACACAAGTTGGAGCACTGAGCTGTGGGGAGCACTGAGGCCGTTGGGTGAGAAGCCGGTCTGACTTGAATACATGCATGCACCTGGCCCAGCCTCCCATGCTGCCCAGATCGCAGTGGCACGTGCCTGTGCGCACAGAGCGGCGTTGCACAGCTGCAGTGCCAGGTCCCAGGCGCCGGCGCATTGAGGTTGGCTCTTGCAGGCGATTGCGTGCGCTGCTTTGTCTGGGACCACCCCAACATACACAACGACCGGTGGCCCCCTCCCAGCACTGCTCTGGCAGAGGGTGACCCTTTTGGCCCTTTATCTTCTGACCACCAGCTGAAAAGCTGTTACGTGATAGTGGGCTGTTACGTGATAGTGGGCTTACATCATGGTGGGAGGGTGAGGCAGCCAGACGGTGTGCTAGTTGGACTGCGCTGTTGTGCCTGGTACTTCACGTCGCTCCCACCAGCTGCGAGTGCATGGGATCCGAGGCCAGCGCGGGCTGCACCACTGTCAGTCTCAGCTTGGACTGCTGCAGGCCGCTGCCCTTCCCCTTGCCACCTCCCCCTGCCGCCTTGCCCTTGCTCTTGCCGCCGCCCGCTTTCTTCTGCCGCTTCCGGCGGTACTGCTGCAGCGCTTTCTCCCGCCCCCGCCGAATGATGCCGCCCGCACTAGCCTGCGCCGCTCCCCGTGCCGCCGCCTCCTGCTGCTGCAGTGCCGCCTCCAGCTGGTCCCGCATGGAGGCAGCAGCGTCTGGCTGTGCGTCACCGGGGAGCTCACCTGGGCACAGAGGGGGCAGGGCGGTGGGGAGGCAGGGGCCGGGGCAGGGAGATTGAGTGTGGGACAGAGCGTCCGAGTCAATGTGAACGCCAGGGCCTCTACCTTGCTTTTCAACAGTGCAGATATATGGTGGTGTGACAGTGCTGCACTACGCGCGACATGCAGGAAAACACACGTGAGCATGCCCGTTCCACCTGCCTCTCGCCCCCACTGCGCACCTTCACTGCCGCTCTCCACCTCGCTGCCGCTGCTGCCACTGCCAGAACTGCTGCTGCTCAGCACCGCCGCCTGCTGCAGCCGCCGCTTGGGCTGCCGAGCCCGAGCGGCAGCCTCCCCATCTGCTGGCTGGCTGCCACCCTTGCCTGCATCAGCAGCTGGTGCTGCCAGCACAGCAGGGCGCTTCAGAAGCTCCATCTTGCTGATTGCACCCCACCTGCCGCCTGCCGCGGCTGGTGCTGCTGACGCAGCTACTGCAGGGGATGCCTGCTGCTGCCACTCCGCAAGCGGTGCAGCTGCCTGCTGGCTTTGCTGCTGCTGCTGGGGCTGCTCCAGCTGCTGCGGCGGATGCTCCCACTGCTGCTGCTGTTGCTGCTGCTGCGGTTGCTCCCCCTGCGGCTGCTGTTGCTGCTGCTGCTGCTGCTGCTGCGATGGAGGGTTCCACTGCTGCTGCTGCTGCTGCTGCTGCTTTGCGCCCAGCCAGGCGGCAGACTGCCCACCACTGCTGCGCTTTGCTCCAAACATCCCATACAGGGAAGCCACCGGCGGGACGGCTGGCACCGCAGGGCTGCTCCGCCTGGCAACAGCGCCATAAAAAGCAGATGGCTGCACAGCCGGCCGTCTGGGCGGCTCAAAAGCGGTGCCCTCGGTGTCGTCATCGACGCTATCACTGTCACTGTCGCTGCTGATAGCTGCGCCCGTGTGCCTGTCACGGCCGCCAGGAGACATGGAATGCCGCCCGCCATGCTGCTGCTGCCCACAGGCAGCCGGCTGCTGCACGTGCTGCTGGTTGTGCTCGGGGCGGGTGCCGCTGTCGGGGCCGTCAGTGCCCGCTGGATTGGGTGCTGCAACCGCTGGGTGCCCACGCATGAGCGTGCTGGCGCCGCGCTTGCCCCACCGCGCGGCCTGCCAGCCGCTTGCAGCGGCTGCAGCAGGGGCTGCTGCCGGCGTGCCCCCGCCGCTGCCAGGCGTGCAGGTTTCTTGCGAGCCGCCATAGCCGCCACCGCCACATGGGTGCTGCTGCTGCTGCTGCCGCTCCTGCTGCTGCTGGTACGCCGGACGTTGCTGCTGGACAGGCAGCTGCTGCTTGTAGTGCGGGTTTGTGAATGCCTGCCACCGATTGCCCCGCGACGCCTCTGCAGGCTGACTGCTGTGCAGCGGCCCGGCTGCTGCAGGCTCTGCCGCTGCTGCTGCCGCCGCAAGATCAGTATACGCCGCTGATACAAGCGCAAATGCGTCGGCTGCCAGCTGGCTGCCAAGGTTTTTGTCAGGGTGCAGCTGGCACAGCTTCTTGTATCGGGCCTTCACATCAGCAAGGGCTGCACCCCGAGGCACGCCCAAAATGTCAAAGCGGTCGTGCCCCGCTGCCAGCACCCGCCGCGCCTCTGCATGAACATCCATGGCACCCTGCATGCTTGCCTGCGCAGCAGATGGAGAACATAGGGTATTCAAATAGGTCTGTGTTTGACACGTGAAGGTTGCCAGGCACGTTGCAAGCAGGAGCACCCGGTGCAGCAGTGGCTGCAGGCGGCGGGAGGCACGAGCCGGTGGCGGGCCGCGGCAATGGCCGCGGTGGTGCGGCCGCCTGCTCTGCTCAGGCCCAAGGCATCCGCTAATCTCGGTCCCAGGCAACTAAGGGCCCGGGGCGGCGAGTAGCTGTGCGCACCTGCCGGCTCGAAAACTTGAACTGCTCGTCGGCGAGAGCCTGTTTGAATATTTGCAGTTCGGACTAAAACGCGTGCTGGCTGAACAGCTGAGACGAAATACAGGCGGGACCGACGGGCCCGCCGGTCCATACAGCGGCAGGCGGCAGCGGGACGCAGCGTGCGGTGCCCAACAGCGTCGAACTGAACCCGCAACTCCGGTCATGTGGAGTGAGATAGCCATTTAACCGCACTATTCAAACCTGTAGATATATCAAAGCCATCTCGCCTCCCTGGTAGCAAACCTGCCCACAATGCCGTCGAGCGGCTCCCCCACCTGTCCAGCACCCACTTGCCGCACTTACCAGCACCCGCTCGCCCCGACTTGCCACTCGCCCAAACCAGGTGAAGGGTTACACACTCCGAAATGTGTCGACAGGCACGAGAGTGCCCAACTTAAGATGAAGAGTTACATGGCAGCCGGAGCGCCGTCGGCTGCGCCGCCGCGCACCTCCCCAAAGCCGCACCGGTTGCTCTTTGTGTGCTGCTGTGCTGCCTTGTGCCGCCGCTTTTTGAATTTGTGGTAGCTCTTCCTTCAGAGCTCCCCCAGCGTGCGAATGCCGTCCTTGTCCACCACCTTGACGAGGTACTTGGGGGGCGCCACCACCAGGCGGCTGCGCACTTCCGCCACGCCCTTGCGCATCAGCTCCATCGCCTCCTCCTCGGTGATCTCGGGGCGCCACAGTTTGTCCAGCATGGACAGCACAAAGTAGGAGCCTGCAGAGGAGGGGGAGGAGTGCAAGGGGGCGAGGAGGTGCACACAGGTGATGAGCATGACGGTTGTAGAAGGCCCGGCTGGCAGCCACCGCTTGTGCAGCATGGGAAGACGTACAGTAGGGGCCTGCACAGGGGGTAGTGGTATGCAGGCAGGGACAAAGCCAGCATGCCCGGCTCCTCATGCACCCCCAGGCAGCCACCGGCAACCTGGCACTTACCGTATCCCGTGCCGCAGATGTTCATGTGGTGCAGTGTTGCCAGGTAGTCGCACCTACAAGGGAAAATGGAAGGACACAGGGCTTTCAATGGTCGGTGCGGTGCGGTGCTGAGCAGCACGCCGAGCAAAGCAGGTTCAGTTGGGCGCTGCCCGCACGACCTGCCTGCAAGCTCCTTTTGCCAAGCAGCATGCTGCTACCACAGACAACAGGCCAGGGAGGTTGCCGTTCACACAAGCAGCAACAGCAGCAGCCAGCAGCAGCCAGCAGAAGCAGCACTCATCTCCAGCGTGTGCAGCAAGCATTCAGGCCAGGGCAGCGATGCGGGGGCATGCAGGCCACAGGGCAGCGCTGCAGGGCGGTGCTCACCAGTAGAGTGACGGCCCGGTGCCCTCATCAAACCCAGCCATCAGCAGGTTGGTCTGGTAGGGGGACTGCGGGGCAGGTAGGAGCAAGGGCCGAGGGGCGGCAGTGAGGTGTCAGGCGACGGTGGCATCGCTTCAGCGGGACGAGGCGGAACTAGTGCTGGGCAGGCGGGGGCACGTGCCAGGCTTGCAACAGGCACACGTCCACCCCCGCAGCCTCGCTCACAAACAGTTTGATTCCCTGCTGCCCTCTCCCCCTTTGCTCTCTCTCATCTGCCTCCCTCCCTCCTCCCTCCCTCCCTGACAGGCAACCCCAACCCTGCTTGGCCTGCCTGCCTGCCTGCCTGCCCCACCTTTCTGAGCGCCGTGGCCAGCTCGCTGCGCGTGAAGTTGGCCACCGCCTTGGTGGACAGGGAGGCGCCGTTGCGCAGCGCATACAGCCGCACCTGCAGGGACAGGGGGCGGGCAGGGCACGGATGGCCGTCAACGAGCTGCACTTGCTGCTCTGAGCCCCGGAGCACGGAGGTGCGGTATGCCGACAGGATGCAGCAGGACGCGCGTCAAGAACCGGCTGAGCTGGTGCCAGCATGACTGCCGCGTCACCGTCTATGATGCTCCTGCTGCGGATGGCAAAGCAACTGGCGGGCCGGCGGGTGGGGTGCCCCTGTCCTGCGCATCCTGCACTGCACCGCCACGGCTGCTGCTTGGACATCAGCAGCAGCAGTGGCGCTGCCTGTGCAGGATGAGCAGCCCAGAGGGGCCCCACCTGCCCGCCCGCCGTGACAAAGCCTCGCCCGCCCACCTCGCTCTGCATGCCACACTGCAATCTCTGCCTCATTGCGACACCTGCCGGCCTGATCCTCAACTTCAATACAAGTATGCCACACCCACAACTGCCCACTTCCCCATGCCTCACGTTGGCGATGATGTACTCGCTAAAGTTCACGCGGTCTCCCGCCTCCCCGCTGACGGCAAACAGGCGGTGCGAGTCCACCGGCACCAGCTTGTCCTCATCCTGCTTCATCGTCACAACGCTCTGCACTGCGCTGGTGTCGCTGCACACCATGACAAAGTCGCGGCCTCTAATGCCGCACAGGAAGTCCTGCAGGGTGGGAAGATGCAGGACGGCGGGTGTGCACAGGGCGGAGCGGTCGCTGCCGCCAGCGCCCGCTGCTGTCCAGCTGCCCGGCGGGGATGCGGGGCGGACCCACGGTGGATGGAGGATCGCCATGCTCCTTGCTGGAACTGCTAAAGGCCAGCAACGCAGGCACAGGGCCGCTGGGATCGCTCCTCGTGACTGATCGCGGGGCTGTGGAGCTCACCATGGTGGCTGCTGCGGCGTAATCGCCACCTCCAGAGCCTGTGCCGCTGCTGCTACTGTCGTGTCCTCCTTCTCGCTCTGCTGCTCTTCGTCTCGCGCTGTCTGGACGGTCGTGCGGCGAGGCTAGAGCTGGCGAGTTCAGTGAACAGATCCGAAAGATGTGGCAATGGCGATGTGGGCTGCGCCACAGTAAAGTCTGGACGGGGTCCTCACGCACAGCAGGCGGGCAGTTCCCTCTGCACGCATGCATCGTCTCTTCGCATGTTTCGCTGTCTTCCAATCAAGCATTCAAGCAAGACCCCCACACCCCACCCAGCGCTCCTCTCTGGCGGCGGAACAGCGCTCTCTTGCTGTGCGGGCCTAGGCTCTGCTCACGACCCCTTAAGACCCCATCAGTGGAGCGCCAGTCAGCATGGCAGAGCCAGAGGCTCCCAAGCGGGCCGTGCGCGGCCCGTTCATAATGCCCGACGGCCGCCCGCTCACCGCCGTCTTGGACCAGCAGAAGCACCTCGCCCGCAGGGGCGGCGCCCCTCCTAAGCTGCGCTCCGGCAATCGACCAAAGGAGCCAAAGGAAGGGTGGACCAAGGCTCTGCCCCGGGCAGCCACCGCAGCAGCCGCAGCAGCGTCGGCAGGCGACGGCGCCGGGCTGTCGGATGCAGAAGCCGCTGAGCTGTACGCACTCTCCCGTGTTGGGCAGCGCAAGCAGGTGGGGCCATGCACTCACGCATGCCCATCATGCATCACTCTCGCATGTAAACTGCGAATGTTTGCTTCAAATGATGAGGAACAGCAGCTGTCTGCTGCGGCTTGTCACGCACTCTGCCGCGCACCTTCCCGTGGCAACCACCACCCCGCTCATCCCGCCATTCCCCACCCCACCCCTCCTCGCCTGCAGCGCCGCTGGATGAACGACAAGCTGCTGCGGGACATGGCAGGCGCGCTGACTGCCACCGACATGGCCTCCCTCTTCAAACCCATCCCCTTTGGGGAGCCGCGCACCAGCCTGTGGGAGCAGGCGGCGCAGCCGGAGCACGCTGTGCTGTGGGAACTGTTCCGCTCCCTGGAGATGGACAAGCAGGAGAGGGTGCTGCAGGTGGGGAGCAGCTCAAGGGAAGGGGTGTGTCGTGGTGTCGTGCCTTGGCTCATAGGACTACATGGGAGGCACACTCGCTGGAGAACCCCAGACGTCACCCGTGGGACAGCCAGCCGCTGGTCCCTCTGGCTCACCGCTCGCCTTCCTTTCCCCCACCCCACCCACCGCCCCCAACCCGCAGAAGTGGGAGGCACACGTGCGCGAGCTGCAGGCCAGCTCCGCCGCCATTGCCAACCCAGCGGTTGAGGCCATTGCTGCGTGGGCGGGCGTCAGCTGGAAGGCGCGGCAGGCGATGAAGCGCAGCAACCCGTCGCATGTGGCGGGCATCGAGGCCCCCATCCTGGCCTTCCTTCAGGTGTGCTGGGCGGATTGTGGTCGGACTGATAGATAGACGAAGATGAAACAGTGCCTGATGCACAGGCAGGTGGAGCTGTGTGGGAAGAGCCCACTCGAGTTGCTAGTTGCGGTGACGGCAGGCATGCTGATGTGGGCAGGACAGCCGAGTGCTGCTGCCTGTGTGCAGCTCCGCAAGAAGAGCTGCGCAGGTGAAGCGGTGCCGCTGCTGGCTGCCGGCTACCGATGCGTCTGGCTGCCAGCAAAGCCCTGCCGTTCCTGCCCACGCAACAGCCTGCTGCCTGCGCTCTCCCTGCAAGCCGGTGCTTCCCACGGTGCCCCTCATTGGCGCCCCCTCTACCCTGCCTGCCGCTGCTCTGCTTGCCATGCCACCAGGAGGGCGAGGGTGATGAGCTGGTGCTGGCTGACCTGGAAGACGGCTTCCACCGGCTCATAGGTGGGCGGGGCGGGGTGGCTGGTTGGCTGTGGGAAGGTGTGTTTGTATGGGAAGAGGGGATAGATTGCTGCTACAAATGCTGGAAGATGGCTTCCACCGACTCATAGGTGGGCCCATGATGGTTGTATATATGATCTGGGAGTGAATGTTTGGCATGATGAGTTGCTGCCAATGGTGCTGGAGGGCGGCTTGCCATCGCCTCATAGGTGGGTGGGCGGCGCTGGGTGGCCGGGTGGGTGTGGGAAGGTGTGATTGTATTGGAAGAAAGGATAGGTTGCTGCTGCGGGTGCTAGAGGGCGGCTGCCACTGCCTCATAGGTGGGTGCCCGGCCTGTAAAGCAGTGGGTGTGTGCTTGATGTGTGTTGACGTGGGCGGGCATGCGTGGATAGATCAGTTGCTGCCAAAGGTGCTGGAGGGCGGCTTCCACTGCCTCGTAGGTGGGTGCGACAGGGTGGCTTGGTTGGTTGTGGGAATGCATGCATTTGTGTGGTAGGGAAAGCTTGGATTCTTGGCTCGGTTGCTGCAGGATGGCCCGACCGCCTCATTGGTGGGCGGGGCTGGGTGGCTGGATGGGTGTGGGAATGCATGCCAGTGCGGGAGGGAAATCTTGGATGATAGGTTGCTGCTGCGGGTGGTGCAGGATGGGCAAGGTGGGGCTGGGTCGCTGGGTGGGTGTGGGGAGGTGTGCTTGTGTGGGAAGAGGGGATGGTTAATTGGTGGGGTGCTGCTGTGGTGTTGGGGGAGGGGTCCTACCGTGTTATTTGGAAACAGGTCCTACCGCGAATTTGGGGTGGGTACTCATGTGTGCGGACCGCGGGTGTTGGGCTTCCCGGGCAGAGATGTGATCTGTGTTGGCTGGGCAGGGGTGCGGGTGTGCAGGGCAGGGCATCAAGGCCTGCCCCTTTCCATCGTCTGCCTGCTCGCCCCCCGTCAGTGTCTCTGCCTTGGCCAGCACATCACCAACCTCGCCTTTCCACTGATCCCTCCTGCCCACCCTGCCTTCTGCCCGGCTGTTGCAGCACACGGCCTGGCTGAGTACCACAGCCTCAGCAGCCACAGCAGGCCTCTGCCAGGTGGCGACACCAAGCAAGTCGTGCTCCGCCGCCGCGCCTCTTCCACAGCAGCAGCAGCCGCAGCAGCATCAACAGCAGCCGCCAGCAGCAGTAGTGCTGCAGCAGCCGGTGGCGGTGCCGCAGGCACCGCAGCCTCAGCGGGTGCGGGCCCGGCAGCGGCGGCGGGCGGCGGCGAGGCAGCGGCGGCAGGGTCAGCACAGCAGGCGCAGCAGGCGGGCAGCGGGATGCTGGCCATCTCATGTGCGGACATCTTGCACATCTTGTTCGATGAGGGAAAGCCGCTCTGCCCAGCCATCCTTCACCAGGCATACCTGCACCCTATTGACTCGTCCAGTGAGGCGGGTGACCACCCCTACTACCAGCAGCACGCAGCAGCAGCAGAACACGCGGCGCACCCGCACCACCACCACGCAGCAGCGGCAGGTGCGGCAGCGGTCGCGCCAGAGCCGCAAATGACAGTGGCGGCCACCTGATCTGGTCACCCGTTGGTGCCAGAGCGGCGGACGGCGGCTGGCTGGTGCTGCCACCAGCAAGCACGTATGTTCCCCCCGAGGGCCACTTGCATGCTCTGCCCTGGCCTGTCTGGGGCAGACTGTGTGTCAAGGTCCGCCAGCCCCCTCTCTACAACTATACTCCTGGTTGCCACCCCGTTCTTTGTACTCCCTCGGTGCACTGCATCCCCTGCATTCTGTTTGTTCCCATGCCGCCGACACAAAGACACACATGCCTTGTCGCAGCGCTCTTTCAACGTGCCTGCCTTGCAACCTGTCAGTCCATGGCTTACACACGCGCAGTTGCGCTCGTTCCCTTCAATACAAATTGCTTGCTCTACCCTACCCTACCTGCCCGCCATTTGGGCACCTGTCAAAACTGCAAAGTTCTTGTCTCCTACATCTGGCCTTCGCTCGAGCATCACGGGCCGCCGGCTGCAGCACAGGTTCCTTCACATGGCTGCCGGCCGTTGCATGACAGCCCTACTTGGGTGCCGGCTTGGGTGCCGGCTGGCCGTCCATGCTGAGCGTGGCGTGCGGGCTCATGCGGCGGCAGGGTGCCAGCAGCCTGGCAATCTTGCCGGTGCTGCTGTTATTGCTGCCGCTGCTGCCGGCCTTGGAGGGGGTGCTCTTGATGGGGGTGGGCCCAGCAGGTGGGGGCCCAGGGATGCGGCTGGGCACGCGCGAGGTGGGGGTCAAGCTGCTGCCCCTCACCAGCGGCGCCACGCCGGCGGTGCTTGCGCTGCCGCTTCTGTGGCGCACAGCTTGCAGCTGCCAGCTGCCAGGCTGCCCAGACAAGGGAGAGTCGGCATAGCCGACGGGCGCGGCAGGCGAGTCCAGCTGCTGGGTCGAGGCCGCAGACAGGCGGATCTTGAAGACTGTCGTCGGCGCTCCTGCGGCCGCTGCGGCCGGCACCACCGTACTGGCGGCGCTAGCACGGCCACTGCCGGCGCCGGCGCTGCCCTCTGGCAGGAGGCAGGAGATGTCCAGTGGGTCTGACAGCCCATCCTCTGTGCCGCCCGGCTGCGTTGCACCCAGCATCAGCGACAGCGCCTCGCCGGTTGGCTGCCCCTCCAGGGCCCCTCCCGTGGCCTCCGACGGCTGCGGCGAGATGACCACCTGCTGGCTCTCCCGCCCCTCATCCGCCGACTGCACCGCCTTCATCAGCCGTGACAGCACCGCCATGGCGCTGTCCCCCACCTGGCTGCTCTCCCGGGCGCGCACTCCACCAGGGCTCCTGATGCCGCAAGCTGACGCGCTCCTGGGCGTGCCGGTGCCGCCCACGTTGGACCTCCGCGCCAGCAGGCGGTGCAGGGTGTCCAGCCCCGCAGCCAGCAGCTCCTGCTTCTGCTCCATGGCAAGGCGGACCGCACGGGCCTCCTTGAGTGCGGCGGCGGTTTCGCGGCCCCGCCTGCAGGGGGTGGGTGGGTGGATGGGCGAGCCAGGCAGGTGGGAGATGAGCGGACATGGCAGCGGCAGCAGGACTTGCGCCAGAGAGAAGAGAGGCCCACAGAATGCCCTGGCAGCAGACAGGTGAGGAGGTACGAGGCAGAGCAGGTCGCCCAGCAGGCTCGGGTTTGGAAAAGGTGGGCTGGTGAAGGCGGAACACAGCACCCGTCATTCCAGCCTGTGCCCACATGCCATCCTGCCCCCGCTCCCCCCACCCCAGCCTGCCCCTCACGCTCACCTTCGCGTGGCTGCCGCCTCCCCCTGCGCCGCCTCCAGCTTCTCCCGCAGCGCTGCCGCCTCCTCCACCGCCTTGCGTGCCTGCACCGCCGTGATGGCAGCCTGTACCGGCGAGGCGCAGCGGCTGCCCGGCCTGCCGCCCAAGCCTCGCGGGCTGCCGCCAGCGCCCACCCTCAGGCACGGCACCTCCTCCAGCCCCTCGGCCGCGGTGAGGAGGGTGGTGTACTGGCCGAGCTGCAGCTCCAGGTGCTCGGTGCGCTTCTGCAGCTTGATCTGGTGTGCCTGCCAGTGGGAGGCGGGGGGCGGGCACGGAGAGCGTTAGACAGGGCGAGGTGGGAAGCCATTGGATGCATGCGGTGTCTGGTGAAAGCTGAAATCACTGGCATGCTGGCAACCGCGCACCATCTCTGACCTTCTGGCTGCCACCCCCTGGAACTCATCCATTCCCAGCCTCCCAGCCTTCCGCCTGTCCCCCATTTTAAACACATGCACACACCTCCTAGCGCAGCGCCCCACCTTGTACCGCCGCAGCTCGTCCTGCAGGTGGTCCGCCCGCGCCATCTCCGCCTCTAGGGAGCGCATCACAGCCTCATCCCCCTCCTCATTCTGCCCATCACCACAACCGCCGCTGCCCTCCCAGGCACCGCTGCCAGCGCCAGCAAAGTCTGCCGCCTGCAGGTCTGACACCTGCCGGCGCAGCTCCGTCGCCTGCGCCTGCGCCTTCTGCCGGGCCAGCCGCTCGCGCCACATCTGCGGGGCTCGTAGAGGAGGGGGCTTGCATTGCTTGGTGAGCAAAGCAAGCGTGCAGCTGTGCAGCACGCATGGCCTGCAGCCTAACGCTCCAAAACCCACCAATGCCCATGGCCAAGGCCCCGCCATCCCATTCCTGCCCCCCACCCCACCTGGGCGTAGATCCCCTCGATGGCGGCCCTGCACTCCTTGTGCTCGGCGCCCTGCCCGCCTAAGCCGGCCGCGCTGGCCCCCGCCACGCCCGCGCTGTGCAGCGCCAGCACCGCCTCTGCCGCGCTCTCCGCGTCCCCGGCCTGCTCCATCAGCGCCTCGTACTCCTGGCGGGCCGCGCCCAGGGCGGCCGCCGCGCCCGCCGCCTGCTCCGCCAGCTGCGCTTGCTGGCTGACCACCCGCTGCTCCAGCGCCGCCACCCGCTGCTTCAGCCCCCGCTGTTGCTCCCCCTCCTGCAGCGGCCCCACCTCGCTGCTCTCGTGGGCGTAGCCCAGGTGTGCTCGGGGGGAGGCAGTGGGGGAGGCAGAGGCGCTGCGCCCGCGCTCCAGCCCCGACTGGCTGCTGGGCGAGGTGTGCACCGACAGGCGGCTGGGGCTCAGCAGCTCCTTCATGCGGCTGGTCAGCGTGCGGCTGGGGGAGCGCTCCAGGGTGGACTCTGCCGCCACGTCGGCGCCACTGGGCCCGCCGCGCAGCATGCTGCCCTGCTGCCACACGCTCACCTCCTGCTGCAGCCCCATTGCCTGCTCCTGCAGCAGCTCGCGCTCCCGACGCAGCGCCCCCACCTCGGCAGTCAGGGAGCTCAGCTCCAGCTGGGCAGCCTGCTTGTCCGCCAGCTGGCGCGAAAGCTCACCCTCGGCGCTGCGCAGCCGCTCGCGCAGGCTGAACATCTGTGGGAACGGTGGGACATTGAGGGAGGGGCAGGCGGGCAGGCAGGCAGGATAAGGCAGGCATGAGTTATGAGTGCTGTGCTGGTGAGCAGAGGCCATGCACATGTTTGGACAGGCAGGGTGGTTGGCATTGTGCTGGGGTGCCAGGTGGCTGTCGGAAGCTGTCACACCACCGCACCACCCCTCTCTCAGCCCACCTCACCTCGGCCTCCAGCTCCTGGCAGGCCAGGGCCACCCCATCACCGTCGCTCAGGCTGGGCCCCTGGGCGGGAGAGGGCAGCAGCAGGGTGTGCACCACGTAATGGTCGCCCAGGTTGACCGGGCAGGGCAGGCGCGCGGCGTTGCTGCCGTTGAGGCCGCCGGGCACGCGGTGCTGTGACAGCGGGGCCAGGCCAAGGGAGGCGGTCCACCCGCCGCTGCCATACTCTGCGGGGCTGCAGGGCCGGGTGGAGGCCGGCGAGGTGAGGGTGCGCGCCGGCGACGTTGAGCGCGACCGGGCCCCCGCTTGCTGCTTTGCCGCCCTGGCTGCTGCCTTGGGCGCGTACCCCACGTCGCTGTACTTGTCCGCCATCTCTGCCGCCGCCTGCCTGGCAGCCGCCGCCTCTGTGGCAGCCTGCTGGCCCGCCGCCTCTGCCGCCGCCAGCTGCTGGCTCAGCTCGGCCACACGGCGCTCCAGGCTGGCGGCTGCGCCCTGCGCGGCCGCCAGCGCCTCGACGTGCTGGTCCTCTGCCGCGTCCAGCGCGTTGGCTGCCTCCTCCAGGGCGCGCTGCGCCATGGTCAGCTCCCGCTGCATGCCCAAGGCCTCCTCATCCTTGCGCTCCACCTCCTGCTCCGCCCCCTCCAGCTGCGACGCCAGCCCCGCCGCCTCGGCCTCCTTGGCCGCCAGCCTCGCATTGGCAGCCGTCAGCACATCCTGCAGCTCCTCCGCCACCTCCTGCATCGCCATGAGCCGCGTGCTCAGCTGCTCCACTCCAGCGCCTGCCACCGCCACCTGCGCACGGGCCGACGCAAGCTCGTCTTGCAGGCTGGCCACCTGGGCGCGTGCCGTCGCCAGCTGCGCCTGAGCCCTGTCTGACTGTGCGCGAGCCGCCGACAGCTCTTCCTGTGCTGTGGCCGCGCTGGCCTGCGCCTCTGCCAGCTGGGCTTGCATGCTTGCCAGCCGGGCGGTGGTGCTCTCCTCCTCTGCCGCCCCGGCCATGGACGAGGCGCGGCGGCTGCTGCACGCGCTGCCGGCAAACGAGCTGGACGTCAGGCGGCGGCGCGCGCTCACGGCACGCAGGCCCTGCACCTCCAACTCCAGCTCCTGGTTGCGCCGTGCCAGGTCTGTGTTCTGGCGCCACAGCGCAGCGCTGTGCCGCGGGCTGGCGTCGGAGCTGCCGGCAGACAGGCC
>JTEE01000326.1:252621-266952 GCA_002896455.3 Chlorella sp. ArM0029B | reverse complement strand
GCTGGGGGGCTGTCAAGCCCGCTGGCGCGGCGCGGGCTGGACGCGCCCGACATCGCTTCGCCCCAGGTGGGGGCGTCTGGGCGCGCGGGACACCCAAAAAGGGTTCTAGTTCTGCCAACTGCCGCCAGTCGCCGTAGCGAGGGCGCTTGCCCGGAATCAGCGCACCCGCTGGTAACAGCGCACCCAGGTCTTGAAAACTGAAATTGGGAAAGGAACAATGGAGAGGCAAAGGAGGGCGCCCGCTTTCGCCAGCTTTCCGCTTGCGCCACCCGCGCATCTTTCACTCTTCATCGTCTGGCCGTCTTCCATCCAGCCTTACTACTGTAATATATGAGACATGGGCAAATGGGCCTGCGCCCCCACACACTGCCCTCTGCTCTCCTCCACCCCGGCCGCCGCCGGCACCACTGCACTGCAGGCCTCGAGCCTGTGCCACCGAATGTGAAAGCAACCTGATGGATGACAATATCACGGGAGCTTGCTGCCATCAGATACAGGGGTGGCATATAGCCCTACCTGCGCCTTCTGCTCTCGCCTAGCTGCCCCCGGGCGATAGGCAAGCCTGCACATGGCTGGGGTTCAAAGTCGCCCGCCCTGAAAGGGAGGATGCAAAGGGCATTGTGGGTGCTGTGCTCCGCTCAAAGAACAGTTGCCCATCTTCTCACACCCATCATTTCAATCGTCTGCAAGCAGGGAGGAGCCGCTAACCAGGGCCTGCGCTCAGTGCAGCGGGTGCTATTGTTCTCTGCTCTCCCGCTTACTCCCGCGCTCAACCCGAGTGAGGCTTTGAAATCACAAGTCGATGCCAGGCCACGGCATGCTTGACACCTGTGCTGGCGGCATGCCCAAAACGGTTGTCGACTCAAGCAGGGGGGAAGGGAAGATAGGAGCTCTGCGCCGGTCCCAGGGTGCACAGACGTGTCCGCCCAACTCCCTGGCCCCTATTAGGCCCCTATAAACCAGCGCACTTCATTGCACACCCATTCTGGGCACCAGGCTGCGGCCAGTGCCACAGGCGCTCCTCTATATAACAGGTCTACATAAATAGAAAACTTTCATGACCAGGATGAATCTGAGAGAATGGATTCCTGGCAGGCTCAGCCGCGCCGGCCCCAAGGCGGCGGCCACCTCGGGAAGGGTGGTCGGCGGCACCCCATGCCATGGAGCAGTCGGCTGCCAGCAGTGTCTGTACTCTTCTCCAGGCACTGATACAGGCAGCATGCTATGATTGCCACACGCCGCTTCACTGAAACAGAAGGGCCGTTTCAAACTGTGTCAAAGAGGAGGAGGTGCAGCCGGCCAGTGTGAGCATATGCTGCACCTTTACCAGACCTGGTTGGATAGGAAGGAGAGGCAGCGGCAGGCGTGCTGATCAGTGGAGCGAGAGGGCTACAGGAAAGCGTGCGTGGGATCGCTGAGAAGAGGCAACCTCGGACCCTCCCTAGCCCATCCACGCTGCCAGGCACCCAGCAGTCATGGCAGCTGAGCTGAACAGGCGGCTTGGAGAGCTGCTGCTGTCGGGCAGTCACCTCCCGCCCTGAGGCTGTGCGGCTTTGCGAGTCCTGCAAAGCCCCGAGGAGGCTGGCTGCCGATGGGCGGCAGGGCGTCACAGCAGCGCAGCGCAGGAGTCTGACCAAGTGAGCGGCGCCTGCTGCCGCCCACCTGCCCGCCACCGCCCACCAGACCCCTTGTTGCTCACCTCCCTACGCATGTGCATACCTCGCCTACCCACCGCCTTGCTGATATCTCTACATCTGAAAAAACTATGTCGCCCTGTGCGCCCTGATTGCAGAGCTGGATGGGGCGCTGCAGCCTGCGGCAGGCGCGGTCCGGGGCGGCGAGCCGACGTGCGTCGAGCTTCAGCTGCACGCGGCACACGCCGTCCTGGAGAGTCTGTTCACTTTCGTCCAAGCCTGCCCAGCAGCGTTTGATAAGCAGGCAGCAGGCAAGGTCATTGCAGCCGGCAGGCTGCTGCTGGGCAGCGGCAGAGCATGGATGGAGGCCAGCCTGCCAGGTGGCGCCATCTCAGCCCCCGGGAGTGGCGGCGGCGGCGGCGGCAGCCTTTGCGGCCCTTATGCCCAGCTGTGGCTGTGGCCGGGCCTGGATAAAGAGCTGAGCAGCATGATGGGCCTGATGACAATGCTGCATCAAGTCGGCTCCACAACCGCTGTGTTTGCCAGCAAAGTGGCTCCTCCAAAGGCGCTGCTGCCCTGGCTGCTGGCAGTGCCCCCCCCCCCCCCCCGGCGACTCGCATCCTGCTGGCAGCACCACCCGGCATAGGTGCGCCCATCCCTGGCCGCCGGCACGTTGTGCATGCGCTCTGCTCTGACCCTTTGGCTTCTGGCATGTCAATACTGTGCCGGCCGCAGTCAGCGAGAGGCAGATAGACCGACCCGACGGCCTTGGCACCGGCGATGCCTGTGCCTTGACATTTCTTGCTGCTGCCCCAGTCATCGTTCTGAGCCGCCTCGTCTGCATGTCTTCCCCTCCCTCTCATCTGGCTGCAGACCTGCACGGCACGGTGGGCGGTCACAGCGTTGTGAGCGCCGGTATCCTGCACAGCCCCGACTTCTTCCTCCACCAAATGGCCCTCTCCACGTCCACCAAGGGCGAGGGAGAGCTGGTTGCCAAGCAGCTGCTTGCAGCGGTGGAGCTCGGCCTGGAAGGTGCCAGCAGCGCCGCCACTGGGGATGCCAGCAGCAGCGCAGGCAGCGGCAGCAGCACGGGCAGCGGCAGGCAGGCCAGCCTGCACTGGAACCAGCTGGCATTTGCCATGCATGCCCTCTCGGCCGTTTGCCTCAAACCCGCACTGACACGGCTGGCAGAGGCAGGGCAGCCTTCGGCACCGCGCAGCGGCGGTGCCTGTAGCAGTGGCAACCCCTGGCCGCCACTACAGCTGGCAGCACGTGTGATTGAGCAGCTGCCGTTGGACTGCCCGGAGGGGCTGGACAGCGACAGCTATCGCCTGCTGCTGCTTTCTCCCCTACAGCTGCTGGGCCTGCTGTGCAAGGTGCACCCCGCCAAGGCCCAGACAGGGGTGCTGGTTCTGCCCCTGGCGCCCAAAGCAGCGGCCATGCTGCGCCTGCTGGCCGAGCAGAGCGGCCCGCTGACACCCGACCGCCTGCACGTCGCAATCACTCCAGAAGATCTGGCATCGGCCTGCCACAATCTGGCAGCAGCTTTTGAGAGGCCGGTGTTCATCACAGGCATTGGCAGCGTCGAGCTGCTGCTGGCATGGGGCACAGCGCTGCAAAGCGGCCTCGGCCTGCTGCCCCTGCTGGCCGAGCTGCGGCAGCATGCACAGCAGGCCACCTGGCAACGCCCCGCAGCGGGCATAGCGGGCACCCAGCACACCGACCCGAGCCTCTCCAGCCTGGCCAGCCAGCTGTCAGAGGCGTGGGAGGCAAGCTTCATACAGTTTGCTCGGCAGGATGCTGCCTTTGTGTGCAGCCAGCAAGGGAGGGCGGCACTGGCGCCAGCAGCGGGGCAGCCAGCTGGTACCAGCGGCGAGGCGCCGGCGCCGACGCCCAAGCTGCGGCAGGTCGCCAGGCTGCTGCGCCGCCTGCACGCTGCCGGCTGCACAATGGTGCACTGGGCGGCAGCCGCCTCCCTGCCCCGCTACTTCTCCCTGGACTCAATTATGGTCGTCCTGGGGGCCTGCCGACAGGCGGCAACAGCCCTGCTTGAGATGCGGGCACCCTCTGAGCCAGCGGCGGTGCGCAGGTGCGGGGCCGGGGTGGCTGGGGTGGCTGCAGCAGCGCTGCCTTGCTTGTAGCACACTTATGCCAGCTGTCTGTCAGTTGCGCAGGCTCATGCCAGCTGCTTTTCGGTTGCGCAGGCTCATGCCATCTGCCTTTGGTTCCTACATGTGCACCTCGGTCCGTGTGCACCGCACTGTGCTTACTCACATCACGCCCTGCCCGGGCACGCCTTGCCTGCTGCAGGCACCTGCACGCTTTGCACGCTGCCCACCTGGAGGCACTGGTGGCTGCCGCCCACACCGCCGGCGCCCTGCCAAGCCATGCAACCAACTGGCGCTTGCAGCTGGTGGATGAGCTTCTCAGGGGAGCTCAGGGGGCACCCACAGAGGTGGCTGCAAGCCAGCCCGTGGTGGCGGCGCTGGCAGGCGCAGTGGCGGCGGTGATGCAGGTGGGTCGTTTGGTGTTATGATGCCATCTGCGTTTTGGTATGGGAGGGGAGGGGATGTTAAGCGGCAGGGCTGCCTGTGAGTGCCCACCAGTACCAGCTGCAAAGTTACGGCAAGGCCCCCTTCCTGCCGGCCCTCGATGTTGCCTGCCTGCCAGCTTGCCGCCCCGCCTGATCGCCCCTTCGCGTGCCGCTTGCAAGCCATTAGGTCTGATGCCTAGCTCGCCCTTCCACACCGCCCCCCTGCTGTGCCTGCTGCTCTGGGTCCAGGACCCCAACAGCAGCGCCCAGAGCAGGCTCGTGGTGGTGCAGGGGGTGGTTGTCAGCATTATTGTAAAGCCGCAGCTGGGCGCAGCGTGCATCACGTCCGGCCCCGTCTCATCGCTGCTGGGCGAAGCCGCGAGTCTGGTGCAGAACTCCCACAACGAGGTGGGTGCTGTTTTCTTTTGGAAGTGCCGGGAAGGGCAGGGAACAGTAAGATCGTGGGGACAGTAAGGGCAGGAGGGCAGCAGAACTCCTGTGGGAGGGAAGCAGCCGGAAAGAACGACGGGCAGCAGACTGCACGAGGGCAGGTCTGCAATCACCGTGGCTAGCACTGCTTATAATGTGCCGTTTCAGCGCCATTTCTCAGGCCCTCTGCTCACCATACCGCTGTTGTGCCGCCTGCCGCCCTCTGCAAGCAGGTGCTCCAGGTGGCTCAGGGAGCGGCGGGCTGCCTGGCATGGCTGGCAATGTATGCTGAGTCAGCACCAGCCGTGCTGACCTCAGCACGCTCAGCTCACCAGTCCGACACTACCACAGCCGAGGCTGGGCAGTCTGTCGCAGGCTCCCAAGAGCTTCAGCAGCTGCGCCACACAGCATCCGCGCTGCTTCACCTTTTCCCTGTCGACGTCGACGTCGCAATGGCCCCTGGCTGGGCCAGGCACACCAGCGGCGCCTCCTCTGGTGCCGCCAAGGTGCTGCAGTACCTCAGCAGGGCAACAGTACCAAAAGCACGGGCTCTCGGTGAGGCCCTGCAGGCCTTCTGGGGCCTGCCAGAGGTGTCAGCAGCAGCGAGGGTGGAGCTTGCGCAGGCGGCGGCCACCCGAGGCTGCGCCAACCTGCGCTGCCCCAAATTGGAGGCGTGCACAGCGGGCACCAAGGGCAAGAAGTGTGGCGCCTGCATGGCCGTCAGGTTCTGCTCTCCTGCCTGCGCTAAGGCGGCGTGGAGGGCGAAGGTGGGGGGACACAAGGAGGCGTGCGCGGCGCTGCAGCAGGCGGGAGCCTCAGGCGGCTAGCCCGCAGGGCAGGATAGCAGCTGAGGCCGCTTGCTCTTGGATGCTCTGAATGACCTGCTTACCATGACCACAATACTGTGTGTAGTGCCGCGCTTTGGTTGCAGCGAAGATGGTACATGTGTGCTTGCTTTTCTGTGTTTGTTGCCTCTTGTTTGCACAAGGCGAGACCTGCAGGCGTGTCTGATGGGATGCCCATGACGGTGCCCGCAAGGGGCCCACATGTGTCCCGTCGGATGTTTTGAAAGCCCCTGAGTATGGTACACCGTGTTGTTGGACAATGTTTTACAAGCACATGCCCAAGTGTAATTTGCATGCACGCTACATAAAAGACAGAGGGAGAATGAGTACCAGTTGCATGCCGCAGTGAGGGCTGATTAGGGTTGATGACGTGAGTTTGCTAGTTTGCTTAATGTAAGGGGCTGGCACGATGTTTGCAGCGATTGAGACAGAAGAATATGGAACAGGAGGGCACAAATGGGAGTCGGAAGACGAAGAGGCACTGCCTGTGCTCGCTTCATTGGGTGGAAACGGGTGCTGAGATGCACATTGCCATCAAGTATGTAAGTCTGCACGCCTCATGTTGCTGAAATGCTCTGCTGTGGGGTCCCACCTCGACCACCAAGGCCATTGCCTGAACAAAAGCACTCTACGCCGCCGCTGCCTGCTCGCCTTCCAGCTCCTGCAGCGCCGGCCGCTGCTCTGGCGCCAGCGGGCGTGTGAACTCGCGGTGGAAGCGCCTGCTGTACCGCAGCGCAATCTGGCCGAGGGTGTCGGCGAACTGGCTGTTGTGGCAGTGCACAAAGTTGTGCGCCAGCTCATGGCAGGCGGAGAGGTACCAGAACTGGGGGCGCTGCTTCTGGGGGTCCAGGGCGGCATTGAACCACAGCTCGCCGCCCGCATTGAAGGCAATGGCCCGGTCTGCACAGGTAGGTGTGAGGAAACGAGTCACACTTGTTCCCCATTGAAAACGCCAGCTTCCAAACAAAGGCCCTCCCCTTCATGGTTTCTGGGTGCCCATTCGCCAGCCGCGAATCAGGGGGAGGGCTGCGGGCCCCCGGGCACGTCCCTCATCCCAGTGCAGCTTACCCTTGATGTCCCAAAAGACATAGAAGCGGGCGTGATCTTCTTGCGTTGACAGGAAGACAGTGGTGTGGATGCGGTCCAGCAGGCGGTGCAGCTGGCGCATGCGGCGCAGCTGCAGGGAGGGGCAGGCAGGGGCCACACACTGTGGGACACACATCATGGCAGACGCCCCAGATTAGGGTGTTGCCGTTGTGCCCCGGAAGCCAGCATGCACAGATGTGAAGTCACCAGTCCCACCTGCTCTGCTGTGAAGCTTGGCGTGGCGCCTGGCGGCAGGTGCAGGACTCCTGTGGCACCTGTGCCAATGACGATGCTGCTGGGGACGAGCCCAGAGTGATGGCGGCAGTCCGGAGCCAGCTGCACTGTCACAGTGACAGCGGAGGGGCCCGTGCGCGAGGGAGAGGGTCGCTGGCCGCAGTGGCCATTGCCGGTGGTGAGGGAGCCCCGCGCTGCGCTGTCCATCTGGCCAGGTGTGAGCATGTGGGAGTCGGGGTCAGGCATCGCCACGTCACCCTCGCCGTCCTGCTGGCCTTTGGAGACACGGCTGTCGCCGGTGCCGACTGCGGTGGTGCCTGGCGCCGTGATGCCGCGGGAAGCACTGGCAGCAGGGGAGGCTGGAGGTGGAGAGGCACCAGGTACAGCAGCACATCCATCTGCAGCAGCAGCAGCTGAGGTGGCTGGGAGCGTGGCACCTTTGACCACTGCTACGTTGCCAGAGCCAGCTGCAACAGTCTCTGGCTGCCCCGCCCCCTCTGCCACACCGTTTTCTGGGGGTACCGCCAGGCCACTGCGGGCTGGCTGCGCCGGGGAAGCGCTGCCCTGCATGCCGCACCCAGCCTGGCGTAGCATTTCCCGGTGCAGCTGTTTGGACAGCGCAGACTTGCCGATGCCTTTGGCCTTGCTGATCGCATCCATTGCCGCCTCCTGCAGCCACCAGAGCAGCACTTGCCAAGCCCTTTTGGTTCCGCAGGTTTGTGGTGCTCAACGGGCAACAAGCCGATGCAGCAGCAAGGCAACGGAACCCGTTGTACAATGCAACACAAAGCTCAACGGCAGCACAACGCAGCAAAGCCTCGCACCTGTAACTCCTGCAGCAGGCAAACGCAGCCACCAGCCTGGCATGTGAAGCTCCGATCCAGGCTGCGGTTCCTGCTGTGCACCGCCCCCACATCCAGCGCCGCAACATCCACCAGGTAAATTGGCACCCGTGGCCAGCCCTGGGGCCAGGTGGCCTCCGTCATGTGGCGGGCCTCCAGCACCATTACGAGGCGCGTGTTGCCACGTGGCATCGCCTTGCACAGCACGACCTCAGGTGACAGGTGGCCGGGGAAGCTGGCCACCAGGCGTGCCAGCAGCCTCTGGAGGCTCATGTCCGAAGCAGCTGCAAGCGGGCAAGCGGGGCAACAGGAATGTGGTGGGCCGCTTTGTGGGCGGGTGCTGGGAGCGCCCCATCACCTGGTTTTGTGGGCGGGTTGACAGAGGGGAGTGCCATCCACCAGGCTGGTGAGCAGGCAGGCACTGGCAGGCAGGAGGCATGCGGGAATGCCAGCGGCAGGATGCAAGGCTGCCATTCTGCCCCCCCTCCCCCCTTCCCCCTTACAAGCAGGATTGAACACATATTCCGGATACGCCAAGAGCGCAGCCGTGTGCCTATGCCACAACTCCTCTTCGGTGAGGTGCAGCCGGCTCCCAGTCAGAATGCCGTGGAGCGGAATGCTGACCTGCAGGCACAAAAGGCAGCCAGGAACACGTGATTGGCTGCGCTGAAGGCGTTTCACAATAAAACAATCAACTCTGCCCCCTGCAAGGACTTGGGCTGCCATTCCAGCGGCACTGAAGCACACACCTGCACACACTGCATGCCCAGGTAGCGAGCTGCTTGATTGCCGCTGTAGGATGACACTGGCACTGCGCCAACACCGTCTGCATGCCGCCCCAGGAAGCTCTCGTACAGGCGGTCTGTCATGTTCCTCCATGCGCTGAAGTCCTTGATACTGCTCCGTAAAATGCTCACTGCAGACTCGGGGTGTGCCTGAGGCAGCGTGGGGAGCAAGGAAGGGGGGTGTCCAATCAGCCCCTATGCAGTGGTGGCTAGCAGTAGGAGCATCAGGGAGTTATAGGGCCTTGGTGAGCAGCACAACGGTTGCAGAGCCAACGTAAACATGCTGGCTGGCACAGCCATGGGCGCACTGACCTCCAGCACATCGTACAACAATGTCGCCAGGCTGGCCTGCGTCGTGTTGGCACAGCTTGCCAGCATCTGCACCAGTTGGGCAGTAGGAATGTCCATTGCTGAGTTAACACACCGGGTGGGAGTAGAGGCTGCACACAGGGCAGACCCTGGCCGACCGTGGTGTGCACTGCATGCCTGCAGACAGGCAGCCGCACGTACTGTGAATGTGTGTTACAATCGCCCTGCTTCGTTGGCCTCTAAGAGACCTGGACAGGGGGTGTTTCGGCTTGCCAGCCTGCCTTCCGGTACGCCCGCAGTACTGTGGATGCTGCACTCTGTCAGGCCCGCAATCCTCAATTTTCCGCCTCGCAGTGGAGAGCCCGTAATCCTGCCCAGCTCGCCCTTGCCAGCCCGGGCGGGGCAGCTGGCCCATATGCTGCACTTGCCTTGGGGATCATGTGAATGAGCGCTTCCACCTGAAGGCTGTTCCGATCTCTGCCAATGCCCAGCGCCTGCATGAGGGGCCAGCACAAGTGGCACGCTCACAATCATCATGCCAATCCATGCTTCGGGTGGGAGAGAGAACCTGCACAGCAAGCAGGGGTGGCACTCTGGCAGCCACTTGAATGCAGGTAGTGCTTGGCACTTGCCTGCAGCGAGCTGCCCTCCCCCACAAAGTTCAGCCCCAGGCCCTTGAGCGTGGGAGGCGTGGCCAGCAGGAAGCCGTGAAGGTACACCCGCCCGCTGTGCTCAGGAGAGGGCAGCACCTCCAGCAGCCCGCTTCTTGTGCCAGTGCTGCAGCCGGCAGGTGGGCACAATGTAGGGGACGAGCTGAGGTGAGCAGATGCGGTCATGCGGGTTTGGTCATCACACACGCTGGGTTGCCGTACGTGTTGCCTGCTGCTTGCAATTGCCCCTGGTCCGATGGGAGGGCAGGACGCCACCACAGCGCGTGCTCTGTGCCTCCTCCTCCTCCTGCCGAATCACACGCCATGCCGCACCGCCCTCCCTCGCGTCTCACTGCCCGCCCTCACCTGTGCCGCTCGTATGGCACTGGGTCGAGGAAGAGGTAGTCGCGCTGTTCAAACCAGGCGCGCTGTGCCTTGCTGACCACTACCAGGGTGTCCCCTCTGGCCGCCTCGCTCACCCGCTTCGACTCCAGCTGCAGCACCTGCTGGAGGCATGGGCAGGCAGGCAGCACAAGCCATTTGTATCCAAAGGTGCAGGCAGGCAGTGCAAGCCATTCATCCGTGAAGTTGCAGGCAGGCAGTGCCAGCCGTTCATGTGTTGTGCATGCATGCAAAGCGGGCAGTTTTAGGAGTGAGGCGGTCCCTGCACCAACACAGGCATTGGCACCAACCTGCACCCCGCCGTGGCCGCCATGCCCGTGCTCGGTCCTGTGCTGGAATTCCCAGCAGCAGTTGCTGGTGAGGTAGGACACGGAGGCGCCGCTGCAGAGGAGGCGGTTGATCTCCACCTTGACGCCCTGCAAGGGAGTGTCAGGGGTGGGGGGTTGGAAGGCACAACGGTCAGGGGAGGTGGTGGGATGGCAGGGCCGGTGCACGAGTAGGGACTTGCGTGCTTTGGAGAAGGAGGCAGCGGGCGGATGAGGGCTTGTGCAGGCTTGATGTGCTGCACAGGGGTGCACAGGGTGTTTCATGTCGCAGGGTGGTGTCCCAGGAAGATGAGAAGGCACGCTTGCCAAGGCCAGCATGGTATACGGGGTTGACCCTTTGGCTATCCAGTTCGGTGCGAGGATCGGCTGAACCGTTGGCCCTCAAACCGAGCTCACCAACACACAGGCAGGGGCAGGCGCGTGCGCACCTCTCCAAAGAAGCCAGCCAGCCCGCTGCCCGCGGCGCGCTTGGAAGAGTGGCCCAGGGTCATGGAGGCGATAGAGATAGTGGTGCCGTAGTTGCTCAAGTGCACTTCCACCTGGCTGCCACGCTTGCAGATTGCCAGGTAACCCAGGCAGTGCTGCCGCTGGTGGCTGCCGCTGGCGGCAGCTGCACCCTCCACGCACAGCAGCAGCACCTCCTCTACTGCTGGCCGCTCCTTTGCCTCTACCAGGCCGTCAATCACGGCCACTGCCGTGCCTGCCTGCAGTGCCGCCACCACCTTGCACTGGTCATAAAAGTTCTGGATGAGCTCCCGGATGCCGGAGGTGTAGTGTGGGGCGTAGTCTGGGCTGATGTTGAGTGACTTGGTTGCCAACGGCTCCTCCTGCAGGGGGGGTGCTTGCTGCCTGGGGCAGTCCTGCTTGGGAGGGTAGCGCTCCAAGGCGCGCAGCAGTGCGGCGTGGACGGCAGAGCTCTCGGGGATGAGGCGGGCAGGCCGTGAAGCATGGCCAGCGTCGCCGCCGAGTGCGCCCTGTTCGCCGGCCATCTGTAGAGAGCGCCGGGAGCAAGAGGAGGTTCGGCCTGATGTGCACGGCCTGGCAGAGATGGAGGATGAAGTGGCCAGCAAACTAAAGAAGAGCAGGCACAGGATGGCACCCTGGGAGCGGCCGCTGGCTGCTGGCCCATCGCGTTCGG
Organism: Chlorella sp. ArM0029B; assembly: GCA_002896455.3. Lineage (NCBI taxonomy): Eukaryota > Viridiplantae > Chlorophyta > Trebouxiophyceae > Chlorellales > Chlorellaceae > Chlorella > Chlorella sp. ArM0029B. The sequence goes on along the minus strand of JTEE01000326.1, from coordinate 255,739 downwards.
CTCGCACCCGCAAGCCTCCGCAAGCAGAGAACGTGATGTACCTGGGCCCGAGCGGGTACAGTCTGCACCCACGCTGGCCTCGAGCGTGGCTTCGAAAGCGACCGAGCAGACTCAAAGCTGCGTGTGTGCGTGCTTTCTGTGCTAGCAACGTGGTCTGGGCCTTTAGAGATAAGAAGCAGGGAGCGGAGGAGGCAGGGAGCGCTGGGCAAAGGTCCAAGGGTGCCCATCCAGCTCCCTCTGTCCCGCTGTCCCGCGCATGCGCAGCATGCCGCAGCCAGTTCGCCATGGAAAGTCATGCCTAAAGATGTTAGCTACATAAGGCAAGTTTGCCACGCCAAGCACAACCAACCCTGACAGGGCCGTTCCCGGGACTAATCAGAGGGGGCGGCCCACAAGCGGCCGATGCCGGCGTCGCCGGCGTCATGCCTGCCACCGCCGCTCGGCAAGTGTAAGCTGGCAACCTGGCCGCCCCTCTGATTGCACTGTGCATAACTGTAGTCTTGGATTGCACAGTGTCGAGCGCAAAACAGGGCGACATTGACAAACGCGGTCGCATGACAAGTCGACTTTCCACACGGAACCTGGCCCAGTCAGCTTCCAGCCTCGTGTAGAAGTGGCGGCCTCTGCGCTTCGCACCCACTTCCTGCTTCCGTTCTGCATCCCCCAGTCTCCCAGCAAGCCGACGCAAGCCTTCCAAGGCACTTGATAGTCCGTCACGACCTCTCGCACACTTCCAGACAGAATGGCCACCACCACCGGACTGGGCGGCACCGCCGCCAGCATGGGCGCCGGAACCTACGGTGAGGCACGGGGCACGGGCCTGCATTGGGGCGGCCTTGCGCGACAGTGGGGCAGGGTCGGCTCGGCCGGTGGCGCCGCCAACAAGGCTGGCCGCTGCCCGGCAGCCCGCCCGCCCGCGCGCCGGCTGTCTGGCCGACACCCACGCTCCTCTCACACCTTCTGCCTCCCTGCCCTGCCTGGACCGCAGGCAAGATCATCCTCACCGTGAAGAGCGCACACAACATGCTGGACAAGGCGTGGCTCGGCAAGAGCGACCCATACTGGTGAGCCGAGCGTGACGCGGAGGGGTGCGGCGTCGTGGCGCGCACCTGGAAGGCGACCTGTTGCCGGCCCCGCTTGCTTCTCACACTCACAACACAGCCTGCCGCCTGCTCACCGAGCTCTGGCACGCTCAGCTCCCTTGCTACCTGAGCTTACCTAAACAGGTGGATACTTGCCTGCCTCCTGCGGTGCCTTCCCCTGCCCGCATCCCTTCCTCACCCTCACTTCCCCACCCTCCCCTCCCTCCCGCTGCAGCGTTGTCAAGCTGGCCGATGCCGAGATCCAGACACACCACGTGAAGAACGCGGGGGAGCAGTGCACCTGGGACGAGACGGTGGGTGGGGTGGGGCAGGGTGGGGCAAGGGCGAGGGAAGAGGAAGTGTGGGGCCATGGCGGGGGGGGGGATGATGCGGCCAGGGTGGAAGGCAGAAGGCTGTGGAAGTGAAAGTGTTGTACTTTCGTGGGTGTAGAAGAATAGGCAGGGGATGGCGGCGTGCGCACAGGGTGCACCCTCCGGGCGCGGGCTGCCCCACGCCCCTGCCTGCCCTCATCCACGTGAGCTGAGAAGGCTTGCGATGCAGCCCCACGGCCCCACCCATTTTAACCGTTAGCACTCGACATTTTCCCTGCCCCTGCCATCCTCCCTACCTCTGCCAACCCTCTCCCACCCCTGCAGTTTGCCTTCAGCAACGTCAGCCCCGACGACGTCATCGAGTTCCACGTAAGCTTGAGAGGGGGCTGCCTGTCACCTGGCGATCAGCCTTGCTTTGCGGGCTCCCACCTTGGGCGGACCGCTCGTCTTGTAGGGTTGGGACACCCTCCTCCTCTGCGCTGCTCTGCCACCTCTGCGCTGCTCTGCCACGACCCTCCATGTCCTCAACCCCTGCACGTACCCCCTCCCCTCCCCGTCTGGTGCACTTTGTATTCACCCCCTTCCTCCCTCCCGCTCTCCACTCCCCCCGACCGTGTTCCCTGCCCCCTGCCCCTCCCCTGCCCCCGCTTCCCGCCCCCCCGCAGGTGTACGACCACAACCGCCTGATGAAGGACGCACACATGGGCGAGGGGAGCCTGTCCATGCGGCAGGTGGGGCGCTTTCTTTGTTTGTTTGGGATGGCCTGAGCGGGTGGGCAACGAGGGGCAAGTCTGCCTGGGTTGGCCAGTCCGCTTTGTGGGGGCGGCCTGAATGGGTGGGCTTGCCAGGGGGGCTTGAGAGCGGGTGGGCAGCGAGGTGCAAGTTTGCCTGGGTTGGCCAGGGCGGGCATAGTGTCGGAGGGCTCAGCCTGTCCTTCCACGTGCACTTGGCACCCAATGTCGAAGTGTTGTTTTGATGCATGTACTGCTTGCATCCTACGCTTGCTCACCTAGCCAACCAGAACCTGCCCTCAATCGCCCTCAATGCTGAGCTTCTTTCTTCTTGCTCCCTGCTCGCTTGGCTGCAGGTGTTTGAGGAGGGCCGCCTGGAGTCCCGCGTGCCCCTGACCACCCGCTCTGGCACCAAGAACGCGGGAGAGGTTTGGATCAGCCTCAGGAAGGAGGGAGGGGCCGAGACGACCGGGGCAGGCATGGGCACCGGGGCCGGCACGGTGAGCAGGTCGGGGAGGGCTAGTGTGGAGGGCTGCTGTGCGTGCATGTGTGTGCCCTCGCACGGCTTTTTGTCTTGCCTGCCTGCCTGCCTGCCTGCCTGCTCCCAGGCTTGCTCCCACCCGCCTTTCCGCATGCATCCCGCCCCCTTCCCCTACTGATCTCTCTCTGCCCCTCTCCCCTCCTCCATCCCTGCAGGCCACCACCGGCCGCACCGAGGGCTACGGCCGCGAGAGCGCCGGCTACGGCACCGGCGCCACCACCGGCGCCGGCTACGAGCGCGAGCGTGAGGGCTACACCAGCACCGAGCGCACGTCTGGGTACGAGCGGCGTGAGGACGAGTACGCCCGTGAGGCCGGGGTGGGCGGCACCGGCGTGGGCCTGACCACCGCTACGCCCGCTGTGGCTTACGAGAGCGCCAGCACGCGGGTGCCGGCCTCGGCTTCCTCTGGATACTCTGGAGAGGAGTACGGGC
>JTEE01000326.1:241240-252561 GCA_002896455.3 Chlorella sp. ArM0029B | reverse complement strand
GGGAGGGCGAAGCATGGACGGGGGTAGGGTTGGAGGGAGGCAAGCAAGGCGGGCACAAGGCTGGCTGGAAGAGGCCAGAAAAGCCCCGGTTGACCTGCTTGGGGCGGTGCCCTTGGGAGGAGGTGTGCTGGGTGGGACGGCCGGAAGCTGGCGGTGCACCTTGCACGAGCCATGTACGCAGGCAGACACCCTTTTTGCACCCCCGTCTGGTGCTTCCAGGGATCATATTAATCTCTGCCTTCTCCTCTGCACTCACTGTCCCGCAATGGGAGGAAGCGGTTGGACTGCCCCCCCTGTGCCCCCACATCCTTTCTCTCATCCCTCCCTCCTGCCCTCCCTGCCCGCCCTCCTCCCCCCCAGGTCGAGGACCGCCCCATCATGAAGGAGCGTGTGACGTACATCAAGGAGCACCGCCCCGTGGAGAAGGAGTTTGTGGTGAGTTTGGGGGCTGGGGGGAGGGCTGGGAGGGTCTGGGGTATGAGCAAGGGCAGGGGGCGCCTGGGACCATGCCAGGTCGTGCACAGTGTGACGGTTGCAACATAGCTGCGCTTTAGGGGATGGGAGCAGGGGATGGGAGTGGGGGCAGGGGTTGTGGCCAGGCTGGCGAACAGTAGGTGTGTGCTGGGAGACGGGATGTGCGTCCCCACGTCACCTGGGCACCCCAATTTCTTGCCCTGTTCGGCGCCAAGTCCAGCGCGTAATCAAAGCACGTCTTGTCGCACTGCTGCTCCTGCCGCGCCTGTTGAGCTACGTCATGCTCTGCTCCCCAGCCTGTGCCCTCCTCACTTTGCCCCTTTCCCTCCCCATTCCCCTCCGAGCCACCACAACGACCACAGCTCCGAGCCTCCGCCTGCTTACCTTACCACTTGCCCCCCTCCCCTTTCCCCTGCCCCCTCCCTCCCTCCTCACCCCAGGTTGAGACGCGTGCCACTGGCCAGGAGCGTGAGACTGGGGAGCGTGCGCAGGAGCACAGGGGCGCGAGCGAGCGGGTTGTGGAGGTGGCGCAGCCCGTGGTGGAGCAGCCCACTGCAGAGTACTTCACAAAGGTGAGGCTGGCGGGGGGGAGGTAGCGGGGAGGCTGTTTGAGGGGCGTTAGCGGAGAGCAGTTTAGAGGGGGCACTTGTGTTGGAAGTGTAGCATGGAGGAAAGAGAAGAGATGAGCGGGGGGGGGGGGGAGGTGATAGGCTGCTGCTGGACCATGCAAGTGCCAAATGGTGGCTGCCCGCCGCTGTGCACCCCATCTGCTAGCCAGGCACCCCTCACTACGCATCTGCCTTTGTGGCCTCACTCCCTTGCTCCCTCTCCCGCTGTGGCCAGTCCGGTATTGACCCTCCCACTGGTGCATCTGCCAATGTTGCCCCCTCCCCTCCCCCGGCCCAACCATCCCGGACTGTGCCAACGTCTGCCCTCCTTCCCCCGCTGAACCACAAACCCGGCTCTGCTCCCACCTCCCCCTCCGAGGGTTGCCTGGCTGTGAAGGAGCGCATGTAAATGCCTGTTCCTCGCTGCCCCCTCATTTCTCTCTCTCATCTGCCTCCTGCCCTCCTGCCCTCCCTGCCCCTCCCTCCCTCCCCGCCCAGATGGAGGACCGCCCCCTGATGAAGGAGCGTGTGACCCGCGTGCGCGAGCACCGCCCCGTGGAGAAGGAGTTTGTGGTGAGGGGGTGATGTGCAGTTCAAAGTTGGTGTGGGTGGATGAGCTTGTCTGCGGCGGCTTCATAGGGGCTGAACAGTTTCTATCCTGCATCCAGTTTGAAGCAAGCAAGCAGGAACGGTACACACTAGAGGGGTGAAGATTGCTGCCCTCTGGCTCAATGCCAGCCGACACCGTGCCCTTGTGCAACGCGTCACCCCTCCCCCCTCCTGCTGCCCCTTCCCCCTGCCAACCCCAGGTGGAGACGCGCGCCACCGGTGAGCGCGAGACTGGCGAGCGTGTGCAGGAGCACATGGGCGCCACAGATCGGGTGGTGGAGCGGGCCCAGCCCCGTGCACCTTGCGAGTAAACGGTGCACGCGACAGCGGCACACACGGCAGCTTGTGCAAGCAGAAGCTAAGCAGCTAGTCAGCCAGGCTGTGGCATGTGCAAAGCTGAGCCAGCGCGAGCACGTGGCCAAAGCAGCCCGGTTGTTCAAAAGAACCAGACGCTTAAAACCCAACCCCAACGATCATGCAACCAGAAGCGTTTCTGTTGGGTGTTTTGGGGTGTGTTGCTCAGGCAACACGTTGATTTACATGTTGTTACCCCCTTTGTAAAGAAGTCTGACCTTTCTGACCTTGAACAGCCGCAGAGACTAAGTGCACGTGTCGTAAGTTCAGCCTGTGCGGCACCGCGCCTCCGTGCGTCCCGCTGTTCCGCCGCCAGCTGGGCTTGCTGCTCCAGAGCGGGCACTGCCGCGGCTGGCGACGTTCCTGGCTTTCTCGATCCGCAGCAACACCGAAATCTGACGAAAGGGAGGGTCGGCGCTGCGGTTCTCAATCGGCCGCTGCCTTTGCGTGCCGGCCAGTGCCTGCGCCAGCCCGTGCAAGGAAGCGCGGACCTTCGAGAAACGACCGACCAACCCGGGCCTGCCGCGCGCACCGGTCACGGCAACAGCACGGCCCGGCCAGTGCCGCCGCCCGACGCCAGTGCAGCGGGTCACTCGCCTGTGTGCGCCCCCCAACAGCAAGAAACCCAGCAGCTATCTCTGCAGCTCGCAGCCTGAGCAGAACTTGCAGCTATGGCCAGCGAGCTCATCGACACGGCGCAGGCCATCCTGACTGCCACAGACACGGCGCTTAGCAAGGCGTACCGAGACGAGGAGCGGGCGTGGCGCAAGGATGACCTGGCGTGGCGCACAGATGAGCGTGCCTTCATGTGAGGCGCGCCTGCACTGGGCCTGCTTGTGGACAGCATGGGCTGGGATGAAAGGTGTTTGGACAGGTGGATGGGCTTTCGTATGAAGCCTGCCTATTAAGCATGCCTGCACTGGGCCTGTTCCTGACCCGCATGGGCTGGCCTGACAAATGGAGGGGCAGCGGCGCAAAGTGTGTCACGGTGTATACCTTGTGTCTGCTTTCCCTCAGCTGGCCACTTGTCAGGTTGCGGGATTTGCACCTCAGTGAGTTGTCAAGCCTTCCCCCTTACCGGCCTGGCCGCCCCACTGTGCCGCTGCCTGTCGCTGTGGCATGCAGGCAGGAGCAGCTGTCGTGGCGGCAGCAAGACGTGGAGCAGCGGCAGCTGGAGAATGCGAGGGCGCTGTGGGCACGGGCAGTGGAAAAGAACAGGTCCGCCCCGCGCACGCCCGCCCCGCTCGCCTCCCCTCGATTCCCCAGAGTGGGTTGGAACCGCATGGTAGCGCCTGCCTGCCTGCCTGCAAGAGAGGCACTGGTCTCTTCCCCACAGCTGACCTGGCCCCACATTGCACCACCCGCTGGCGGTTGCGCCTGCCGCCCTGACTTGCTCTCTCGGCGCTGCACCCGCTGCCCCGTGTGCCAAGCCTCGCTTTGTTGTCCCCTGCAGGAGAGATGTGGAGGAGCGTGCTGAGCAGCTCAAGGCAATCAGCAACTTGGCTGCCCTCATCGCCGGCTTTGCCCTCGTCTCCTTCCTGCAATTCGACTTTGGGCCCACGGATGCCTCTGAGGGGGTGCAGCTGGCGTTTGGGGTGACCATTGCCATCACGGTGCGCTGCTCTCACCTCACCCCTGCCTGATTGCCAGTACGCAAACGCAGCTTGCCACGGTGATGCACAGGGCAGGCAGGGCACATGCTGGCCTGGCAGGTGTTGATCCAGGGGGCAGAGGCCGCATGCGCCGCCCTCAACCTTCTTCCCTGCTGGGGTTCCCTGCTGCTCCCCTGCCTCCCTTGCTCCATTTGTCCCTGTGCCCTGTGCGCGGTGCACCCGACGCAGCACTCCTCTGCGCCCTCCGCCCCTCACCCGCTCCTCCGCCGCCTGCACCGCCCCCTGGCCCCCGCTCTGTGCCCCCAAACACAGGGCCCCTCTGCACACACACACGCAGACACACCTCGCCCACGCCTTTCCCGCCCCCGCCCCCTTGCTCTGTGTGCTTTACGCCATGCCACTTGTCCGTGCCCCCACCGGTCCCTGCCCTCCACCGCCCCCCGCTTCCTGCTCCGTGTGCCCTATGCCGTGCTCCTCTGTTCCTCCTCTGCTCCCGCTGCCCCTCGTTTACACCCTCACTTCCCCACCGCCCCCTGGCCCCCGCTCTTTGTGCCCCAACGCACAGGGCTCCTCTGCATCCCTGGCCCCTTACCCGACCTCTGCCCCGCCGGCCCCCCGCTCGCTCCAGGTGGCTCTTGAGGCCAACAGCATGGTGCTGTGCAGCCTCATCCACGCCTCCATCCTCAAAATTGGGCGCAGCTACGTGAGCAGCCAGGAGGAAGCTGAGTTCATGGCGCGCGCACGCCAGTGGGCCGCAAGGTGGGCGGGGACAGCGCACAGCATGGGGTGGTGGGGCTGGCGGCTGGACGTGGGCTGTGTGTGTGTGCGTGTGTGTGCGTGTGTGTGTATCTGGGCATGTGGATGTGGGTTGGCAGGGGCTGCTGGCTTGCAGCGTCCCCCCACATGCGATATAGCTTGGTGTGTGGTGTGTGGGTGTGGGCATGTGGGGGTGGGGGTGGCGGGTGTGCTCCGCTGACCTGCACGGAATGCTGGGTGGTGCTGTTTGTGGGACAGTCGACATGCACACCAGCAGGGCGTGCAGTGGCCGATGAACTTGACTGCTCAGTGGGCCCGCAAGCATCCTCTGCGCCCCCCCCCGCCTCTGCCGCCAACTGCCTCCCATTCTCTCCCCCTCACCCACGCCCTGTGTGCAGCTACCGGTTGGGCGACCGGCCCCCCGCGCCGCGCCGTAACTTCCAGGCCCATTGGCAGTACGCGTGCGAGGGGCAGTGGCGTACCGCCTTCCTCTGCTTCTCCGGAGGCATCCCCGTCTTCTTTGCAAACATGGCACTGGCGGCCTGGATCAAGGTGAAGCTGTACAGGCGTGGGAGTACTAGTGTCATGACACGCTATGCTGTGCTGTGCTACACATACGGTCTGTGTTCTTGCCAACGTGGCATTGAGGCGACGGAAGAAGAAGATGACAGCCTGAGGGCGTGTGGGGTGAGGAAGTCGACAGGGAAGTAAGGAAGAGGCACAAGTCAGCTACCATCAACCGTGCCATGGGCGGCCTGGATCAATCCATGTCTCGAGGGCTGTGAGAAGTCATGTGCAGGGCCAGCAGTTGGACAGTGTGCGAGGGCAGCAGCAGCACTGGTGGCGTTCCGGCCAGCCGGTCGCCCTGCACCCCTTCCTTCCCTCTCCCCACTCCCGCGCCTCTGCGGCCCCGCGTCTGCCTCCACACCCCTTCCTTCCCTCCCCCCACTACCGCCCCTCTGCGCCCCCCCTGTCTGCCTCCACACCCCTTCCTTCCCTCCCCCCACTCCCGCCCCTCTGCGCCCCCCCTGTCTGCCTCCACACCCCTTCCTTCCCTCCCCCCACTCCCGCCCCTCTGCGCCCCCCCTGTCTGCCTCCACACCCCTTCCTTCCCTCCCCCCACTCCCGCGCCTCTGCGGCCCCGCGTCTGCCTCCACACCCCTTCCTTCCCTCCCCCCACTCCCGCCCCTCTGCGCCCCCCCTGTCTGCCTCCACACCCCTTCCTTCCCTCCCCCCACTCCCGCCCCTCTGCGCCCMCCCTGTCTGCCTCCACACGCCTCCACATGACACACACCGCCTGTCGCCCTGCCTGTGCAGTTCGATTACTCTGCCAAGACGGCGGCAGTTATGACGGCAATCATGGGCGTGGCCTTTGCCTACTTCTTGGTGGCGCAAAACCGGTGGAGCTGGCACCTGGTGGGCGGAGGGCGCGGCGAGCTGGAGGTGCGAGGGAAGCGGGGGAGGAAGGTGGAAAGGGGGTGGGGGAGGGGTGGTCCCTGGGGACCACATGGTTGTGGAGGATACAGTCGTAGGTGCAGTAGCTGCCCTGCCTACTGTGAAAAAACAAGCAGGTGCAGGGCTACTCTAAGCGCAAGCAGGGCAGGGCAGCACGCGGGAGCGTGAGAGGCTGGCAGGCCGGGGGAGAGGGAGGGAAGGCGTGAGGTTGTCCTGTGGACAGCGACGCTGTACCCGAGTAGTCACCCTGCTCCCGACCTGGTGCCCCTGGCGTATGGCGTGCAGGAAGCGCTGCCGCACGCCCCCGCTGCCGGCTTGCCTTGGGATTGGCACCGGCGGCCGCACGGCGGCCCCACCATCACCGTCAACCGGCACCCCAGCTTGCAGGGCGGTCTGGAGAAGCGCAGCGGTGAGCTGCCACGTTTAGCCAACGAGCTGAGGGAGGTCAGCTAACGCACCGTGCCCCGTGTCCTGTATAACAAAGCAGGCATGCAGCCCTGAACAGCCACGGAGCATCAGGGGTGCTGTTGATCAGGCGGCGCTACCGCCATCTATCTAGCCTCATCCCTCGCCTCTCTCCCCATCGTACAATCGTCCTCATGCAGCGACCGCACAATAGCCCGTCCCGTAATGAGCAGTCGAAATGATCGATCAACTTCAGTAGCAAGTTGCAAGGAGTTGTGCGGTACCAAAGTGCCAGCCGCGAACTTAACAGGTGATGTGCTTGGCAATCATCAGGCAAGCACAGGCGTGCGTACTTCCCCGCTCTTGTGGACCGTTCTCTCGACTGCCTGCATCCCAGAAACCTCGGTAGGCTCTCTCGTGCCCATGCCACTGTACCGCTCAACCGCGCCCTTCCGTTTGGTATACTACAGTCTGCTACCTTAGTTGCTGTGACAGAGTACATGGCGATTGTACGGTGCTGGTGTTATGAAGGTTTCCGGTGGTGCGGACCCCCAAGCCAACGGCATCCGGGGCAGCTCTCGCACCAGCCCTCACCCGGCAGGGCGGCTCACATGAAGCAGCTCAGCACCTTGCGAACGAGGCGTCCGGGCTGCAGAGCTAGGCCGGTGTACATCATAATGATCCAGTACACGGCCTTGCCGCGAGGGGTGTAGAACAGCCAGTGCATCATGCGCATGACCAGGGGTGCCGCCTCTGACAGTGGCCCGCGCATAAGCGTGTACGTGGGGAAGGCGCGTTCGTTCCAGTAGTGGAACCAGAAGAGCGCCTTGTAGTGCACGAAGATGAGCAGGATGGCCGCCAGGGTCATGGCAGGGCTGCGCACCAGGGGCAGCGCGCTGAAGGTCAGCACCTGCAGGCAGGGCAGGGGGAGCGGATGTTCAGGGAGCACCTGTTTGGGAAACAAGCATGATCTGCACCAGCTTCCGAGGACCGGCACCTAAAGGTTTGATTCCCAGTTATGGCACTTGTGCGGATCGACCGAGCAAGGGGCACATGGGCGAGGAACTCAAACGGCGCACTGCTGCCAGCGCACTGCTGCTGTGGGATGCTTGCAGCTGCTGCACACCACGGTTGGCGGTGCGGGGGCAGGCCTCACCTCGGCCACGCGGCTGCCGCCCAAGATCCAGCCGGCCACGGCCTCCACCCTGGGCGGCGCCTGCAGGGTGGCCAGGTAACACACCCCACCATACCCGGCCGCCGTGGTCACCACAAGGAAGCCTGCATGCATGCAAGAGGGAGAGAAGGACACAGATCAGGGTGCAAGGCAGCCACGCAGCTCAGATTTCGTGGCTGCCCTCAAAGTGCAGCGGGCAGGCAGCACGTCACTTCGAGAAGGGGCAGCGTGGGGTCAGATTGGGGCACCCGCGTACAAACAGTGCTGCCCCACCCATTTCTTCACACCCGCCGTGCGACCCGGCACACACCAAGTCTGACCCATGCGCCCTTCTTAAAGTTGCGCGACCTCTTGAGGTAATCCGGCTCCTCATCCGGCAGGTCATCCGGTGGGTCCACCAGCAGCAGGTTGGCCAGCAGCAGGAAGGGCGCCAGCAGCACCGTCACCTGCGGGCAGGGGGAGCAGAGGGGAGGGGAGGGGCGGGTGGGTCATGCGTGCACCTCGGCGGTTCGGTTCATGTGGTCACCTGCCAGGATGGAAGGAGGGCCTGCAGAGTGAATAGACCCGTGAGTGATCTTCAGTGGGGTGGTGTCAAAAGTGGGGCCGACAAAAATAAAATAAAAAAATGACGGCAACCCACACAAAAGTGGGGACAGCAAGCCTGCCAGCTCACCACCAGCTGGATGAGTCTGCGCAGTCCGTGTGGCGGCTCCTCATCAGGCTCCTCAGCTGCCTGCCGCTGGCTAGGCCCCCCTCCGTATGAAGCAGCAACCGCCACCTTGGGCGGTGCGCCTGCCGGCTGGCAGCGGCGGCGGCCGAGGCCGGTGCTGTGCCGCCCAGGCCGCTGCCACCAGGCTGCGGTGGGAGCGGCTGGCAGCGCGCGCTGTGTGCGCTGGTGAGGGAAGGGCGCCGCCAAGCGGGCTGCTTGAGCGAGCATTCCGGCTGCGCAGCCGGCCCGATAGAGGCTTGAGCACTGGAGCGGCGCGGTCATCCCGCGTCGTATCAGGATCCAATAAAATGGCGACACGAGTGATCGGAGCAGCGACTGGCGCTGCCGAGATAGAGAAGCACGGGTTTTGGGCACAGCGCTCGCAGCGCAGCGGCCCGCCCCGCCCCGCCGTCCCGCCTGCGTCAGATCGATATGTGTCTGCTTCCTATGTTACTTTGCTCCTCCTCCACATATGTACAAACTGCAATGCACATCATGCACCACATAGCACATGGACTCCGTCGAACTGCTGGCAAGGAGGAGGGAGCCGAGCAGGTACTGCCGCCAAGGCAGCCGGAGGGATGTGGGTTCATCTCACTGCCCGTGTGCAAAGAGGGAGCGCGAGAAGAGGGAAGTCAGCCAGCGCAATATGCCCCAGGCCTTGTAAAACTGCACAGGCAGGCAGCCTTCAACAGTCGGGAGCATCAGGAGCGTGCGAAGCAGGTGGTGTTGATCAGGCGGCGCTGGGGGTGCTGTGGCGAGCGCTATACCCATCTATGTAGCCGCATCCCTTGTCGCTCTCCCCAACATGCATTAGTCCCCCTGAAGCGACCGTACTGTGGCCATCTACCGGCCTCGCAAGAAGCAATAGCAACGTGCAGGTGTGCGGCAACAGGGTGCCAGCTGCGGACTTGAGAGGGTAGTACGCTTGCTTGGCAACCCTGGGAGCACATGTGTGCCTCTTGTACTTCCCCGCCCCTGCGGACCTTCTCTCGGCTGCCAACACTCCAGAAACCCCTGTAAGATCTTGCGTGCACATGTGCACATGCCACTGTATCAGTCTGCCAAGCGCTTTACAATGGCGTTGCAGCCTGCAACATACACTGCTGTGATCGATGGCGAAGGCTTTCTGACCCTGCTGGCCCCCTGGCCGACGGCAGCCGGGGCAGCTCGCACCAGCCGTCCCTGGAGGGCGGCTCACATGAAGCAGGTCAGCAGCTTGCGAAGGAGGCGACCGGCCTGTGTAAATGGCCTGGCGTAAGTCAGGATCATCACCCAAATGGCCAGGCCGCGAGGGGTGGTGAACAGCCAGTCCAAAAGGCGCATGACCGGCCCTGCTGTCTCTGGCACTGGCATGCGCATAAATGCCGGCTTGGGGTAGGTGAGGGCGTGCCAGTAGTGGAACCAGAAGAGCGCCTTGTAATGCAGGAAGATGAGCAGGATGGCCGCCAGGGTCATGGCAGGGCTGCGCACCAGGGGCAGCGCGGTGAAGGCGGTCAGCACCTGCAGGCAGGGCAGGGGGAGGACAAGTTAAGGAAGCACCTTTCCAGGAGCACCTTTTCGGGGAAAAAGCGTAGTCTGCGCCAGCATGCAAGGACCAGATACCCAAGGTTCGATTCCCATTTATGCGGGTTGGCAGAGCACGTGGGCGAGGGAACCACGGGGCGCGCTGCTGCACTGCTGCTTCTTCGGGTGCACTGCACACCAACCCCATCGTACTCTGCGACCCATGCAACAAGGCATGGCACTGCCAAGGCGTAGACCCTCCTCTCCCTGAGCCCCCAAGTTGGTGACTGGTTTTGCCCCACATGTGCTTCCCGAAATTGGTGCGTCACCCTCGCCCGAGAGGCAGCCTCTGCCCGATGTGCACACGCCCTGCATTGCCCCCATTGTCCTGATCCCATAGAAAACGCGGCACACCCTTTTTTCACTGCCCCCTCTACACCATACTCTGCTCGCAGTACATAGATAAGCTCCCACCCTCCATCTACACATCCACGGCCTGGCTGGCAAGCGAGCCCGTGCCCGCATTGCACATTTCATTTTTTCTTGGCTACTAACTACATTCTTACACACTCACACCCCATCCTGTCCCACGAGACCGTTGCTGGCTCCGCACTGGACTTGAAATGTCACTGAATGATTGATACATTGACTGCTGCTGTGAGCTGCTTGCAGCTGCTGCCCACCGCAGTTGGCAGTGCAAGGAGCAGGCCTCACCTCGGCCACGTGGCTGCCGCCCGTGATCCAGCCGGCCACGGCCTCCACCCTGGGCGGTGCCTGCAGGGTGGCCAGGTACACCACCCCACCATACACGACCAAAATGGACACCGTGTAGAAGACTGCATGCGTGCAAGAAGGGGGAAGAGGCACAAATAGCTGAGTTAGCTGAGCGCCGCAGCTGGCGCGTCAGCGGCTGGCCGCTTTGCCCGAGGAGGCTGGCACAGCAGGCTTGGATGGCGAAGTTGAGGAGGCAGCCAGATGTTGCGGCTATCTTACAGTGGAGAAAGCGAGCAGCGCAGCGGGCAGGCAGTATGTCACTTCCAGCAGGGGCAGCGTGGGGTCACATCCAAGCGCGCGGTAACAGTGCTGCCCCACCCACTTCTCACACCCGCTCTGCAGCTGGCACACACCAAACTTGACCCGTGTGGTCTTGTTTCTGTTACGCTCGATCGTGAGGTAATCCGTCTCCCCATCCGGCAGGTCATCCGGTGGGTCCACCAGCAGCAGGTTGGCCAGCAGCAGGAAGGGGGCCAGCAGCACCGCCACCTGCGGGCGGGGGGGGCAGGGGGAGAGGAGGGGTGGGTGTGTCATGCATGCACCTTGGGGGGTCGGCTCGTGTGGCCACCTGCTAGGATGGCAAGGAGGGCCTGCAGAGTGAATAGATTTCGTGAGTGATCTTCAGTGGGGTGGTGTCAAAAGGCCGACACAGAGTGGGTTCTGGTGGGAAGAGCAAGCCCACCAGCATGTTCGCTCTCCTCACCGCCAGCTGGATGAGCCTGCGCAGTCCGTGCGGCGGCTCCTCATCAGGCTCCCCAGCTGCCTGCCGCTGACTCGGCACCCTGCCAGATGAAGCAGCAACCGCCACCTTGGGCGGTGCGCCTGCCGGCTGGCAGCGGCGGCGGCCGAGGCCGGTGCTGTGCCGCCCAGGCCGCTGCCACCAG
>JTEE01000326.1:88627-153566 GCA_002896455.3 Chlorella sp. ArM0029B | reverse complement strand
CCCCGCCCCGCCCGCCGCACCTCTCATGTCCCTCGGGCTGCTGGGCGCCGCGCGACGCCCGCTTCATTTGCACCAGCAGCATGGCGAAGTTGGCACCCACGACGGGGGAGATGAGGTGGGCGGTGGTTGCATTGGACCACAGCGGGTTGGCGCCATACACGTGGGACTCAGGGGTCACCAGGGCGTAGTTGCGTTCGTAGACGGAGCGTGTGAAGCCCGGCAGGTCTGTGGATGAGTGTCAGTTACAGCCAGCAGGCGCTACGGTAGTGAGGCAGAGCGGTGGTGCAGGGGTGGGGGGTGCCTGGCGGGTAGGGGAGCCCAGGCGAGGGGCAGGCGCGGGGCGGGGCGCTGCGGCGGCAAGCGACGGGGAGACGGGCTGCGCCTTTGCCTCCCCTGCTGCGGCGCGGCTCACCTTCAAAAGCGATTCCCTGGAACCGCCCGGGCGAAAGTACCGAGGAGTAGTCCCACGAAGCCTGACGGTCTGCAGGGAGGGGCAGCCTTCGGCAGGCAGGGTGGACCCAATGGCACCGGAGTCGCCTGCACAACCGGGTGCAACGCTCAAGCGCTCAACACACCTTGCTCGCTCGCTGCAGCCGACACCAGCAGCAGCAGCACTGCCTGCCGCAGGCCGAATTGTCTCTGCGCCATTCGTGCTCTCTGTGCGGATCTGATGGCCAGAATAGCTCACAAACGCTGCTAAAGAAGCGATGTACGTCATGAACCCGCGAAAGGGAGAGCAGAGAAGGAGATGGCACAGCTGGCATGTGGGCGGGGAGGCCAGCCGCGGGTTTATGCAATGCACAGCTGGCAGCTTCCTCCTGGGAGCAGCTTCTTCGTGCCTGGCACGTGCTGCACCCATCATGAGGCGCAGCATCTTGGCAACCTCAGCACCTCCTGGTCCCAGCCCAGCAGCCAAACCCGCCATGCAAGCTGCACGGCCTGGGGCCGTACCACCCGCGTGCATGCCGCTTGGCGGGGTGCCTGCCCGGCAGCACAATGTGTGCATGCAGGCAGCGCGACGAGTGCCTGTTTGTGGTCACCAGTCATCGTCCAGCGCACCGCGGCGCCGTTGGATGGTCACCTGCGGTCGACAGGGGCAGGCGTGGCCAGGCGTGAGAAAAGCATTTCAAACATGGGGGCAGCGCTACGCATGACTCTCTACGTGTGTTCTGTTGCACATGGCGGTCCTTGCACATTAGGCTTGCCACTTGCACAGCACGCTGCCACAGGCAGCGAGCAAGCCAGTTGTTGGGCAACCAAATGCACCCGATCGAGCACCCTGCCACCAAGGAACACCCGCCAACTGCAACTCCCCCACCAAGCACTCCCTCCTCTGCATGCGTTACACAACACTCAATTCACCGCAGCACGGCCCGCACCCTGCACCAAAACCAGTCGGCTGTTGGCATGGCATGCGCCTGGCTGCCAGACCCTGCCGTCCACACCATGCCAGGCCAGGGAGCAGCACAGCCCACCACGCCCACACGCCACACAAGAGATGTCCCACAAAACCCAAGCCCTGGTCGTCTGTCTGTCTGCCCGACACATGTTCCACAACGCTCCACAGCACACCGTGCCGCACACCACCAAACGGAAGCGCTCCTTGCACACTCAGAAACACACACATAACAGAAACACACACACTCCCCCCACACACGCCCCACCTTTGTCTTCTTCTCGTTCTGCTCCGCCACCTGCTCAAGCAGCTCAATCAGCCGCGCCTCAGACACCTGAATCAAGGCGGCAGAAGAAGCGGGGGGGCACCTTGAATCAGTAGGCCGCCTAGCAACAGAGGCGGCAGATTGTGGCGGCGGCGATGCAGGCAAGGAGCGCAGTTGCGCCATGGCGTTGGGCCACGGCCTGGGGCGCCCAAACAGCAGCACCGGGAGCTGCACGGTACATCCCACCACCTGGGCAAGCACACGCGCACTCAGACAGCAGCACGGCTTGTGTCACGCCCAGAACCACAGGATTCTGAGTCTGCCCCCGCCACGCCCGCCACAGTCGGGGGCTCCACGTCCCACACTGTTACACAGCAACTGCTGGCGCCAACCCTGCGCCGTGCCCGCCCACCTTCTCCTGGATCTGCCCGCGCCGTGCCGCCATGATCAACATGTCTTCCACCCCCCGCGCCTTGTCGGGCTTCACCAGGCTGATGCGTGCCACTGCAGGAGGTGCAGGGCACGAGCGTGAAAGGAGAGAAGGTGGACGGCTAGTGTGGAGGAGCGGCACAGGTAGATGATCGATAGAAAGGGGTACAATACAAGCGAGGGGAGGGGGAAATGATGTGTGCGATGATTCCATGCAGTGCAGAAGAGCTTGGGGGTCTGTGGCTGGGCTGGGTGGCAGCGGCACGCCGGCATCAAGCGACTGCGGGCGGGCAGGCAGCCGGCGCCCTGGTTGGGGGATACCGCTGCGCATGCCACGAGGGCCATCTGGGTTGAGCTGCGTCTCTTGGTGAAGAGTCGGGTGTCTGTGAGGTGGCACCCGCCGCACCCCCGACAGCCCGCCCTGCCCAACTCCCCCATCAATCTCTCTGTGCCCCCCGCTCACGTCTGTCCCGCGCCGCTGGCTGCATGATGCTGTGCAGCATGGACGCCCGCTGCTCCTCCTGGGCCTGCCGCTGCTCGTCCTGTTGGGCCGCTTCCTCGGCGGTGGCGGGAGCCCTGCCGCCCGCACCGCCCGCACCGCCGCCCTGCGCCGCCATCATCTGTGCCATGCGCCGCTGGCGGATCGCCTCGAGCTCTGGATCGTCGGCCTGCACCAGGACAGGAGGGGTGCACACGGGGTGCAGTGAGATTTGACAACGGGTGCACGATGCGAGGGAGTGTGTGCATCATTGATGGGAGGCGTGCGGCAGGACATGCATTGGGGCGCAAATTGTCAGCCTGAGTTGGCGAGGGCATCAAGGCGCCTGAGATGCATGGATGCGGCTGGGCGAGAGCATGTGCGAAACACAACGGTGTGAATGGGGGGCAGGCGAGGTGCGTGCTGGCAGTGTCACGGGAGGCGGAAGGCGGAGCGGTCGGCGTGGTTGGGCGGCCGCCTCGGGCCCTCCCCTCTTGCCGACACGCCGCCTTGCGCCAACTTACCATGATGCGCGCCGCCTGTAGCCGAGGAGCGTCCTCAGTCAAGCTTCAAGGCCGGCCGAGACGCCTGGTTGTTCTGATGGACGCCTGCAGCACACTTGCCGCTCGTATCGACTGTTCTTGCGATCACACTTCGGCTGCTATTGGGCACTTGGCCGTGTTTGGGGGGCGGAGCTTGAAGGGAGCGCTGTACTGCCCGACCGAGGTACAGGCCCCGCGCGGCGGGGACCCTGCATGCATGAGCACTTCCGTTATATAGAACTTACCGTGGACTAGGTTCCACACACCTACCAAGCTTACTTCACGCGCAAACTCAAAGCCAATTCCAATTTCGGCAGGTTTGCGATCATCGGAACCAGGCTGATTTGACGGCGGTGTTCGCGCCCGAAAGGCGTCACTTGTGCCGGCCATGGTGCTCGGCAGCAAAGCGGCAGCCTTGAGGCGCTGTGCAGCGCTGCTGGCAGGCAGAGGGGTGGAGATTGAGCGTGAGTGAGAGACGCAACTTGTTGAGTGCGTCGGTAAACAGTGCTTCCTTAGCACTGCCGCCAGCGCTGCCGCCGCTGCCGCTGTCGCCAGCGCCTCTGCCTCTGCCTCTACCTCTGTCGCCATTCATCTGTTGCGTTCAGGCTGGCTGTCACAACGTGCACGGCCAAGCCATATGTAGGCTGTCCAATGCAGATGTAGCTGCACATGCAACCGTGCCTGACCGCTGCAGCCTTTTGTGCTCTTCCTCTTGCAGGAGAGGCAGCCTCCGGCTGGCTGCGTGCCGCCTCGATATGCCAGCCACGCAGCCTCAACCGTGCAGCCGCCGCCGTCGTCCAGCAGCGGCAGCAGCAGCAGCAGCAGCAGCAAAGGCAGCTCAGTGTGGCAGCCAGCGGCGGCTTCCCCCCCGATCAGCTTTCGCTACCAGAGCTGCTTGTGAAAGATGACTTGGAGGATGCCTTGAGAGTGGAAGCAGAGCTGCTGCCCCTCCTCTCAGACGCAGACGCAGCGCAGGCGTTGCTGTCTGGGCAGCGGTTTGTAGCAACCGACAACATTGCCACGCTGCCGCTGGGGCAGAGCCTGCGGCAAGAGGCGGCGATCCAGGGGCAGCAGTGGGCGTTTGAGACGGGCAAGCTTGCCCGGCTGGCAAACGGGTCGTGCCTGGTTCAGGCGGGAGGCACCACTGTGCTTGCTGCCGTCACCTGCCAGGCGCCACCCTTCCACCGCAGAGATGCACAGAACCTGCAGTTCGAGGTGGGGTCGGGCAGGGAGAAGTGAGGGGGCTGCTTGCTTGGAGTGCAGGGAGGGTGGGCTTACTGCAGGGGAGGGGTGCTTGTCGGACGTGCTCAGAGGGTGGGCGTACCAGAGGTGATAAAAAGTCTAGAATGGGAGAAGGCTGGCATGCCAGCAGTGCAAGTGTGCGCATGCAGCAGCCTTGCCATCAAGGCCGCAGGCAGAGTGGGTACTGGGTCCCTTCCCATCAGGGCAGCAGGCAGAGTGGGTATTGGGCCCACCTGCCTCCCTCCTCCTCCCTCCTCCCTCCTCCCTCTACCCCCAACCCTCACAGGTGGAGTATCGGGAGAAGCTGTATGCTGTGGGCCGCATCCCCGGCACCTACAACAAGCGGGAGGGTGCGCCCAAGGAGCACGAGGTGCTGGCGGGGCGCCGCATGAACCGAGCGCTGCGCCCGCTGTTCCCCAAAGGATTCGCTCTGGACGCTGCGGTGGGTGCTGTGCTGTGCTGTGCTGTGCTGTGCTGTTTGCTGTGCTGTGCTGGCAGTTCTTCTTGTGCCTTGCTTGTGCCGCACTTGCTTGGCTTGCCTGAACCTGCAGTCTCTCCCGACTTGAGTTGGGCCCGCTGCCCCGATTTGCATGAGAGCACTGCTGTGTTTGTTCTCCCGCAGGCGGTTGCCTGCGTGCCAACGGCGGCGCCTGCCCCACCGTCACTGCCACCTCAGCACCATCTTCCCCTTCCCTCCCATGCCCCTGTTGTTTGCGTGTGCGCCGACTGCAGGTGCATGCCAGCGTGCTCAGCGCCGACGGTGGCACCGATCCCGACTGCATGGCCATCTCAGCAGCCTCTGCTGCCCTCATGTGCTCTGACATGCCGTGGGCCGGGCCCGTGGCGGGGGCACGCGCGGCGCTGATGCCCGACGGCTCCCTGCTGGTGGGCCCCTCTGTGGCGCAGCAGGAGGCGGCAGTGCTCAACCTGCTGGTCGCATGCACAGCGGACAGGGTGACGACGCTGGAGGCAGAGGGGGACCAGGTGGGTGGGTGATGGGCTGCAGTGGTGGGCCTGCGGGCTTGTGCGCGAGGGTGGAATGACAGTACTGTGACCAACAACAACATGTGGCAAGTCCTTGGCTTGGGAGGCACATTGTGGGCTGCGGGCGGTGGTGGAAGTGGCTGACTGACTGACTGACTGATGGTGGGTTACACGTCGTGTCCACAAACCTGCGCTTCTCAATGGTGGAAGCGGCCTGCACGGCAGATGAGGGGACCAGGCTGGAGGATTGAGGGGCGGGCGGGCAGATGTGCCTTGGGACGCAGCCGGGGAGGCAGGGGTCTGCGGCGATGCATTACAGCAAAGCGTTGCGCCTTGTGGGCTCGCCGCACTCCTGTCACATGCTGGTGGCGCAACACCTCCTCACACCTCACCTCAACCCCGCTGTGTGTGTGTTGCAGCATGGTAGCTCCATACCTCGTCACAACTCGCCCCCTGCTGTGTGTGCTGTGCAGGTCCCTGAGGCAGACTTTGTGCGTGTGCTGCGGGCAGCGGTGGAGGCGGCGCAGCAGCTGGTGGAGCCGCAGCGCCAGCTGGCAGCGCAAACGGGGTGGGGTTGCGTGCGCTGCCTGCCCGCTCGCCCGCCTGTCCGCCCGCCTGCCCGCCTGCCTGCATGCATGATTCAACTGCCTGCTTTGCCCTGATGGCAAGGGCAGTAGGGGCCCTGAACACCACAGCTGTGGAACACATGCAGGGCATGTACACAGGGAGGCCCCCAGCCCCCCCCAACCGGCTGACCTCCCTGTTCCCCCCTACATGCCCTCTCCTGCTGCCCCGCAGGCGGCATACGCGGCCGGCACAGCTGTCGGGAGCTGACTCGGCAGCTGTGCAGAAGGTGACTGACCTGGCCACACCCATGGTTGAGGCGATACTGCGCAACGACAACCTCACAAAAGGCAGCCGCACCGTGGCCCTGCAGCAGGTGAGGTACCGAGGAGTAAAGAGTTGTGCATCTGCGGCACACTTTGGTGTTGCTGCTGCAGCGCAGCATTATGAACGAAAGAAGGAAGAACAGAAGAGCTGTGCAGTGCATTGAGTGAAGGATGGAGGTTTCAGCGGGTGGATGCGGCTCTCAAAGGCCAGCCGACCATGGCCCTGCCGCAGTTGGGGTGGGGAGGTGGTTGGCCACTTGAGCAGGGTGCCGTCTGGCTCAGTACCTTGTGCCTGTCTGTGCCATCTATCGGCATATCATGCCAAGCGTTTCACCACATGCCGCGTTCCCAAGTGTGCTGCTGTGCCCGCTGTGCCCGCTGCCCCTGCACCGTCCATCGCCTCGCTCCCTCCGCCCCAAAACCGGAGTCGGCCCATCGCTGTGCCGCCTCACCCACCCGCACGCTGTGCCCGCTGTGCCTGCTGTGCCCCTCCTGCAGGCCAAGGCATACGTGTTGGAGCGCCTCAAAGCCACGGGCGGTTTCAGAACCGAGTTTGCTCGCGTGCCTGGGTCGGGCTGCGTCAGCCCCGCTGACATGGAGCACGCTTTCACTGCTGTGCTGGGGGCTGCCATGCGGCGGATGGCGGTGGAGGAAGGCTGGCGGTGTGATGGGCGCGGCAACATTGACGTGCGACCCGTGCACTGCGAGGTCAGGCGGGCAACGGGCAGGGGCGGGGAACTGACTGGCAAGAGCGGGTGCTGGGGCGTGGGGCGAGGCTGTGCCTGGGGCCAGGCTGCAAGGATGGGTGTGGGTGTGGCAGGGTTCTGATGCCTGATGTTTGCCAGGCCGTGCACAGTGCTCTCGGCTGACGCACCTGCCCTCCTGGCAGTCCCACTGCCCACTCTCGCTCCTGCCCTTGCAACACTCCACTCTGCCCCCCAGCCGCCTCATCCCGCTCTGTCCCACCAATCTCCCGCTGCCTGCCCCTTCCGCCCCGTTCCACCAGCCCCCGCCCCGTCTCACCAATCTCTTTCCCCATCACACGGTCACACCCAGCCCCCCACGACCCCACCGCCTGTCCCCCAACCTCCTCCCGTCCCACCCAGCCTTCACCAGCCCCCGCCTGCCTTCCATTCCCCCCTCTGTCGCCCGCAGGTTGACGCTGTGCCCGTGGTGCACGGCTCCGCTCTGTTCAGCCGCGGCGAGACGCAGTCGCTGTGCACCGTCACTGTGGGGCGGCGGGGGGAGCAACAGAAGATGGAGAGCCTGCTAGGAGGAGAGGGCAGCAAGCGGATGTTTGTCAACTACTCGTTCCCGGCCTTTGCTGTGAACGACACGTCCGGCTGTGAGTGGTGGGGCAGTAGGATCAGGGTCAAGGGTTCCGGGGGTAGGGTCTTACACCGGAAGCCCAGACCCGAATCGAGTTGTGAATTGTCGCCTGAGAGTGTGCTCCACGGTGCCTAGGTTCTTGACCTTGCACGCTTGCAGAGCAGGATTGGATGAGCACCGTGGAAGGATGCACCTGCTTGCAGGCTGTGCATGGTCAGCCTGGCTGTGTGAACCAAACCCTCCTGGTCGCCGGTGCCTGGCTGACGCCCCGCCGTGCTTCCCAAGCCTTAAGGCAATACCCTGGGCCCCACGTCCGCTGCCCCCTGCTGTGCAGCGGGCACAGCACCGTGGCAGCAACACGCCCTTCTCCCCTTCATCAATGTTCTCACTGCCGTCCCGCTGGCTCCCTTTGCTTTCCTGGCTGCCCCCCACCGCACCTTCTGCCTGCCATGTCCACCCTCCACTGCCGTCCCACTGACTCCCTGCTTCCCCTCTCGCCCCACCTCTCCTTACCTCGACTGCCTGTGCTGCAGCGGGCCAGCGGAGGGAGTGGGGCCACAGCGAGCTGGCGGAAAAGGCGCTGCTGCCCGTCATCCCAGATGAGGCAGACTTCCCCTTTAGCCTGCGCCTGAATGCCGACACGCTGGCGTCTTCAGGCAGTAGCAGCATGGCGGCGGTGAGCGGCGGGGCGCTGGCGCTAGCAGATTCGGGGGTGCCGATCAAGGCGCTGGTGGCAGGTGAGCGGGCAGGGTGAGGTGGCGATGCCAGGGGAGATGAGGAGTCACTTGCGGGCATTGGGGGGAAAGGAGCGGGAAAGGGTCCGTGCAGATGGAAGGAGTGCCGATCGATCAGGGCGCTGGTGGCAGGTCCCACTCCCCTCAGGGGGCAAGATTTGCACCACCCTCCCACCCCTCAAGCCCGCCCATCCACTCCCACAACGTGCACTGCGGCCTGTCGGTGCACTTTACCTACTTCCCCGCCGCCTGCCCTCCTGCAGGCGTGAGCGTGGGTCTCATGACTGAGGCTGCCTGGGGCGGCGCCGCCCGCCTGCTGCCTTCGGTGCCGGTGCACGAGGCAGCCGAGGTGGCGCCCGTGGGGCGTTACGCGCTGCTTACAGATCTGCAGGTGGGCATGGGGTGTGTGTGGCACAGCAGGCACAGCAGAGCGGCTGAGGTGGCGCCAGTTGGGCGGTCCGATGTGCTCATAGCTTGCACGTGGATTCTAGTCTAGTCTAGTCTTTACAGCTCTACGCAAGCACCCTTTGTTAGAGGGGCCTTCAGCATCAGTGGATTGACACGGTTCGTTCCTCAGAGCGGTGCACGTGGATTGACGTGGGGGGGTGTAGGGCGAGGCAGGCACCGCGGTGAGGCCTGGCAGGCACACACCATCAGGGCCGCTTGCCAGCACACGCAACAAGCACTTTTTGTGAGCACTTCGTATGGTGCCCAGCCGGTTTCATTGCGCCTGCCTCTCCCTTGAACCGCCTGCCTGCATTTGTAGGGTACTTTGTGTGGTGCCCAGCTGGTTTGATCGCGCCTGCCTCTCCATTAAGTATCCTTTCCATCAAGTGTCCTGGCCTGCAGGGTATGGAGGATCAGCTGGGTGACATGGACCTCAAGGTGGCGGGTGAGGCCAGGGCAGGGGCAGTTGCAAGAGTGGGATGCCAAGGCAGGGGGCAGTTGCAAGAGTGGGAAGCCAGGGCAGGGGGCAGTTGCGAGAGTGGGAAGCCAGGGCAGGGGGCAGTCAAACAGTGGGAGGCCAGGGAAGGGGCGGTTGCAGGGTGGGGAGCACCAGGAAGGGTGGGGAGCATCGGGAGGGGTAGAGAGCGGGTTGGGGAGGGGTATATAACGGGTACGGAGCACGGGGAAGGGTGCAGAGCACACGGAGGATGTGCATAGTGGCGCAGCTGGCTGGGCAGGGGATGTGGGTTGTGAAAACCGAAAGGGGGGGGACAGTGAAAGGGTGGGCAGCGTACCAGGAAGGGTGCAGAGTGGCAGGGCTGTGAGGAGGCAGGGCAGGGCAGGGCAGGGCAGGGCAGGGCAGGCAAGCGTTCCCGCCACGCTCCCAAGCGCCCGCGCTTGCCCTCCCGCTTCGGGTCACCGCTGCAACTTCGCCGCTTGCCAGCTGGCTTTGCAGCGGTATGCTGGCATGCTGCACCCTCATTGCCCGCCATCGCAACCCCGCCCCTGCCACGCATGCACGCACACCGTCTGTGTCCTGCAGGCACGCGGCAGGGCATCACCGCCTGCCAGCTGGACGTGAAGCTGTACGGCGGTGTACCGCTGGACATTTTGGAGCAGGGGCTGGCGGCAGCCGCACGGGGGTATGCGACGGTGCTGACGGCCATGGAAGCGGCGCTGCCAAAGGTGGGCGGGATTGCTGTGCTGCGCTGTGCTGTGCTGTGCTGCGCTGTGCTGCGCGGCGCTGCGCTGTGCTGTGCTGTGGCATCAACCGTGCCGGCGGCCACGGAGGCGCATTAGCCTGTCTGCTGTGCTGTGCTGTGCTGCGCCGTGCTGTGCATTGCTCCGTTTGCCGTGCAGCTGCCAATCTAGCATCCCTCCACGCACACCCTGCACCCACCCTTCCACTCCCCGCCTTGCCCCCTGCAGGAGCGCCCCGCCGACTCGCCAACGTTTGGCAGCTTGAGGGTGCCCGAGTCGATGATTGGGCGTGTGATTGGCACGGGGGGCAGCGTGCTGCGGGAGCTGGAGGAGACGTGCGGAGCTCGGGTGGAGATCAACGACTCGGGTGAGCAAGCAGACGGGCAGGTTGGACGTGCCTGCGTCTGTGTAGATTCATTTGAAAGCGGTTTTGAGACGAGCGGTCTGCGCGGGGTGAGGATTGATTGACTCGAGTGCATGGGCTTGTGAGTGGTCCTGTGGCTTAGTTACCTTTCAGGGGATGTGAAAAGCTGTAACGACTATACTAGACTAGCACGGATGCTCAGCGGTCACGCCGCCCTGCCCCCTGCCTGCTGGCTGGGAGCTGCCTGGCAGCCCGCAGAGCCCCCAACCTGACCCCTCGCCAGCTCATGCACTGCACCTCTTCCCCCTCCTAACCCCAATGCCGGCCTGCTGATGCCCATGCACTGCACCTCCCCCCTCCCCTGCCCCCCTTGCCCATCTCTGTCCTCCCAGGTGTGGTCAGCATATTCGCACCAAACCAGGAGAGCTACAAGCGGGCGTCGGACAAAGTGCTGAATGTGTCTGGGGAGAGCGTCAAGGCAAGTGCCTGCCACTGCCTGGGGAAGGGAGGCGGGGCCACGCCAACACCGTGCGTGGGCCCTAGCGCACCGGCCCTACCCATCTATGCGCGCGCTTTCTGCTCACAACGGCCCCACATGAGTCCCATCCGGCCTCTGCCGGCCGGTCACCCTGCCACCCCCCTTTTCTGCCTCACCGCGCCCGCCATCCACAGTCTCCCGCAGCCCAGCCACCCAGCCTCCGGCTTCTGCCGCCATGTGTTGCCCCACGGCGCCCGCCATCCACACACCCACACAGCCACAGCCCAGCCACCCGCACACGTCACACCAAACCCACACCCCTTGTTGGCCGCCCTCTCTGCCTCTGCTGTGCAGGAGGGCCAGGTGTATCGTGGCACCGTGACACGCCTGCTGGACTACGGCGCGCTGGTGAACCTCACCGACAGCGGCCTGCGCTGCCTGCTGCACATCAGCGAGGTGTCCCCCGTGCGGGTGCGCAGCATCGAGGACGAGCTCAAGATTGGGCAGGAGGTGGAGGTTTTGTGCATGGGGCGGGACGCCAAGGGGCAGGTGAAGCTGAGCAGGAAAGCGGTGATGGCTCGGCAGCAGGCGCAGCAGAGGTCGGCCAAGGAGGTGGCGCTGGGTGGGGCGGTGGACCCAGATCACTGACTTCTCAAGGCAGTGGGCAGGCAGCCAGGCGGGAGGGCAGCCGAAGCCGCTGTGGTGACAGTGCGCTGCCCCGTGCCTGCTGGGCGATTTTGAAGAGCCCGTGGCGGTGGTGGAAGAGCACATCGAACCAAACCCATTTATTGCACACTGATTGTGTGCTAATTCCGCGCGCTGGTTGCGCCCCGATGGTGCCATTGTGTGCATCGTGGGGGGTGCGAGTGCCCGCCCGCCTCCATTCTGTTTCTCAATTCCATTCTGTTGAAGCGTTCTTCCCTCCTTGGCGGCCTACCCATCTGACCTGCTGCCCACGCTCCTGCACTGCGCCAGCCCCTGCTTCCAATGTATGCATATGTGTGTTTAAGCTGTGTGGCCGGTTGCGGCACTCAGGATGAGCAAAGAAGGGCAGGAGTGCGGGTGAGGCAGACAAGGAAGGAACCGAGAGCGGAAAGGAAAGGAGGAGAGCTGCAGGGGCAGGGAGGGAGCCCTAGGGCCGCTCTCTGCCGCGCCTGCCTGGTTGTTGGCAGGGCCCGTGCCACATCGGCTGCAGCGGGTGCTCCCGCATCACGCCGCTGGGCGACAGCTCGTGACACGGCTGCGCTGTCCGGGGCGTCAAATACGTGCAAATCAAGCTGCGCTGCTGCTAGGCTGCTGCTGGGGCACCCTAATCGATCTTCACCGCTGCAACAGGGAGGGGCGGGCGGGCGGGGCAGCGCGGGGAGGGCGTGGTGAGCCAGGTGTGTGCCGAGCATGCAGCCAGAAGGAGCCTGCTTATGTGCGCATGTCAGGAGTAGGCAGAGATGCACACAACTGGCCAGTGTCGGCGGTTGCCACATGCATCAACACAACCCTCTATACACGTGCACAGGACAACACATGTTCCAAGAATCGCCGGGAACAGACTTGACCCAAACCACCGGGCCCTTCTGGCCCCACCCGCAAGCCCCTGTAGCACCGCTCACCCGCGTAGATCTTGCGGATGAAGATGTAAGTGGCATAGAATCCTATCGTGCCGGTGAGGCAGAAGAAGGTGGCCGACACAATGGTCATGTAGCCAAAGTACATGAGGGCGGGCACCTGCGGGTGGGCACCGGTGGGCAGTGGGAGGTATGTGGGGTAGGTGAGAGGGAGGAGGAGGGCGGCGGGAGGGATGCTGGCTCGAAGTTGGTGGGCGACAGGGCATCAGGACCGATTTGCTGGGCGAGCCATTGAGAGCTGATGGGTAATTGACAGGGGGCAGAAGTTGCCTGGGGTGCAGGGCAGGGGCTTGAGGAGGCAGAGCAAGCAAGCAACATTCGGTGCTCGCTGCCGCTCCCCCTGCTTCATCCCCCCCCCCCCGCTGCAACTCCCCTCCTTACTCTCCCCTCAGCGGCTGCCTCATCCGGTCCCAACCATCCAGCCTGGCCCCACCCACCCCGCCCCTGGCGCTCCAGCCTACCATCTCGGCTGCCGACTGCCTGCCCTGCCTCTCTTCCCCCTTCAAACCAACCAACCCGGTCCGCACCCGCCCGGCGGGCAGCTGCCTGCCCAACTGCCCCCAAATCCAGCCTGTCCCCTGGCCTGCTCCATCCCATCAGCCTGGCCCCGACTGCCCCCACATCCAGCCTGCCTAGGACACGCTCCATCCCCTCCACCCTGGCCCCGAAGCCTCTGCCCACCAGCTTTGTGATGTCCAGCTTGGTGTAGAAGTAGAAGAGGGAGTAGAGGAAGAGGTAGAGGGCGGAGGAGCCGGAGGTGAGGTAGGCGCGCCACCACCAGTGGTAGTCCTCTGCACGGGGGGCGGGGCGGGGCGGGCAGGAGGGCCGGTGGGGTGAGCAGGTTGCAGACGAGGCAGGTCGGGGCGGGCAGACAGGAAGGGAGCGGGCAGGGGTGCAGACCAGGCGTTTGCAGTGGCATGTAGGTGGCAGGGCAGGCGCAGCTACAGTGTGTGGGACGGGGCACACGTGCACGAAATGCTGTGCTGCACGCTGCCAACACACAGAGCACACACAGCAGCAGCAGACGAGGCATGCCGGGGCAGGGCGGTGCAGGGGCGGAGGGGCGGGCAGGGTGCAGGTCGGGCTTGCGGGGCGCTTGCCAATGAGGGGCCGGGGCAGCGGCGGTTGTTGTGTGCGGGCCCTGGCACACGTGTGCGCAAGCTGTGGCTGCAGCCTCTAAGCAGCCAAAAAGCACAGCACACACAGCAGCTCCAGCTGTGCGCCGCCCCGCTCGCCAGCCCCGCCCCGCCCACCCGAGCAGAGCTGGAAGTATGCCAGCACAATGGTGATTTCTGCGCAGGTGATGATGAGGATGACAAACACGAGGGCCAGGAAGCCAAAGAGGTAGTAGAACTGGTGCATCCACCTGGAAAGGGGGGAGGGGAGGAGGAGGCAGGGAGGGGCAGGAGGGTGAGGGCGGGGGCGAGAGGCAGGAGGGTGAGGTGGGGGCTAGGCAGGAGGGTGGGGCAAGGCAGGGAGGCATGAGGGTGAGGGCTGGGGCGAGGGAGGGAGGCAGGGGTGCAGCATGCTGTCGGTTACCAGCCATGGCGCAGCATGGCTGTGCGCTGACTGGAGCTGCATAGCTGAGCAGTCGCCCTTCTGGCACTGCAGGTTGCGGCTGTGCTCCGCCTGAACACGATGGTGAGGAAGAGCTGGCCGACCCCCCACCAGCACGGCCCCACCCCCCACCCCAGGACACAGTGCAGCCCAGCCTGTCAAAGTTTTGTTTTTGGGCGAGCGTGGGAAGGATGAAATCAGGCCCCCAGAGCTCTGCTGAAGCTCGTCTCACAACTGCCTCTCAATAGGTCATGGTTGCCTGTGCTCACATGGATGTGAGGATGAAGAAGAGTTCGATGAAGACGGCTCCAAAGGGCAGGATGCCTCCGATGAGAATGGAGAAGGCGGGGTGCATGTACCAGGGCTGCTCAGGGACCTGGCGGGGGATCTTGTTGGTGCGCACTGGGTCCTGCGGGGTGGATGGTTTGGGTACAAGTGGGAGGGCGGCGGGCGGGGTGAGTGCGGTGCGGCGGGAGGCCAGGAGGGCAGGGTAGGTGGGGCATGAGGGTGGCAGAGAGTGGAGGCTTGTGGCGCTGAGGGTGTGTGTGCAACGAGGAGCGGCGCAAGAGCAGCCCACATGCTGAGCACCACCCGGTGTTCCTCGACACCACCTCATTCTAGGAAAATTCGCGGATAATCTTACTCCGCGGGCCTTCCTCTCTATGTTGAGCACTGCCTCAGCCTCCTGCGGCCTCCTGCCCCCCAACTGCGGCTGCTGCCAGATGGACCTGCCGCTGCTGGTGGCCCATCCCAACTGCTCTGGTCAACTCCTATCTTATCGCTCTCTCCGGCTCTCTGGCAACCCCATCGGCCTGCTGCTGCTGCTGCTGCCTACTCTCGGCAGCAAGCTCCTCTGCAGCGGAAAGGGGCGTCCCTCCAGCTAGAGCCTGCTGCACCCCCGCCTGCCCACTCTAATAAACCCACCCACAAACCCGCTGCACACACAAGCACACTGGGCACACCCGACCCGCCCGGCCCACCTCTGGCGCGGCCTTTTTGTATCCAAAGTAGGAGCCCACGAAGCAGAGGGGGACGGAGATGCCGCACCAGAGGAAGACGAGGGCGCAGAGGGTGCCAAAGGGCACCGCCCCGCTGCTGCGCTGCCCCCACACCAGGAAGTTGAGGGTGAGGAAGATGGCAGACACAAAGCCGGGGAAGGCCAGGGCGGTGCGCACCGTCGTCTTCTTCCACTGCTCGCCCTGCAGAGCGTGCAGAGCAAAGAGGGGCAGGCGGGCAGGCAGGTGAGGAGGCGGGTGTGGGGCCCAGGTGCGAGAGCCGACATCGCATGACGGGGTTTGAGGGGGGGGGGGGGGGGGGGAAAAAAAACATCCCTTTTGCGGGGGGGGGGGGGGGGAGCGACACTAAGTAAGCATGCATCCTGCATGCTGAGGGGGGCACTGAGGGCGCGCCAAGCTCAAATCAACTCCAACCAACAGCTCTTGCCCACGCTCTCTCCCCTCACAAAGCTACCATGCCCTCACCACAAAGCTACCCGTGCCCTCCCACACGACGCTGCTCAAGCCCTCCCACGCACCTTGAACGTCTTGTAGAGGCGGGCCGAGGAGTAGCCGGCAAAGCAGCCCATGAAGACAAACAGCAGCAGCACCGCGGTCATGAGGCCGCCGCGGTTGGCGGGGGACAGGAAGCCCAGGGTGGCAAACATCATGGTGACCTGCAACACATCATCAAGGTGTTGCGATCAAGTACATGTCATTTTGTGTGGACCACGACAGGCAAGCAGGCCACCATCAGCAAGGACAAGCGCCACCCCCGCAGCCATGCATGCATCCCTGTTGTTCTCAGGGTGTCTGCATGCACTGCTACCCTCCACTCGTGTTCTTCTTAGGGCGTCGGCGTCTTCCAGCACTGGCCTCCACTACTGTTCAAGTCAGGGCGTCTCCCTGCACTGCTGCCCCCCACCCGCCAGCCCCTGCTCTCACCAGTGTCATCCCAAACAGCTGCACGCCCGTGCCCGCCAGCACGGCGAGCCAGGAGGGGTAGGAGGGTGCGCGGAAGACGTCGCCGTGCACCAGCTTCCACCCCGTCTCCTCCTGAGCCTCCTCTGCAGTCTCCAGCTGGTTGTACTTGCTGATGTCCCGGTGCAGCGTGCGCAGCATGATCATGGCAACCATGCCGCTGCGGGGCGGGATGGAGCGGGGCAAGGCAGGCGGGGAGAAGCTGGCATGATGAGAAGTAAGCGTGGGGTTGAGCAGCAGAGGCAGCAGCGGCGGCAGCAGTGCACGCAACAAGCTTCACCGCGTCAAGCTCGTGCAGGAGGGGCAGGGGCAGGCGGCCAAGGACGGCGCACAGGGCATGCAGGCACGTCGCCAGCGGGTGCTGGTGCCCCCGCCCAGCGCCTTGCCTGAGGAAGAGCACGATCATGAGGCTGTTGATGATGGAGAACCAGTGCACCTGCGGGGGAAGAAGGGAGGAGGAAGCAAAATGGGAAAGGTGAGGTGTACTGGGTAGGAGGCAGGGAGGCACACTCGCAGTACTGGATAGATGCACGGGAGTTGATGCGTGCCAAGTGCTGCGACCGCCTCGGCCCCGCATCCATGCCCAAGCACAAGCGCGGCATGGTATGCTTCGGGGCGCGCGGCTCGGTGCTGCGAAGCCCAGCATGTGGCCCAGCGCAGCGCATCGTTGCCCGTTGTGCCACACAGCATGGGGCACAGCATGGGGCACAGCATGGGGCCCAGCGTGTGGCACAGCGCAGCATGCACAGCAGCGCACCTGGTCGTCAGTGGCCAGCAGGTATGTGTCCCAGCGGGAGGCCCAGCGGATGTTGGAGGCCTTGAAGGTGACGTCATATGTGAAGATGACCTGCGGGTGCCAGGTGGCGTGGCATGGGTGAGGTTGGCTTGAGAGCGGGGTGGGACATTTGCAAAGGCTGGGCAGGGTGGTCACACCTGGTTGCCGCAGCCAACCTGTGGCAGTGCTTGGGAGCACTCGCACCGCAAGCCTCGCACTTGTGCAGCCGCAGCGGCTGCGCACGCACCCCGTGTTTCCATACAAACCTCACCCCTGTCACTAACCCCGGGATTCCACAGCCTGCGACTCTGCCCCTGCCCCTGCCCCACCCACCTCCTTGCCCTCAGCCACCAGCTGGTGGGGCCCCTTCTCGGTCACAAACTTCTTCTCGTCGGGATCGCAGGTCTTCAGGGTGCTGCCGCCCTCGGCGTCCCACTTGCCTGCGGGCACAGGGCAGGCCGGGCAGGCGGGTGAACACAGAGCGGCGGTGAGCACGTGCAGGTAGCTACCACATGCAGAGCTGACGGCTACGCAGCACTAGCAGGACACGACAGCAGCGCTTGCAGATAAACCGGGCACATCAGCAGCAGCTGCCCCGGCAGGCAGGCAGCGGCAGGCTGTGGCAAGGCTCCATGGCAAGCCTCCAAGGCAAGCCTCCATGGCCAGGCTCACCCTCGTACGAGTGCTGCACAGAGAAGGGCTCCACCTCAAAGCCCACGATGCGTGCCAGGTCGGTCTCGGCATCCTTGTGATACAGAATAGTAAAGGACAGGTGGTTGTTCAGGAACACGCGGTCGCTGTCCTGCGGGGCGGCGGGCGCGCAGGGGGGCGGGGACAGGGGAGGCGGAAAGGTGCAGGGAGCGAGTGAGGCAGGGGGAGGTCCGGGGCCCAGGAGGCATGCCAGGGAGGGTAAGGAGCCTCACGCCAGAATCGCCTGTTCTGCAGCACCCAGCACACGCTGCCCACCGCTTGGCTGCCTGGCAGCCAGACAAGCCACTGCTGCATGCCCGCATGGCCAGCCATGCGATGCCCGATTGCTGACGCAGACTTTCTTCCTCAAATGAGCTCACATCCGTGAACCCCACAGGGTAGCCGCGCTCGTAAGTCTTGACCTGCTCCCCGTCGTCATCCCGCATGCGCACAATGCCAATGGGCAGGTTGTCCAGAATCCTGCAGGAAAGCATCCACGGAACGCTTCTGTCGGCAGAGAGCGCAGGGCGGGCGGGGCACGATTCGTGCG
Source organism: Chlorella sp. ArM0029B (assembly GCA_002896455.3). NCBI lineage: Eukaryota > Viridiplantae > Chlorophyta > Trebouxiophyceae > Chlorellales > Chlorellaceae > Chlorella > Chlorella sp. ArM0029B. Next base: position 135,618 of record JTEE01000326.1, on the reverse strand, counting down.
AAAGGCTGTGCAACAGGTGCTGACCCATGCAGCCTGCTGTGTGGTGCAACCACAGCACACAGCATGCCGTGCTGCATGCCATGCACCTCCACCCTGTCTACCCTAGCCTCGTGCTGTGCAACAGCTTTGCCTCGTGCTGTGCTACAGACTGCTGATGTGAATTCGCCATACAACTCGTGCTGTGCATGGAAACAGAGTGATGCATGTGTAGTTCGCCACACAACTCGTGCTGTGCTGTGCATCTGTGCTGTGCCGTGCATGCTGTGCTCACATGTTGACGCGGTACTCATCGGAGATGCGCGACTTGAATGCCTTCTCCTGCGCCTTGTTCAGGCTGCCAATGCGGCACAGCACCTTGCAGTGCTGGTTCACCCGGAACTTGGCCTGCAGCACACACAAGCAACGGGCCAAGCAGGGGGGTTCACCACCAGGCATCGAGGCGGGCACGGGACACAGTGGGTGCATGCCTACAAGCGCTGAGCTCGCAGGTGTGCGGGCCATGTGCAGCGATGGCACGTACCGCAGCCTTCGCTTGGCCTACCAAGCACACAGGCCTGTTGGGTGCTGGCCCCTGCTTGCCCAGCACCCGCTGCGTGCAGCACCCACCTACCCACCCACCCACCGTGTAGGGCGAGTTCTCGATGCGGTCTCCACGCAGCACCTCCCCCAGGTTCTCAGCCGAGCTGACAATCTTGTCGGGGCGGCAGTAGGGCAGCGAGTAGTACTCGTACGGCAGGTTCTTCACGGACATCAGCTTGTTCACCTTGAGCGTGATCAGATCACCCTGCAGGCACACAGCAGCGCAGGGTGCGCGGGTGGGACATGGGCAGGTACAGGCAGGCCGGGCGAGCGTGGCGGCAAGCCTGGGGCGTTTGCGGCGGAGGCACAAGCGACCGTTGGCGGAGCGGCAGCTGGGGAGCCCAAACGGGCGACGCCTGCACGCCGATCGCCCCAGATGTCCTACCCGTGCATCCGGGCTGCCGCTCTGGCTCTTTTGGCTGCCGCCTCCCCGCTTCAACCAAAATCAGGCACAACCACTCTGCAGCAGCCCGCCCGATGCACCGGCCCTCAATGTGACAGCTCTGACCTTCTTGAAGTCCTGCGGCGCCACACCGGGCAAGTAGAAGGCCGAGCAGCTGACGGCGAGCATCAGCAGCGCCAGAGGCGCGAGCAAACAGCGCCCCGCCATTCTTGCAAGCTTCCTTGCAACGCACAGTGCACGAATGCCCGGTTGCAGGCGGCCAAGGGCCTGCCAGCCGAGATGTCCTGCCGCCAGCAAGGCAGAATGACAGAGGGAGCGGCCAGCCTGTGTATCCCAGCTCATTCTGCAGCTGATCAGGCGCCAGCTCGTGCATCTGGGGCCGCCCAGCCAATGCCCGCTTAGCCCGGATCGCCCCCTCGCCACTGACACTGCCTGTCCCGTGAAGCCCCGCGATGGCCGCGGGCAGCGTGCTGCACATGGTCATAGTGGGGGCGGAAGACGTGCCGTTGTATGAGGCCGACCTGAGCGCCAAGAGTACCGACGCGAGCGGGCGGGAGGTGCGCCGCTGCGGAGGCTGAAATCACAGCCTTCAACGGCCTGGCCTTCAACGACACATTTGCACGCATGCGGTGATCAGCCAGCTGCAAAGCCTGGTCCGACTCACCTGCTCTCCACCTCCCGATTCGCCGCACCCCTGCCTTCCCCTGCCTTCCCCACCGTCCGGGCTGCAGGAGCGCCCGCAGTACCTGTACCACTTTGTGCTGCATGCTGCTCTGGATGCAGTGGAGGAGCAGGAGTGGCACTCCAACTCCATGCACCTGGGGGTGGTGGACCGGTTCAACAACCTGCAGGTGGGGTGGGCGGGCCTGAGGCAAGGGGCAACCGGGAGTCGAGAGGGCCTGAGGCAAGGGGACGGCAAGGGGCCTGAGGCAAGGGGTCGGCAAGGGAAACACATGCGATGCGGTTGAGCGAGATTGACGGCTGGCGTTGGGCCGGCAGAAGGCACATGACACGAGAGTGGGGCAGCAGCCAGTGGCTGGCAGTTGGGGCTCGTGGAAAGGCACCGTGTTCTCCAACGTGGGGCTCCAATGTGGGGCTTCGTGGAGTGGCCTGTGTGTGTTTCACGCGGTGCAAGGGAGCTGACACTTTGGGGTTCCTGCTTTCAAACGACTGCATCACCTGTCGAGGCCGCCTTTCAAACGACCTTTCAAACGACTGCAGAAGATGTGTAACTCAGTGTGCCTGGGGCTGCCCATGCCCAAGCTTGCGGCCCCACGTCCCCGCCACACCCGCCGCCCCGCCGCCCCACCCTCACGCAGGTGTCTGCCTTCACCACCGCCGCGCACGTCCGCTTCCTGCTGCTGCACGACGGCCGCAGCGACGACCTGGTCAAGTCTTTCTTCAAGGACGTGTACGAACTGTACCTGCGGGTGAGGGGGCCGGGAGGGAGAGGGCCGGGTCGTGGGAGGGCCGGGTTGCTGGCTGCTTTGCTTGGCCAGGTGGTTTGTGTATTCTTGTTTAGTACTGTGTGTTCTTGTGTATGCTTGTGTATGCTCAAAGAGCGTGCTTGATTTGCAGGAGAGGGGCCAGGGAGGGACGAGCGCTGCGAGAGGTTGTTCTGCTGGCTGCTTTGCTTGGCCAGGTGCTTGTAGGTTATGAGTGTGAGCTGTGCCGAGACAGGGGGTTGAGGGCATTTAAACGATGTGGCGAGGGCAGCTGCTGCTAGGCATGTGGCATGACAAGGGAAAGAGTTGGGCGGTGGGCATCAAGGCCAGAGTGTTCGAGAGGTTGCATACTCTGCCTTTTGGAGCTGCCCGTTCCCTGGCGTGCCTCGCTTCCCTCGTTCATCCTTCCGCCCTCCTGTTCACCCTCCCCTCCGCCCGCTTGGCACTTGCAGGTGATGCTCAATCCTTTCCACACAGCCACCACCAAAATCACGGCACCGCTCTTCCACCAGAAAGTGCGCCAGCTGGCGCGCAACTACTTTCGGTGACGGGAGCTCCCTTTGGGGCAGTGCACCCGCCACAAGGTGCTGCACAGCCTCTTTGTGTTATGCTCCCCTCACAAGCTGGCCACTGGGAACGCTGGCGCAGCACAGCCGGTGGTTGGCCGTACGCTGCTGGCTGACGTTTGTAAATTTGAAACTCTGGAGGGTGTGTGAACTGTACTTTTTGGCGTCCTGACGCCTCGCCCCTCTTTTACTTTGACTCTGGAAGCTTCAGACCCACGTATCACTTTCACTTTTTACATTGTTTGCTCATGCTCACGCTTGCACTGCTCTGCTCTGCTCGACCCGCTTCCCGCACCGGGCGCTCGCGATTGCAGCCCACATCACTGTTCTCATCTAAATCTGGCAGCTGAATGTAATACAAGTAATCACCACATGCGTTCACTGTTGTAGCGTGTGCCGCACCAGAGTGCCTGCTTACTGAGAAGTGTCAAACTCCACACCCGCCAGACGGGCGCCGCGAGCGCCGCTGAGCAAGCACAGCACGGTGCTCAAAGAGTGGCGCGCCCCCCAATCGGGCCCTGTCCCACCCTCGGCATACCACAGGCACCGTTTCGAGCTGTAACTAGAGTAGCTACCTGGCCCCGCTGCGACGGAGCCGCCTCGCCAGGCGAGCTCACCTCAGTGAGGGCAGCTGCTCGAGATGATGGAGCGTTGGCGCAGGTGAGTGGAGTTCCGGCCTTCTACCCGCGCCGAGGAGGCAGGGGCCGCCCTGTCTGCACCGGCACGGCACGACGCTGCCGCCGCTACCGCCGCCTGCCTGCCTGCAGGAACCGGCGCCGTGTTCTCGGCCTTGCAGCAGCCGGCGCAGCAGGGGCAGCAGCCGCATACGCCGCCTACCAATGGTGGTATGCAGACGGCACTGGAGACGGCGGGGAAGGAGCGGGCGGCGCCGAGGAGGAGCAGGCCTCTGGAAGCGGCAGCGGGCAGCGGGAGGCGGGCGTGCTTGTTGACCCTCAAGGCCGCGCCGGCACCTCCCAGCTGGTACGCCACCCTTGCCCGAGCTGTGCCAAATAACTGTCTATGAGTGGCTGTGTCACCAAGAGGTCCTGCTGTCAGTCAATTAAAAAAGAGTCAGCGCTCCAGGAGGAGTAGGGGCACCACCGATTGAGTTCAGGCGGCCCCAGCAGCTGCCCACCCGTCCGTCTGCCCATGCAGTCCACGCTGCTTGTCCCCCTGCTCAAGGCAGGCAGCCCCAGCAGCCACCCTCCCATCCGTCTGCTCTTGCGCTTCCCTTGCATTGCTTCACCCACTCTATTGCCCTTGTGCTGCAGGACGCGGAGGCCCACTTGCAGCACCACTTTGAGAGCATACAGGACATTGCGGACAGCACCACGCTGCCCTCCCTGCTGCCTGCGCTGGCACGTGCGCTGGGCCAGGTGGCAGATGTGGAGGCGCCCCTCGAGCGGCTGCGGTGAGTGCTGCTGGCAGGCAGGCCGCGGGGGGCACCCGTGCGTGCCCATTCCTGTTTGCTGTCTGCCGCCGCTGCTGCTGCTTTCGAGAGGTTTCAGTGGTGAGGCGGCCCAGGAGAAAACGATCTGTTTACTGCTTATAATGCATGAGGGCTAAGTAGGGCTGCTAGGGCTCATTAGGGCAGTCTACTGTACGCAGGGAGGTGTGCTTCTCGCTAGACATCTCTCGTCGCACCCCACTGGGCCCTCCTGCCTGCACGCCCCCTGCCAGCCTCCGCGCCTGCCTTTATGCTTCCCAGCCTGGTGTTCCTCCAGGGACAAGCACCGCACAGACCCCGCACCTGCCCCTGTCCCTGCTTGCCCCCCCGCAGGCAGGCCAAGGAGGGACGCACGGCGCTGTCCCAGGAAGACAAGCTGGCGGCGTGGGAGGAGCTCAAGGTCGCCGCGTTTGTGCGGGCCGCGGGCGCCGCCTGGCTGCTGCCCCTGCTGGACCTGTTTGTGCGTGTGCAGCTCAACATTCTGGGCAGGCACCTGTACCTGGAGTCGGCGGTGGAGGGCAGGTGGGCGAAGGGGGGATGGTGTGGCAGNGGGAGCCGGGGGGCAGCTTTTGCTTGTCCGAAATGCTGGGACAATGCATCTGCGGCACACGTGTGTGTTGAGGCAGCGCTGTGAAGCGAATGGATGAATGCGCTGGGGCCAGGGGCGGTGAGGAGCGGGTGGATGTGGGTCAGCTGCAGGGCACAGGCGAGGTGATGCAAGGCAGGGGGCAAGGCAGGAGGTGTTTGCCCGTCCCACGGCAGGGTGGCATGTGCCCGCCTGCCTGCACTCGTGGCACCAGCCATGAAAGTGGCTGCTGCATGCAGCTGCCAGCACTCGTCTCACCCTGCACCCCACCCCCGCCTGCCCCCCCGCTGCCTGCCCAATCTGCAGCGGCATGCCGCGCCCCGCCAGCCTTCCCAAGCTGTCTGCCCCCTCCCAGGAGCGCTTTTTGTCTTACGCCGAGTTCCTGGCGCAGCAGGGGGCGGCAGAGCTGCTGGCCCTAGTGCGGGCGGCAGCTGAGATGCAGCTGGCTGGGGTGGCCCTGCAGGATCTCCTGACACCCCACCAGGTGCAGCAGCTTCTGTCCGGCATCTCTGCCAGGGCTGCAGAGGCGGCTGCGGCGGGCAGCAGCGCCTCGGGCGCGCGCGGGTGGGCGCGCTTTGTGCTGCCGTCGCCCGGCGAGGTGCACGCCTCGCTGGCGCCACGCGCGCCCGACAACCGGGCCGTCATGCTGGGTGCAGATGAGATGCTGGTGGACGGGCGGGTGGTGGAGCAGCTGGCGGCAGAGGCAGAGGCGGTGGCCAGCGGGGACGAGTTTGCGGCAGCGCTGCAGGCAGGCAGCGGGGAGGCGCTGGCGGCGGCGGGCGCACAGCTGGCGGCCAGCCTGGGCGCCCAGGCGGTGCCTCTGGCAAAGGCGGTGCCACTGGTGGCGGCTGTGGGGGCCGACCTCCTGAGCTCTCCTGCCGTGCGGCCCCAGCTTGCACGGCTGGCGGCGGTGCGCAGCCTGTCGGCACGCGTCTACGGCTGCTGCTACTGTGAGGATGCAGCGGCGGCATGAGAAGCGGCAGGAGGCGGCCCTCCAGCCGTGGGGCCCAGCACGTGTGGGCAGGCAAAGGGGGGACCAGCGCGGAACGGGTGCCTGCATGTTGCAGATTGATTTTGAACGTCCTCTTTCCCTGTGCTGTAACTGTTCAAGCATGGATCAAAGTGTCGTCTACCATGCTGTAATTGAGCTGCTGGGTTGTACACCATTGAAGAGCTATCCACACGTGCTGCATTCCATGCCCCGCCCCGGCGGCACTTGCCGTCATCCCAGATCTGGTATAATTTCGGTGGGCCTGATCCCCCGCCTGCAGTGCCGTGCTGCTGGCCTGCTAGATCATGCATGCGCAGAGCTTCCGCGGCGCGCTAGCCGCCCAGGGCCAGACACACGCAAGACTGCAACCCCAGACGAGCAGGCGGCTCGCGAACCGCGCCTCTAGTAGCGCAGACAGGCTTCCTCACGAATCACAATCGGAAGCCGCGAAAGCCCCGGGAGCGCCGGCAGCAGCAGTGGTGGTGGCGGCAGGGAGCGGCAGGGAGCGGCAGCGCGCCGTTCCGTTTGATGAACGCTACCGCCAGCTGGAGGCCTTCAGCCAGCAGCATGGCCACACCCGGGTGCCCATCAACGAGCCATCAGGTGACCTTGGCGCAACCTGGGTTGCTGGGCTGGAGCGGCTTGCAGCTGCATTGCCAACTCGTCCTCCTGTCCGCCGCCGGAGCCCATCGCCAGGCACGGTTGCCTCCCCTCGCGCCTGCAGGCCTGGGTGCATGGGCCGCGCAGCAGCGGCACGCCTGGCAAGCAGGCCGCCTGCAGCCGGAGCGCCAGCAGCGCTTGGCGGCGCTGTGCTTCTGCATCGACGCTTTCCAGGACGCATGGGCCTCCCGCTTCCGCCAGCTGGCCGCCTTTCACTCCCAGCACGGCCACTGCCGCCTGCCCCGCGCCCCCTCTGCGCAGCGCCAGCACCCGGGGCTCTACTCCTGGATGCACCACCAGCTGCACCTGTGGAAGCAGGGCACCCTGGCAGATGACCGGCGGCGGCGGCTGGAGGGGCTGGGGATTGATTTTGAGCCACAGGATGCCGCATGGGAGGCGCGCTTTGCTGAGCTGCTCCAATTCCGCAGGGTGGGTGTGGTGTCACGGATGGGTGCATGGTTGGGTATGCAGGGTGGTAGGGGACATGTATAGCATTCACAAGGCAAGGCGCAGTGTGGTGTGTGTGGTGGGCTGGGTGCTCGTGCGTTCTTGGGGGGATGTGCACGGCGTTGTGCGCGGGTGGGAAGATCACGGCAACGGATGCAAGCACTGGCATGGTGCGTGCCCCGCTGACGTGCATAATCGCGCTTTGTCGGTAAGCCCACGACATGCAACAGCATGCCGTGCCACGAAGGTCTACCAGTCTACCACCACATCTGCCCTCCCCTCCACCCAAGCTCACGGTTTGCGCCCCGCTGCTCCCTGCTCCCTCCATCCCACCGGGTGCAGGAGGCTGGGCATGCGAATGTGCCCACCCAGTGGCCCCCCAACCAGGGGCTGGCAAACTGGGTGGTGGTGCAGCGGCGGCGGTGGCGGGGGGTGCAGGGCGCGGCGCTGACGGCGACGCAGCAAAGCCGCCTGCTGGGCTGCGGGTGAGCAGGGCAGGGGCGGGGTGTGGGGTGCCGCTGTCCTTTGCGCATGCACGCCCAGCTGTGGAGGCGCCCAGCTGTCCTTGGCCATCCCCTTGATAGTGCCCTGTCCTTGGCCATCACCTTGACACCTTGGCCACCGCACTCCACATTTCACCTGCGCATTCAGCAGGCAAGCACTTGTCCCGCTCACCCGCCGCTCACTCCGTCCGCCCTTCCCCACCCCACCCCACCCCACCCCTCTCCCGGCTGCAGCTTCCGGCTGAGCCCTCTGCAGGACGAGTGGGACCGGCGGTACGCCCAGCTGTGCGAGCTCAAGGTGCAGCACGGCAGCAGCAGCGTCCTGAACGGCCCGCTGCCAGCTGGCGACGGGCTGGCGGCCTGGGCCGACTTCCAGAGGCGGCAGTGGCGGGGCGGCAGGCTGGCGCCAGATCGGTGCGCTGCCTGCTGCACATGTTGTGTGATGAACTGCACTGCCTGCACCACCCTGTGTCATGAGAAGTGCTGCTGCAGAGACCGCTGGCATTCGCTGGCAGAGCGCTCGCTCGTGTGGCGTGTGGCGTGCTGCCACGGTTGTGTGCCTTCTGTAGCCATCAAACCCCACATTGCCCCACAACCTACACCCACCCATCACCGCAGGATTGCGCGGCTGGAGGCACTAGGCTTTGCCCGCCAGACGCCCCGCCAGCGCTGGCAGCAGCGGCTGGCAGCTCTAGATCAGCTGGTCTCTGTGCTGGGCTACCCGGCCGTCTACTCCCTCCTGGTCCTGGCCCCTCCCAGCAGCTCACCTCCCGACGCCGCAGCAGCTGCCGTGGAAGCAGCACTGGCAGCGGCAGCGGCAGCGACGGCAGACAGCAGCAGCTCGGCTGGCAGCAAACCACAGCGCACTGGGCAGCGTGCAGAAGGGGAGCCGGCGGGGCATGGGCAGCGGCTGGAGGCGCCCGGCGAGGAAGCTGATGCAGGCGGTGCTGGGAGCGGAGTGGCCCCGAGCAGCAGACAGCTGTCGCCGGAGGGTGGGCCGGTGCTGACTGGAGAGCAGGCAGCAGAGGTGGTGCGATGGCACCGCAAGCTGCGGCTCGGCCGGAAGCTTCCGCCTGGGCTGGCGGTGGCACTGGCGGCCCGCGTGCTGCAACCGGCTCAGTAGTGTAACTTCTCTGTGGCCCCACACCGTCGATGTTTAGGACACCTGGCCTGGGGGTGGCCTGGACCTGGCTGCAAGGAAGCGGGCCCCAGCACACCCGGCCTACCAGTGCGATGCTTGCACGGCTAGGGTTCTTCCTGGTGCACGAGCTGCACCTGGCGCTAACGCGCAGATAATTGGATACCGCCCACAGGTGGTCCCCCAATCCGGACAGAAGAGGCCGAACAGCGCACCCTCCAGGGGTCGATGGGGTGCCGCCTGTCCACCAGGCGCCCTCCACCCTTCTAGGTTGGGATAGGTCGGAGAATACAGTGCTCTGGCGCTGTGGTGCTCGCAGTAGAGCCGCCGTCGTTGAATCATGTCCGGGCCATCAGGCTGGGACCACCTTGTTTGTGTGGTCCCCCTGCTGCGCGTGCCATGAAATGGGTTCATCACAAAGGCTCCCCGATGCGCTCCCACGGCGCATTCATCTCTCTTCGACCGGGCATTGTTCCCACATCCTGACCTCTGGAATTGTCAGGGGGTGTCCCACACTGCACTAGGGCCAGTGGCAGCTTTGTAGGGCCCTCGGCCAGCCAGCCACCATGTCGTTCAATGAGACAGTGCAGGCGAGTGGGGTGCAGCAGCGGGGGAGTATCACGGGCGCGCCAGGGCAACTTGCACCATGCCCTAGCTAGGGGGTGCGCACGTGGGTGCCTCTCGTTGAGGTACTGCGCCTGTGATCGCCCCAGAAGTGCATTGTTAGAGGCAGGCAAGCGGCGGTCTCGTGTGCAGGCCGAAGCGCCTCCAGGACGGCTGCCCTTTCGTCGAGGGCCGCCCATTGTAACCGAGGACTTCCTCTTCGGAGAGATGCGTTGTATGTATTCAGCGCCCGCCCCGCGAAACCCTACCCCAGTTGAAAATCTAGCCGCCGCCGCCGCCAGCGGCAACCCGCCTGGCACTTCCCCCTCCCACCTGCCCCCGACCTCCCCTCCCTGACTGCAGGCGATGATCGATGCTTCGGTTGGCTCGCTGGAACTGCCTGCCGGTGCCGGCACAGACAGTAAGCACTGCTGCCAGCTGCTCGGAGCTCTGGCTGCCGCCGGCGCACACCCTATTCGACTGTTCATCGTGCCCGACCCGCCCCCGTGGCACCAACCCCTCCCCACTCACCCCTCCGCCCCTCCCTGTCTCACCCCCCGCAGTCAACAATGCCTTCACCATGCAGTCGGGTTACATGGTGAGTGGGAGTGAGAGACGATATGTGTGCTGGAGTGAGGCTTGAGAGAAGGGAGCAGCTTGCTGGCAGCCCTGCGACGCGATCACTGAACCCCTCCCGCTCACCCCTCCGTCCCTCCCTGCCCTCCCTCGGCCAGGTGTTCTTCATGCAAGCCGGCTTCGCTATGCTCTGCGCTGGCTCTGTGCGCGCCAAGAACGCCAAGAACATCATCCTGCTCAACATCCTGGACGCATGCTTTGGCTGCTGCGCCTGGTGAGCCCCAGCCAGCCAACGTGTTCTGCATGAATGCAGCGTGGTTGTGATTGGCAGCACCAGCTCTGGGACACAGCCCTTGCGCCGGTGCCGCTGCCCTCGCCCTTCCCTCACCCCTGCCCCTGCACTGTGGGGTACACTGGGGTAAAGCCCTTGCGCCGCCGCCGCTGCCCTCGCCCCTCCCTCACCCCTCCCCCCGCCCCTTTTTCCTCTCCCGTTGCAGGTACCTCACCGGCTGGGCCTTTGCCTACGGAGACCCTGGTGCAGCCTCAGACGAGGATATCGCGGCGTGCGTCGAGGGCCTGGGCCTGGGCGGTCCCCCCACCATGAAGGACACGGCGTTCTGCAAATACGGCGAGTTCACCGGCTCACAAGCCTTCATCGGCAACCGATTCTTCGCCATGGCCAACCTGCCCCGCTCATCCTACTGGGGCTGGTGAGCGCAGGGAAAGGGTTCTCACCACCCTACACAAGTGGGCGGGGGGTCTGGCGGCATGCGCGGGCCGGGTTGGCACACATGCCCCGGACAGATTGGGAGGCGGCGCGCTTGCAGCAAGCGGACACGCTGCCCCTGCTGTGTTGTCCGCCCCTGGCACATCGGCTCACCCCATCCCTCCCATGCCTCGCTCTCCCTCCTGCTTCCCACAGGTTCTTCCAGTTCACCTTTGCTGCCACCGGTGCAACCATCATCTCCGGTGCCGTTGCCGAGCGCTGCAAGTTTGAGGCATACATGGTGAGTGGGCGACCAAGTTTGTTTGTTTGGGACGACCGGAAGAATGTGTGGTGGTGATTGTGTGTGGTGGGCAGGAGCGCTGCTTGACAGCGCACTTCCCGTGGTGCCACTCAGCGGGCGCCACCGCGCCTGGTTGCCCGCGCGCTTTCACACCCATCAGGGCCCACCGTATGAGAAGGATGATTGGAGGGGGCCACACCCCTGACCCTGACCGTCCTTGCCACCCCCCACCACCCTGCTCATCCCTACCCACTCCCCCTCCGCCACCCCACCTGTACCGCAGCTGTACGAGCTCATGATTGTGCTGTTTGTCTACCCCGTCGTCGCCCACTGGGTCTGGTCCCCCTTTGGCTGGCTCTCCCCCTGGCGGTCGGACCTCACCTCTGTCAACCAGTCGTACGTTCTCTTTGCCGGCTCCGGCGTCTACGACTTTGCTGGCGACGCTGCCGTGCACATGGTTGGAGGCATGGCCTCGCTGGCAGCCGCATGGGTTCTGGGCCCCCGCATTGGGCGCTTTGACGCCGCTGGAAACCCAGTTGACATGCCCGGTCACAACGCCTCCCTCACCCTGCTCGGCGTCTTCCTCCTGTGGTTCGGCTGGTACGGTGAGCGCGCAGGCGGGGAGCAGGGAAAAGGAGGGGTCGGGGAAGGGACAAGGTTGGAACACAGTCGACTCTCTCAGCTGCTCCCCTGTTTGTGCCCGCCCTGTACGCTGTCCTCCCACTCTCCCCTCCCCCATGCATCCAGCTCCTTCCTCCCTCACAGTTCTTCCCCTTCCCCCTCCCCACCCACCCAATCTCCCCACAGGATTCAACCCCGGCTCTGCCGCCGGCATCATCTCCACCACCGGTGGGGCGAACTACTCCAAGGTTGTGGCCGCCGTGGCCGTCAACACCACCGTGGGCGCCGCCTCTGGCTGCATCGCCACCCTATTCATCGCCATGGCCTACCAATACTTCACCCTGGGTGAGTGAGAGGGGCTGGAAGTTGGATCATCTCATGTTGCTCATGAAGCATGGGGACGTGGGTGGCATGGCATGACGCAGGCAGCGATTGTGCGAGCGTCAGCCCAACTCGCGTGCCCCTCTCATTCTCCCCCCTCCCTTCCCTCGTGCCTCTCTTCTTTCCTCACCCTCCCTCGCCTCCCTACCCTTGGTGCCCTTCCCTTCCCCCACCGGCAGGCGTGGTTGTGTGGGACCTGATCATTGCCGGCAACGGCGCTCTGGCGGGCCTGGTCTCCATCACCGGCCCCTGCGCCTTTGTCCACACCTGGGCCGCCTTCATCATCGGCGCCATTGGTGGCCTGGTCTACTTTTTGGCATCCAAGGTCAACCTCTCCCTCCTCAAGGTGGGCTCGCTGGTGGCCCGCTTGTGTTCCGCTGCTGCTGCCCTGCTTTGCCTCGGGAGCGCTGACAGCCAACCTCTTCCGGCTTTGCATGCCTCTTTTCTTTGTGGTCTTTGTGGTTATCCCTGCTGCGCCGCCCCCTGCTTGCTTCCCACTCACCCCCCACCCAGCCCCCTCCCCCCCATGCTCCCCTCTGCAGATTGACGACCCCCTTGACGCCATTGCCGTGCACGCCGGCTGCGGCATCTGGGGCCTGATTGCGGGCGCCGCCTTCGCTGCCCCCCACCTGGTCAACGAGGTGTTTGGAGACCACCCCAGAGCAGAGAATGGAGGGGACCCGGTGAGCAGGGAGGGATGGGAGGGAAGTCCAGAAGAAAAGAGGGAATCAAGATGGCCAGGCCTGTTTTGCCTCGATTGACGGGAGCGGCGCTGGCAGGGCCCTGGCCCCCATTCCGTGCACCGCACTCCTTCCTCTTGCCCCCCCGCCACACCCCAGCCTCCTGTCACCACCGTCTCTTTGCAACCTTGGACTGCAGCAACGCGCCTACGGTTTCATCCTCGGAGGCGACGGGTCGGTGCTGGGTGCCAACTGCATGTGCATTCTGGTGGTGGCCGCCTGGACCCTGGCCATCATGACACCCTTCTTCCTGCTGCTCAAGAAGATCGGACTCTTCCGCGTCTCGCCAGAGGTGGAGGCACAGGGCCTGGACGTCAGCCACCACGGTGAGCTTGCAACTAACTACATCAGGGGTGGACGGTGGTTTTGATCGGGCCCAAGGATGGTGGGGAATGCATTGGGTGGAGGAGGGAGGCTCATGTTGCTGAACGCATCCCCAGCGCTGCAACTGCCCTGCTTGCCTGGCTGAGCTCCCTCCCAGATGCCACCCTGCGCTCCCGGCTGCCCTGTCAGCCTCCTGCCCTTCCCCCAACCCCACATGGTGCTCACCTCACATGCACCGCCCTCTCCTTCCCACCCCTCCTCTTCCTCCCGCAGGCGGCTCTGCCTACCCCCACGAGGGCAAGGGCGGCGTCAGCAACGGCAATGGCAAGGGAGAGATGGTGTATGGCCTGACCCCAGAGATGGTGGACCGCAAGATTGAGGAGGCACTGGAGAAGTACAGGCGGGACATGGGTCCAGCCGCCGTCTGAGCTGGCAGCTGAGCTGGCAGCCCCAAAGCTGAGCTGGCGCCAATGGGGCTGCTAGCGAGCGTTGTGATGGGTGCTGCCGCCTGCCTGGCCCGGCGTGCCCACCCACTCACCCACCCTCACCCACTGTGCACACCACATGTCAACCCACCCCCAACCCAACCCAACACTTAGTTTGCGCTTCTTTGTCCCTCATTCCTGTCTTTCCCCTGCCTCCCTGACCACACACCTGGACGGCTTGTAGACTCGCCCCTCCACACACGTGCATGCACCTCTTCCTCGCTTTGGGGCTGGCTGTTTCAATAAAACATTTTCCTTTCCGGATCGTGACGCATAAGGCGGGGCCCTGGCCTGGCCTTCCGGGTCCCACCCCTGCTCACCGCTTTCTCCCCCCCTCTCGCCCTCACGGCATTTCAGCGTGCCCCTGACACACCCCTGGGACCCCTTGCTGCTATGATGTTGTACCGTACTAGTTCGCTTGAACTAGGCAAGGCCTTGCTTTACGCCTCGCTTTCATTCCCACCTGCATTCCCTCCCTGCCATAAGTGCTTGCCACGCTCGTCTCTCCTCCCCTGCTCATGGACTGTCACCCAGCCGGCTTGTGCCTAGCTGACACCTCCTTCCCGGGCTTCTGGTGTAGCACCCTTGCTGTAAACTCTGGGTTCTGTGAGCCGCAACCCCGCATCACAGGCGGTGGAGCAGTGGCAAGGAAGCGGGGATAAGCATGTGAGGAAGAAAGCACAGTGATTCATTGCATGCGAAGTGTCTGTGGACACTGGCGCAGCTACCTCGCTGCTTGGGAGACAGAGCAGAAAGGGCTGTCTTGATGTCTGGCTGGCGGAAGCGGCGGCAGGACGGCGCATGATGCTCAGCACGGTCCCGATGCATTTGTCTCTGTGTGTCGGCCGGCACTGTCGAATCGCGGTCTCGCAGCAGCAGGCAGCGCAGAACCACCGCGCAGAACCAGCTCTGACCCAGCGTTGACTTGCTGGCAAGCGGCAATGCCGCCCGGCTCTCCCGGCGAACTTTCCGTGCATGGCATCAGTTTCCGTTTACTCTCGCGCCCTGGGAGCCCGGGCAGCCTCGGCACCAGCTTCGGGCAGCCTCCAGTTGTTTTGGAGAGGGCCGCGGGCGGAGCTGCGGCGCGGCCTGGATCAGCTCCACCCGCAGGAGCAGCGGGCACGGCAGCAGCAGGCACAGGGATGCGCTGCGCATCGGCCGCCGCCTCCCCTGCCGCCACCCCACGCCCGCCGCTGGCGCTGTCGGTGTTTGCTTCGGAGGCAGTGCGCATTCACATCAACACGTTGCCATCACAGTCAGTTCAGATAACAGGGGCAGGCGGGCGAGGCACAGCAATGATGACGTGCACCCCGGCAGTGAGCACAGCAGAGGCGGAGGCGCAGGTGCCATCGCCCACGCAGCAAAGCGTCGATCTGGCAGCGGCAGCTCTGCTGGAGCAGGAGGGGGCTCCAGAGTGCGGAGATGCGGCAGCAGAGGCGTCAGAGGAGGAGGCACACTCGCAAGGCCTGTGGCAGGATGACTCGGCCCCACCACCTTCTGAAGATGAGCAGCCAGCGTCACCCGGGGCAGTGCCCTGGGTGCCAGCAGAGCAGCAGCGGTCGCGGCAGCAGGCATACCGCGATGCTGCCGAGACGTCATCTGATGAGGAGTGGCAGGACGGCTTCAGCTCGCCTCTGGATGACAGAGCCTCTGCCCCTGCAGCCCTGCAGCCTGTGATGACTGGGGAAGGCAGCCAAGGAGCTTCACCCCACGGCCGTGCTGGCGCCCAGCCGGATGCGGCAGATGCGCGGTGCACGCCGGCAGGGGGTGCACTGGAAGCAGAAGGAGTGCAGGAGGCCCCAGCTCAGGTACAGCTTGGGGACCAGGAGTCTGCTGGAGCGCTGCCGCCTCTGCAGGCGCAGCTGCAGCTGGAGCAGGAGGCCGATTTGGATGAGGCAGGCCAGCAGGGTGCCGCAAGTGCGTGGTGCGGGCCAGCAGAGAATGCGCCAGAGGCAGCTGAAGTGCGGGAGGCGCTCCATGAGGGGCAGCAGCATGGGGATCAACAGCCTGCCGCAGCGCTGCTGCCTGTACAAGGGCAGCTGCAGCCAGACGTGGTGGCTGCACCAGATGCAGGCACTGGAGGTGGCAACCCAGCGCAGCAGCCACCCGTGGCACTGCATGCCCCGGCACAGCCACTGCCACCACAGCAACAGCAAGCGCCACCGCAGCAGCAGATGGCCCTGGTGGCGATGCAGGCCCCTGTGCTGCCGCCCCCTCCGCTGGTCACCTCCCCAGTGCAGCAGCTGCAGGCCGTGCTGGGCAGCGGGCTGAGCAACATGCGTCACCGCCTGCAGGACGCAGCGGAGCGGGAGGGCGCCCTGAGGTACGCTGGGGGGCTGCCCAATATCAATCAATCAATTACATTTCAAGTTCAGGGGGAGCCAGCAAAGGTCTCATGGGACAATAGAGTACGCACTTCCAGTCTGCTCATTCAACCTACTCTCCCGTGTCCCCCTTGCCAAGCATCCCCTAACCTCTCTGTCTGCCGTCCTTCCTCGCTTCTTCTGTGCAGGATGGAGAGCGAGATGGCGGCTGTGGAGCGGGAGGCGCTGGTGCAGGCGCGCGCCTTTGCGGAGGCGGGCCTGGCTGCAGAGCGCAGCGCACGGATGGCAGCAGAGCGGGAGTTGCAGCGACTGGCGACAGCAGTGGAGGTGTGTGGGAAGGCATGTGGTCGTGCCGCATGGAGTTGGTGCTTGCAGGTGTAATGGAGCCAGCGTGCAAGTGATTGGTGTGAGCAGGAGGCGTGCTGGAGCGTCTCACCTGCCTGCGTGTGTCTCTGCCTGCCTGCAGGGCGAGCATCGAGAGTGGGAGGAGCAGATGGCAGAGGGTCAGGGGCAGCTGCGGGTGGCGCGATCAGCGCTGCGTGCCCTGGAGAAGAAAGTGGCCGGCCTCCAGGCAGAGCTTCAGTTGGAGCAGGTGCGGCGGCAGTCAGCTGAGCAGCAAGTGGCGCAGGCGAAGCAACGTGAGGCGCATCTGCTTGGGCTCCTGGAGGCGGAGCGCGAGGGGCGGCAGCTGCAGCAGAAGCAGCAGATACAGCTGCAGGAGGAGGCGCAGCTGCGGGAACAGCAGCAGCAGCAGCAGCAGCAGGAACAGCAGCGGCAGCAGCGGGAACAGCAGCAGGCCCAGCATCAGCAGCAGGCGCAGCAGCAAGAGGCCTGGTTGCTGCAAGAGCAGCAGCAGCAGGAGCTGGCAGCACTCAAGACGGGTGCTGGTCGTAGCGCACCACCTGCCTCGCAGCCTGCAGTTGCGGCGCCACAGCCAGCGGCGGGCGGGCAGCCAGGCCTGCAGGCGGCAACGCCTTACCTCCCCGTTCCCAGCGTGCAAAGCGTGCCTGCTATGCATGCACTCACAGGCAGTGCAGTGGAGCAGCCCTGGGGGCAGCAGCTGCATGGGCAGCAGCCACTGCAGCTGCGGGAGACCTCTCTGGGCCGGGTGCCTTCACATGGACAGGCCCCTGGCATGCCCAGCAGCAGCCCTGTGAGGTAAGACACGGGTTTGATGTTCTGTTGTTTAGCCTGATGAGAGCTGCTTGCTTCTGAGCATGATGTGCACCTGATCTGATTCCTCCCAGCTCATCGCCGGCCCTTGCCCCAATTCTGCACACACAGGTTGGCTGGTCCCACCCAGCCTGTGCTGGCAGAGGTGCGTAGCTGGCTGCACCAGCAGCAGACAGGGCAGCAGCCCATGCCACAGTCTTTCATGCAGCAGCAGACCGGGCAGCAGCTCATGCCACAGTCATTCACGCAGCAGCAGACTGGGCAGCAGTCCCCGCCACAGCCCTTTGTACAGCAGCAGCAGGCTGGGCAGCAACCTGTGCCACAGTTCAGCGTGCAACAACCGGCAGTGCACCAGCCATCCCTGTGGCAGGGAGACGGCGGGGCACAGCAGATGATGCAGGCGGCTTCAACAATGACCCACCAGGGCCATGGCCAGCCCATGCAGCAGCCACGCCCCCTCTCCCCTGGGCAGGGGCCCTATGGGCGGCACACAGCAGCACGTGCCGGTGCCGAGCACTGGTACCTGCCTGTGGATGAGCTGCAGCACCCACACCACCAGCAGCAGCAGCAGCACCAGCACCAGCACCAGCAGCACCAACAGCACCAGCAGCACCAGCAGCAGCAGCACCAGCAGCAGTGGCAGCAACCATCCGCAGTGCCCTTGCACCAGCACCAGCAGCACCAGCAGCAGCAGCAGCAGCGTCCGTTCTCGCCTTCTCGGCGGCCGCTGCATGAGCCCCGCGCGCCGGCTCTGGCTCGCCCCACCAGCGCCAAGCGGCGCCTCATGCAGCCACACTCGCCCTCGAGGTGGGACTACCGGCCCGCATGGAATGAAGAGGTCAGAGTGGACGACTTGCCAGCATCGGCAGCGGCAGCTCGGGCACGCCAGGTGCGGACAGATGCTGGTGTGGTTGAGTGCTGCAAGGCCGGCTTGCATGCATGCCTGACTCTCTTTCTGCTGGATTGTAAATTCACGAGCCCTGTTAAGCTTGCCCGAATGGTGCGTGCCGCTATGCGCGAGGTCGCTTGGCGGCGGGATGCTGAACTGCTTTGCTGCCCTGGCGCTTTGCTGCAGGCTCGGATGACTAGAGAGCAGGGTGCTCCTCAGCACTCGCAGGCTGCGCACTCGACGTCCATGGCGACCCAGCAGCAGCAGCAGCAGCAGCAGCAGCAGCAGCAGCAACAGGCTGTGAGCGGTGGAGGCCAGCCGGGGTGGGGCATGTCATGGGCCGGGGGGCCTGTGCCGCATCAGCAGCTGCAGGAGCTGGCGGGGCAGGGCACCATGGGGCCCTCCTCTGCCTTCTTCTCTCCAGCAGCACCCGCTGCACCTTCCCCGTCCATCCCCCCTAGCAGCCCCGTCATACATCAATACTTTGGGATGCCCCCCAGCTCCCCTCTACCATCGATGCTGTATGGCCAGCCGCCACAGCAGCAGTACCAGTCATATGGCAGTGGCCCAGCTCCGGACCCGCAGTCCCGGCCGGCCACAGCTGGCGGCGTGCAGTACGGCCTGCAGTACCAGGTGGTGATGCAGCCAGGTCCGGCGCTAGTGCAGGCACAGTACAGCCAGCTGCAGCCGGGCGGGCAACATGGCACGCAGCAGCAGCAGGGACCGCCAGCTCAGCTGATGTACCAGCCAGCTGGGCAGTACCAGCAGCCATGGCAGCAGTATCAGAATCCGCCCATCGTGCAGCAGCAGCAGCAACAGCAGCGCCCTGCCACGCCGGCAACAGGCCTGGGTCTGGGCCCACACCGCTATGGGGGCAGTGCCACAGCAGCCAACGAGGCCTGGAATTCGCACACCACCACAACCACCACTCCTCGCCCCCGGAGCGCTGCTGCCAGGGTGAGTCTGCTGTAGAATTGTGTCAGCTGGCTCTCTGGTGCCAGCCTAAACACATAGCTTGAGCTGCTAGCAGACAGCTCCAGTCCACCATCTCAACATCCGACTCAGTGTGATCACCCGAGGGCTGGCACAATGTGGCTCCCATGAGACCTTTGCTGGCTCCCCCTGGACTTGAAATGTAATTAATTGATTGATTGACAATGGGGGGCTGTGCAAATCCACATGTTGCCCCTTCTTCCCTCACTTGCATGCTGTGCCTGCCCCGCAGGACAAGCCGCTGGCTGTGCCGCCCACCCAGGTGGCCGAGGGTGCGCTGGCAGCGGCACGGGTGGAGTACCTGCAGGAGAAGGACAGGATCAGGGCCAAGCGGCTGCGGGAGCTGCAGGAGAGCGCAGACTTCCGGCTGAACTGACACGGCCACTCGGTGCACCGACAGGGCCACCCGGTGCAGCGACAGGGCTCCCTGGTGCCTTTATCACAGAAAGCAAGCACCTGCGGCTGGCACCTGCAGCCGGGGCAGTGTTTACCAAAGGCGCTGTGAGGGGTCCCGGGTCAGGTCAGAGGCAGCCCTCTGTGGGGCTGTTGTGTAAGGGAGCTCACATCTTGTTTCAGGAAAGTTTGTATTGACACGTAAACTGTTGACATCAGCAGACCCAGAGGGCAGGAAGTTGACATCAACAGGCCCAGAGGGGGGGAAGAGAGTCGAGCAGATGGTGCATGTTGATACATGTGGAATCCAGGGCAAGGCACCAGAGCCTGAGATGCAGGGACAGTACAATGTGGCACGAGATATGCAGCGTGCGGTCACAGTCTGCTGCCACAGTGGCAAGCGCAAACACCCAGTCATGCGCAGTCGCCTCAGCGGGTCACAGCGCGCAGCAACGCCTGCGCCAGGGAGCCCGCCCCTGCGGCCGCTCCTTGCGCTGCCTGCACCACTTCTCTCGGCAGGTTCCGCTCCAGGTGCGACGCCACCGCAGCTGCCGTGCCCTGCGCCCACCCCACCACGTCCCGCGCGCTAGTGCGGCCGCGCCGCCGCTGCCGGTGCTGCTGCCGCCGCTGCTGCTGCTGCTGCTGCTGCTGCTGTTGCTGCTGCTGCTGCTGCTGCTGCTGCTGGGTGGCCCCTACCAGTGGCTGGGCTTCCGTTGGTGGGCCCATGGCCGCCTCCCAGCCTTCCAGCGCCGCCAGCCGCCGCTCTGCTAGCACTCTCTTGAGGGCCACCCGCTGGAAGCTCGGCACCGCATCTGCCATTGCCTGCTGCACCTCCTGCAGCTGCTGCTGCACGGTCTCCAACTCAACCTGCTCCGGGTGATCCTGCCGCTGGGCCCAAGGAGTTGCCGACTGAAGCCAGTGCAGCTGACGTGCGAGCTGTTGGGCGGCAGACTGAAGCTCGTTGCGCTGGCCGGCCAGCTGGCGCAGCTCGTGCAGCTTCTGGTCCGACTGCTGCTGCAGCTGCGGCACCTGCTCCCTCAGCTGAAGCAGGTCTGCCGGCAGCTGGCCCCACAGCAGGCGCAGGTGCTCCCTCAGCCTCTCCCTCAGACGCTGCCGCACCGCACGCTGCTGCTCAGCCGCCAGGCGCGCCGAGCAGCGTGTGGACCATACCGCCCCCACCAGCCCGCCAATCACAAAGGCGCCCAGGAGCAGCATTGCCTGGAGGTGCTGCTTCTCTGCCGCCGCGGTTGCCTCCGCCCTCGCCAGGATGCGGGAGTAGGTGGGGTGGGCACGCAGCTCTTTGCGCAGGCTGGCTGGCAGGCGGTAGGTCCCCTTGCACACGCTGCAGGCAGGCAGGCAGGCAGGCAGGCAGGCAAAAGGGACGACAGTTGTGTGAGGTAGCGCGCGCAAGGGCGGCATGAGACCAGGCAGGGAGTTGAATTACATGGTGCCGACGGGTGAAGCCACTGCGGCGTGATGCGTGCAAGACGGTGCAGCCATCCATTACCACTGCACAGCTGCCGACACAGCATGCGTCCCCACCCTACTCTCAAACAAGTCCAACCTCCACCGCCTTACCTGCAATTCAGGCTGACTCGGCCCGTGCACAGCCATTCCTGCAGGCAGCGCTCGTGCACGTGGGCCATGCTGCCGCTGCAGCGGCAGGGCGACAGCAGCACACCGCCGGGCTCTGAGTCCCGCTCATCAAAGCAGATGCGGCAGATGGGCTGTTCATTGTCTTCTGCAAAACAGAGGGAGAGGATGGTATTGGCAGCTTGCACACTGAATGCCACAGCAGGCGGACGACGCTAGTACTGTTCGGCGCCCGCCATTGGCGGCGGGCCGTGACCCGAGGTCTCCACCGTTCGCCGGGCTCACTGCCCTGCACCCCTGCCTGAAGCCTTTAGAGCCTGGTTCTCACCTTCGATGGCGTCCATAACGCTGCAGAGCGCTGGAGGTCTTGACGCAGCGGAAGGGTGAGGCGTGCGCCGCAGCCGGCAGTCAGCGAGCGCTGGGGCGTCTCGCCAGTGGCACGGTAAATCACAAGGACCAGAAGAGGCCCCTAGAGGCCCTCCCGGCAGTACAGCCAGCTGCAGTACAGCGTGTTAGGGCTCTGGAGAGTGGCGGCATCGGCATTTGCATGCAATCACCACTGTGTACGCGGCACGTCAGAATTGTGAAGGGTGAAGGGCAGCCGACTCCAATGCCGGCAACCCGCCGCGGCCTGCGTGAACTCGCGGGCCTGGAGCTCACCAGGCCTTATTATGCGCACCTCCTCCGCGTGGAGCAGCAGCTTCCGGAGGCGCAACATTGCCAAGCGTTCAAGGAGGTGCTGGCGGCGCACCGAGGCATGGACGACGCTCTAGAGGCCTGCACCACGCCCGGGGTGAGTGCCTGCCTGCCCCCGTAGATCTGTCATGCTGTTTGAACCTTGCATTGTCCAGGCAGCTACTACAAGGCTTCAGCAGCACAGGTGCCCTTGTCACTCCTCCTTTCCCCAGGCCACGGAGCGTGACGCGCTCGTGACGGTGGCCCGCCTGCTCTACGCCAGCGCCGTGTGTGATGGGCCGCTGGACTACCCAAAGAACACGCAGGATCCTCTGGGACCCTGGCTGGCGCCCTTCCTGTCACGCCAGGGCAGCGCCTGGTTGTTCATGTTACGGGTGAGTGAGCGTTACATAGTACCCCCCTCGGTTTACATTCCACTGCTGCAGACTTTGGTTCACGCCACAAACGCGTGTGTCGCACTACTGCTGTTGGGCCAAACCTTGCGCACTGCTGCCCAGGCCGAGCAGGGGTAGGTGACTGTTTGAAGCCCAGCAAAGTCAGTTGTGTGACTAATGCGATGCCAATGCACCCCGTCCGCCCCGTTTTCTGGGGCAAAACAACGGAAAAGGCTTGGAATCCCCCCCGACCGGCTGGCACGTGCAGGGGGGAGTTGCTGAGCTGGCACGGCTGCCACCTGTGGACATTCTGAAGGTGTTTGGCATCCTCATGATCGGCTACATTGACTTCTACAAGCACCCGCAAGAGGTGCGAGAAAAATGATTTGATTTGACGCGTTCCAGCTGTGCCTGCTGACAGAGCGTGCTGACACAGCGCGCTGCTGACATACATGGCATGCTAATATGTGTGTTGACGATGCTAACATGGCGCGCTGATGTGGCGTGACTGCGGCCTCGCCACAATGGCGGTGTGCGCAACCGCACGCAGCTGCTTCCCAGGCCCCTGCCTGCCTGCCTGCAGCACATGGCGTTCCAGGCAGTGTGATACACCATACATTGTCAAGCAGCGTGCACCAGCAAGAGGCAGGGACACCTCAGCGCCGCAGGCGGGCCCTGCGTGCACTGCCCGACTCAACCTGCGCTCTGTATTCCCTCCACGTTTCCCTTCAGGTGTTTGGTCTGGCTGTTGGTCTGGCGGAGGCCTTGGAGGATGCATCCCGCCACCCTGCCTGGGAGGCGCTGCTGCAGCAGCTCGGCACGCCGCTCACCCTGCCCCTGTTCCAGCACTTGGCACAGCGGCAGGCCCACAGCACCTGCAAGATTTTAGTAAACGAACTGAGGCAGCCGCCCCCCAACGCTGTGTCCTTCCTGCGCACCAGCGCGCAGCGGTGAGGGGTTCAGGGAGTGTTGCGCATCACAAAGCTGGCCCGGAGTCAATGCAGCTGCCGCCTGCCTGCCTGCATGCCATCACCACAGCGCGCAGTGCATGTGCCGCCCAGCGTGCCCCCCAGGAGCGCAGCCGGGCAATCCTTGCTATTTGCCATTTTACCTTAGCTTTACAACGCTCCCCGCTGTCTGAAAGCCCTGCCCAGCAAAGTGCCAGCTGCCTCGGTGCAGCGACGTGCCTTGCCTGAAGCACCTTCGTTTTCATCCCCTCTGCGTCGCCCTCGTCTGATTTGACTGCCCCGCAGCATGATCGACCTGGCAATGCGCCCCGCACGGGCCCACTCCGAGATGGCTCAGGCTCTGCTGATGCGGGGCCAAGGGTTCCAACAAGACATTCGGGTGGGTGCGTGCACATGTGGCGACGACGGGTGGTTACCACATTGGCAAGTGGGCAGGCTGCTGGGTGGGCAGGCAGACCCCACAGCTGCAACCCTGTCCCCCCTGCCCCCTCCCCTGCCTGCCGTGCTGTTGCAGCCTTCACAAGGCGGGCCCACTTTGCTGCGTGCACCTGCCCATGCACAGTGCACAAGCTGGTCAAGCGACACGTTGAAGTGCCCACCCGTCTCCGTGCCTCCCTGCTTACTAGTCCCGCCTGCCTGCCTGTCTGCCTGCCTGCCCTGCCCTGCTCGCCTGCCTGCTCCTGTGCAGGGCTGCTACGAGCAGGAGCTGAGGTGCCGCCTGGCGGCTGCACAGATGGGCAACCCGGTTGCTGAGACCGTGGCATGCTACAACGCAGTGGTCCACGCCTGTGCGGTGCGCCTGGTGATGCCAGTACCTAGTGCCTGCCCTCCTCCCTGCTCAGCAACCAGCACGCGCCCTGGGTTGCAAATGCTGTCTTTGAGTGCTGCACACACAGTGCCAGGCTATAGGTAGCAAGCCCAGGCAGGCGTGCACGGCACAGCAGCCCTGCACCTTTGAACAACGCTGGCTGGCATGGCCGGCGGGGAGGAGGGCAGGCAGGCAAGCACACTGCCTGACCTTTTGTGAGCATGGCTGTGCTCTGTGCCGCATGGCAACCTTTAAGAATGCGTGGCTGGCGTGTGCAGGGCGGACTTGGCGGGGAGTGCCCTCAGAGTGCCGTGCAGCAGCTGCTGGCAGACGGGGCGGAGTGCGCAAAGCGGGTGAGAGATGGGGCCGCCACTTGGCGGCAGGGGCCCAAGCAGCCCACGTGCTCATGGGCAGTCAACCGAGGCAACCAATTACTCGATGGCTGCAGCAGCTGCGTGTTGCAGCCTGGCTGCCAACGTTTGCCCTCAAGCAGCAGGCACAGGCACGCCCTCTGGTCTTGGTGGATTTGCTCACATCTTTCACCATACGACTTGACTGCCACGATTGTGGACATGCTCCTCTGGGAAGGCCAAGGTGTGGGTGTCTAAGAAGGAGGTGGCGTGGTTGCAGTCGGAGCGCAAGCGGGCGGAGCGGCTCCTGCAGGAGGCAGTGCAAGCAACACCGCGGCGGCTGAGGGAGAGGTGCGTACTGCCTTCTTTCATGCTTGGCCCCGTCTTGCCCTGCCCAACGCTTCCCTGTCAGCACCACCAAAGCTTGTTGCTGCCAGCGAGCCGTGTTGTGAACATGCCACGCTTGACTCGTCCCAGTCGGTGCCCCTGCACCCGTTTAGCCTCCCGCTATATATATGCCCGTCCTCAATGCGCGCGCATGCGTGCCCGTGCAGGGGTCTGCTGGTGCCCATCCCGCTTGGCTGCACCTCTGACGCGGGGTTGGGACTCATTGACTCGGCTCAATTTGATGCCAGCTGGGTGCAGTACAGGTGGGCTGCGTGCCTGCCTGCCCACCCGCCTGCCTGCCTGCCCGCCCACACAACCGCCTGCCCGCCTGCCTGTCCTGCCTGCCTGCCCAGGGGTGCCTGCTTGCATGCCCGCGTCGCTGCATGTCCACCCACCTGCCTGCCCCATGCGCCTACCTGTGGGCCTGGCAGCGGGCATGCCTGGAAGCAGCACTGTTTGAAAGCAGCCGCCTTGTCGTGCCAGCTGGGGCATGCATGGCGGCA
This sequence comes from Chlorella sp. ArM0029B, assembly GCA_002896455.3. Taxonomy (NCBI): domain Eukaryota; kingdom Viridiplantae; phylum Chlorophyta; class Trebouxiophyceae; order Chlorellales; family Chlorellaceae; genus Chlorella; species Chlorella sp. ArM0029B. The sequence goes on along the minus strand of JTEE01000326.1, from coordinate 110,665 downwards.
TTCCCCTCACTCACTTCTCACTGTGTCCTTGACATTCACCTGCCATGCCTCGCGTGCACTGCAGGCCCGCCAAGTGCGCGTCTTGCGGAGAAGTGATGGCGCAGCCGTGCAAGTGCGGTGCCTGCCGGACTGGTGAGCTGGGCCTGTGATTTGTTTACAGCCTCGTGGGCACATGCCTCCCCTGCTGCCAGTGGCCAAGCGATGGCAGCACCTGCCTGCGCCCTGCTTTGCGCACTGTGACACGTCAGCATGATCTGGCAGATCACTTTGCTTTGGCCCATCGGCTTGGTTGGCAAAGCCACCTTGCTGCCGACAAGCTGTGCCTGCATGTGTGCCCGATCCTCTTCTATGCCTGCAGTGTCTTATTGCAACGCCACGTGCCAGCGTGCCCATTGGCCAGAACACAAGGCAGCATGCAAACAGGCGCAGCGTGAGGCAGCGGCAAGCGGCGGCGGCACTGACGGCAGCGGCGGTACACCGCGGGGCATCCGCAGCAGCGCACTCGGCCACGGGCTTGATGATTGACGCGCGCCGCATGCACCGCGTCCCGGCATGCTTGCTCAGCAGCGTGAGGCAGCCGCAGAGCAGCTGCAGTGGCTGTGCTGTAGTGAACAATGGGGGCTTTGGACGAAGAACCGCTGGCATTGCCCAACCCGCACCTGCTTGCTCCAATTACCCCAACAAACGTCCTGCCTCATGAGACCATCTCTTGGCTCCCGGTGGACATTGATTGTATAGTGGCGGCAGCAAGAGGGCAGGGCATGTGCCTGCCCCAAGCAGCACCTGCAGCAGCTGGCCCCATTTTCATGCCTGGCTAGCCCAGCTGCGGTTCCTGATCAGAGGGCTCACTCTACAAATGTACCACCCCATGTGTGCTAGGCGTGCAGCGCGACACAGCACGTCGTGCAAATGCACAAGCGTGCTTCAAACAAAGTGGCTGCTTCAAGTGACTCGTGTCAGCGGGCAGCCCATGGGCAGGGCAGGCTAGCCCCCACATGCTCAGGAGGCAGCCTGCCTGGCTGCGTGAGAGGCTGGTGCCAGGCCTGGGCAATACCTGACCTGTCAAAATGCACTGCTTGGCGCTAATCAGCACGTCCAGAAAGTGTAGGTCGCTGAGTAGGGCCCTGACCACATGTCTCCGTCCTGGCAGCCAGACACGGGTTGAGGCCCGCCCTCGGCGTTGGTGCGGGTGGTGTAGAACACGGGTGGGATGCCCATTTCCGACACGTCAGCAAACAGGGCTGCAGGCAGGCAGGTGGGCAGGTAGGCAGGTAGGTCGGCATTTGTGGGGGTCAGCAGGCAGGCAGGCGTGGAGGCAGACTGGAGGGTGCAGGCACGGGAAGGCAGCCCCGGGGCGACTGTCGCGCTTGCTCATGCGGGGCCTGTGGCATGCATTTGAAATCCCGTGGCTGATGTCACATGACTGCATCAGATGTGAAGCCAGACAGGCTCGTCCCTCTGCTCTGTGTGTTGCCCGTTTGTTAGTTGCATCATGCTTATGCCGCCTGCTCATGCCGCCTGTCCTGTCGGCTGCTGCACGCGCCTGGGTAGCGGATGGCCACAAACTCAGATGCAGGATCCTCGTGCACAGTGGCCTCAAACAGGCTAAGCTCCACCCAGCCCACCTGCAAGCCTGCACACACATACAGACATGGAGATAAACATGTGGTGATGGGGCAACGCGGCTCAAGTGCATGGGGTGGCCTGGTGTTGCTGCAACACATGCTGCCACCCAAGCACGCAGCCATCCCTCCATGCGATGTACCCTCCTGCCCTCCTGTTCTTCGTCTTCTCTTCCAGTGATACTTCTTGCAACACCATGCCTCGATGGAGGCCCACTGGCACCCAGCCTCTTCAAACATCACAGCTGGCGGGGTCGTCATGCCTGCCTCAGTCTAAGGACGTGCAACCTTTTGCTCAAGAGGATGTGTCTGCACGCAGTGTGGCACTTTGCTCACCTCCTTTATAGAAGGGTATGGTGCTCGCCCTAACCGACTGCCAGGCTGCATAACCGTTGGCGCGCAATGGGGCCGGTGAGCAATGGGGCGGCGGTGACGTTGGGCAGGCAGGCACTGCAGGGCCCAAGTACAACCTGCGTGCTCACTGTGCATCGACTGCGCACTCCTGGACACCTGCCTGCCAGGCATCAGGCAACACGCATTGCCAGTGATAAAATCCCAAGTAGGTTGCATCACTGCATGCTTCTAGCCACTTCAGGGCAGCCCTCACCCCGGAAGTGCAGGTCGGCAGTGAAGCCGCCGCCGCTCATGGTCACGACGGTGCCTTCGGGAATCACCTCCCATTCCCCGCCAAGGCACTCGAATGCCCTGCGTGATTCTGGATGAGTGGGAGCACTAACAAGGGCAGCGGCAGTCAGTGGATGCGCGCATGTATGGGAGAGGAGGGGCGGTCGAGTGGGGAACGGGGAGGGAGGCAAAGAGACGGAGAGAGAGAGCCTCACTTTGATAGCAAGGTGGGTGGCTCCCTGAAAATCTTGGTTCGCCGCCCCTGTCATCCATCACAGCTTATCTATCACTCACCTGGGTCGACTTGCATCGTCAGGGCGGCACACATGGTGCCAAACACCAGCTTGCTGCTGATGGCTGGGCCGCAAGCCTCTTCAGGGCTCTGGCTGTTGTCCTCGTACTGATCGGCAATGGCCTCTGCAGCGGGGCTCGCGGCACAGGCAGCCTCCTGCGCTGGGGAGGCGGCCGGCTGCGCTGCTGCCAATGCCGCCACACCCAGAAGCACCAGTGTCAGGCAGGCGGGGTTGGGCCTCGCCATTCGGTGCTGCCCTCGCCGGGTGTCGGCTTTGGGTGTCGGGTCGAGAGGAGTGACGGCTATGGAAGGCCGCTATGCAAATCGGTGAAGGAGGACCGAAGGGAAGGAGATGCGGAAGCCACCCGCAGAGTCCAAGGCATCAATTGCGTGTGCCTTCCCAGCTTCTTCTGCTCTGCTGACACGGCGGCCTGTGCGGCAGGTTCTATCTTCACAACGTATCCACTTATACATATGAAGCCTGCCATAGCACATCATTGTATGTTCTGGCAGGCCGCATGAAAGGCTCCTGCTCAGCCTAGCAGGGGCGGCCTCGGGCCAGGGCGCCAGTACTCCGCCGCGGCGCGCCGGTCTGGCAAGATCTGTGTGCACCCAGTCAGGCTGTCCCCAGGCCCAGGTACAGCACGCATTTGGAGGGAGATTTTAGAGGAAGCAACAAGCGGTCTGTGTGTTCAGGTAAAAGGACGGATGTTTTTTTTTTTGTCCGCCTGGTGCACAGGGCTTTTGGATCGTGATGACCGGGGCAGAGGGGTCGCTGCTCGTGCTCGCCGCCCGCTGCCGCCGCTGCGCCAGGCCCTCTTCACATCACCCAACTCCTCCCGCCGCCTGCGCACCCCGGTTGCAACCCGTTACAGTCGAGGGCACCTTGGAGCCGCTGCCAAAGACGCCTGTCCGCCGCTTCCCGCTGATCGACTCGAGTCGACCCTCCTGGTGCGACCTTGGTCGGGTCAAACCGTAGTCGTTTGAGATGCTTCGGTCAACAGCTGTACTTCAAGGCTTCGCGCATCGAACGCTGCATGCTCCACCGCTGGCCGCCCGCCCGCCTGCCGGCCGGCCCGCCGCCCTCCCGCCCAATCCCCGCCCCGCTGCTTCCCCTCTCTTGTGCAGAGCTCTTGCTGCACAACAGCAGGTTCTACAGATCTTTCATCAGAGGGCACGGAATGGCGGCATCAAGTCGCAACATCCCGGGCCTAGTGCAGCGTTTGGGAGAGGCAAGCAGCGAGGCGGAGCAGGCAGTGGCAGCGTCCTTGCTGGGCACACTGACATTCGAGAGCGCAGCAAACAGCGCAGCAGTGGAGGCGGCAGGCGGCATTCCCGTTTTGCTGCAGCACCTTGAGCACGGCAGCAGTGCAGAGTTAAGGGAGCTAGCAGCACAGGCGCTGTGCAACGTTGCCGGCATGAACCTCCAGTGCAGGGAGGTCATCTGGGCAGCAGGCGGCATCCCCATCCTGGTGCGGCGCCTGCAGCAGAGTAGCAGCGAGTTGGAGCAGACAGGCGTGTCATCCACGCTCCAGTCAGTCGCATGCGACGGGGATGAGGTCTGCGCAGCCATTGCAGCTGCGGGCGGCATTGCAGCACTGGTGCAGTGCTTGAAGCGGGGAGGGCTGGACGATTTGCTCTTCACTGCAGCGGCTGCACTGACCAACCTCGCCGCTGGAAGCCCCAGCAGATGTGCAGCCATAGATGCTGCGGGGGGCATCCCCGTACTTGTGCAGTGCTTGGCGCAGGGCAGCAGTGACGACCTGCTCAGGGCGGCGTCATTGGCAGTGCACATCATCGCCTATGACAGCCCCAGCAGATGTTCAGCCGTGGCCGCTGCGGGCGGCATCTCAGCCTTGGTGCGCTGCCTGGGCAGCAGCAGCAATGAGGCAGTGCAAGAGCACGCCGCCAAAGCGCTGTGGAGCGTGTCATTTCATTGCCCTGAGCACACAGGCAGCATCGCAGCAGCAGACGGCATCCCAATCCTGGTGCGTCGCCTGCAGCGCAGCAGCAGTGTGGAAGAGAGGGAGGCGGCAGCGGGTTTGCTCTGTAACCTGTCGTATGAAGGCATGGAGCACAGCGCGGCCATTGTGACGGCAGGCGGCATCCCGGCACTGGTGCGCTGCCCAAAGTTTGGCAGCAGTGAACAGTTGGTTAGCTCGGCCGCCAGCGCTCTGGTCAACCTGGCATTTAATTGCCCCGACAGCAAGGCGGGCATATTGACAGCGGGCGGCGTTCCCCTGCTGGTGGGCCACCTCAGCAGCAGCAGCAGCAGCGATGCGGTGAGGATAGAGGCAGCTGCAGCACTTGCCGCGCTTGGTGGCGGCAGTCAGGGCCAAGCGGAAGCCATTACAGCCGCTGGCGGCATCCCTGCGCTGGTGCGCTGCCTGCGCAGCCTTGTCGATGCAGTGCAGAAGGCGGCAGCTGAGGTGCTGGGCCACCTCGCCACGAGCAGCTCAGAGTCTGCAGCCGCCATTGCAGCAGCGGGCGGCGTGTCAGCTTTGGAGCAGCTGCAGTGCGACAGCGCCAGCAAGGCAGTCAGGGAGGCAGCAGCTGCAGCCCTCAACAGCCTGGGTGGTGCCGTCCAGGCAGCGGCAGCGGCAGGTGGTGAGGCTGAAGCAGCAGCAGCGGCAGGTGGTGGCGCTGCGGCAGCGGCACGCAGCGCAGCGCCCCGGGATGCAACAGAGGCAGCACAGGACGAGGCGGCAGCAGGGGACGAGGCGGCAGCGGCGGAGCCCGCACCCTTCGCCCTGCCTGCCGCTGCTGAGGCAGCTCGCCCCAGGGTGTGCGCCGCCGAGGGGTGCACCACCACAGAGCATCTGCGCCGCTGTGGCGGGTGAGTGTGTGTCTATGTTGGTGTCTGTGCGGGTAGGTGGGTGGCAGCAGGCCGGCTGCAGTGATGTTACCAACAGGCAATTGCAAGCTGTGCTCTTCACCTGCCTGTGGATCTGGCTTTGCAAGGTGTAAACGCCATGTCAGCACAATCCGGTGTGGTGCCAACCAATGGGTGCAAGGAACCTGAGTGTGTGTCAGCACCACCGGGTGAGGGAACCACTGCTCAGTTATAGCATGCCTGTGGTCACTGATATCCTGCACATGTTGGTGTGCCAATATGCAATTGCTTGCCCCGTTCGGCAGCTTGTCTCACTGTGCTTCACTGCACGGCTTGCCCGCCCACGCCTGCCTGCAGGTGCCGGTCCGTGCGCTACTGCAGCGAGGCGTGCAGGAACGAGCACTGGAAGGTGCACAAGCCCGAGTGCCGCCGCCTTCAGGCGGCCGCGGCCGCTGCGGCTGACGCTGCCGCGCAGCCCGCTCTCGAGGCTGTTGTGCCGTGACAGCAGCCATCCCTGCTTGCATCGCAACGCTTGTCACCTAACCTAGTCAGTCCTTTCTACCTCAGTTATCTGGCACCTCGGAATATCCTTCACAGCCCTGCCTACTCAGTGTAACCACCAATCATGAGAGGGGCATGCACACATGCGCAGCCCCGAGGGACTCCTCACTGGGGAGCACACCCTCGGCCCCCAGAGCATCCCGGGCCCTGCTCCAGACAGCTTGTCCTTCAGAGGCTAGGCAACTAAAGGTGCCACCAGTCGCAGTGCAAACACGGTTGTTTGTTCCGCCTAGGGCTTTCCGCACAGGGCTTTTGGATAGTGATGGATGTCACATTTATCGAGGTCGGGGCTGAGTTTCGAAGAGGACCCTGAGGGTGCCTACTCAACTTCACATACCAGCTCCTACTAGATTGTATCCAGCCTGTATAGTTTGTTTGTTACATTTTACGTCCACGGGAAGCCGATTGATGGTGGAGGAAATTTGTAGGGGTGATTAGAGCATGCAGGTGCGGGTCGGGCAGCAGCAGCGGTTCTTTGTCTAAAGCCCCAATTCTTCTGCATAGAGGACTCACAGAACTCACAGGGGAGTGTGTCTGCTCCTTTCCTTCCTGCTGACGTGGCGTAGGGGCCTGCGGGGCGGGTTGACTGCATGCCGGTCTGTAGGTTCAAATTGGTTCAAACGTCTTACAGGAGCAGTGGCACCAATGCATGCCCAACAAGCAGCCTGTCACGGCGCATCTTGCGGTGCAACTTGGCCCCATGTGTTCGGTGCCAGCTCCTCGCAAGCGCTAGCAAGCCCGGGTCTGAGGCCCGGCCCAGCACCGCGTCAGCCAGGAGCCCGGCCAAGTTCCGTGCGCCCTTTTCAGGCTGGCCTTGGGCCTAGTTCGACGGCAAGGAAACGCCCGGACATCGAGCAGGGCCTGGGGGTGCCTCCTCAACTCCTTCCACCCCCTCAGGCTGCCCCCAGGCCCAGTTCCAGCACGAAAGAGGCCAGGAAGTCGAGCAGAACGTGGGGTGCCTCCTCGTGGCTCAGGTGCCCGCTCAGTGGCAGCACTGCCAGCCGCGGCGCCACGGCACCCAGACGCTCAGCGATCCTGCGGGGCAGCAAAGGGGCAGGGCAGCGCAGGTCAGCGGGGCAGCTGGCCAGGCAAGTGGGGGGTGGGCTGGCCTAGGAGAAGAGGCCCAGGGCAGTGGCTGTGCCCACGCTCAAGCAAGAACAGCTGCCACCTCCCGCTGTGCCTCTTCCTGCCTGCCGCCTCTGCCTGTCCCTCCCTCCCACTTCAGAGGCCAAAGCAAAGGCCTGCAAGCCTGTTCCTAGCAAGCCTGTTCCTCCCCCGCATGCCCACACACAACAACCCCTGCCCGCCGTGCCTGGCAAGCCCGCCTGTCCCTCCCACCTGCTGACCGCGCTGGGCGGCACCATGTGGTCTGCCTCCCCTGTTGCCACCATGACGGGCAGGCCCGCCTGCACCACCGCATCCAGCAGGCGGGTGCGCTCCAGGGAGTGTATGTCGTTGCGCACGCGGGCCACCTGCAATGGGGGTTGGGCGGGGGGGGGGAATGACTTATTCGTACTAGTTTGCACAGTCCAAGACAGAAATACAGTGCTGTACTGGAGCTGCTTCACTGAGCATCAATCTCTTCAATGGGAATGGGTACAGGTAGGTTTCGGGTATTCGATTTTGAGTGGGAATTGGTGGGTGCATTCCAGAGTACGCACGGGGGCCACCTGCAGGGTGTGTAGGGGCCAGCCAGCATGTCCACAAGGCATGTGTTGCATCATGCTGCTGCTTGCCCCTCCTGCATGATGTGCCTGTTGCTGCTTCTTGCCCTCTGCAAGGTCCCAGCCCAGCACGCGTAGCGGGCGGCGCAGGCACAAGCTACGTCACGCAGCTTCTAGGCAGCACGCAAGCAACTGACGAGCCACGCTATGCAGTCGTCACCAAGTCACCTCTGTGAGTGCGAGGTCCCAGCCCAGCACGCGAAGCGGGCGGCGGTACAGTGCCAGCAGGTCGGGTGTGAGGTGGCGCTGAGGGTCGGCAAACGCACGCCGGTTGGTCACCTGGCAAGGCAGGCAAGGCAGGGTTGCAAGCGAGCCTTTGAGGACGCAAGAGGAGTCGAGGGTGGGGGATGGGGCGCAAAGAGAGCTTGCAGCTCGGCCGGCTCGACGGGCTGGCACTTGGGCATGCCGGCAGTGCAGTAAGCAAGCGCGCCAGCCCAGCAGAAAGGCGCCTATGTTGCACAACGGGAATGGCAGGGCACCGCACTGCAGCAAGGGCCTCACCTCCCCCACTTCGGTGCGCAGCAGGCTCCTCAGCACGCGCCTCCCCAGGCGGCTGTGCGCCAGGACGCGGGCATACTTGGGGGCCACTGTGCCGGAGAGGTCTGTGTGAGGTGACGTTGCGTTGGTGCAGAGGGGGAGAATAGGCATTTGAATGGGGTGTGTGAGTCAGGAGCAGCCAGCAGAGGCAGCAGGGAGGACGGGCAACCGGCATTTGAGGTGGCTGCCGGCTGGCCACGGCTGCTGCCAGAGCCGCCCCTTGCTGCACCTTATGCACCCCCAGGTGCCGTATCGGATGCCCCTGCCTCCCCTATGTCTCGCACCCCGCCCTGCCCAACCTGCCCACTCTGTGCCCACCCCCACCTGGGTGCAGGAGTATGAGACCCACGGGCTCTGGCGCCAGCCATGTGCCGTCTAAGCCGCCCCCGCCAAGGCTACTGCTGATCTCTTCAGACGCCGCCCCGTCCTCAGCCGCCGCCTGCTGCTGCTCCTGCACCGGAGGCTGCTGCAGCTGGTCGGTGCCGTGCTCTACGGCCGCTGCCACCGCCGCCGCCTCCTCTTGAACGCTGCCCGCCGGGCTGCCGGTGGGCCAGCCGTGCGGTTCAGCCAGCAGTTCTTCACCCTCCAGTTCTTCACCCAACTCCTCATCTCCCGCTAGCTCCTCTTCTTCCACGGTTGCCAACACATCCTCCTCTGGTCCCAAACCCTGTTCCACACCCTGCCACGCCTTTCGCCGCACCCCCTGCTGCTGCCCCTCCGCCCGCGGCTCTTGCTCCTGCCGCCAGCTTGTGCCAGTTGCTGGCAGTGCCGCCGCCCCCTCCTCTGAACTGTACCCACTGCGCTCCCATGGCTCTCGATCGCTTGTCTGCAGCAGGCAGGCACAGCAGGCACAGCAGACGACATAGCATTCAGGCGTTCAGGCCGCCAGCAGTGCAGATCTTAACAGAGGCTTGGGACAAGCATGTCTGGGAGCAGTCGCCAGAATAGGCAGCGCAACAGGGCATGCTAGCCACAGAGCACTCTGCCGCACTCAGCGGATGGGGCGGGATGCTGGCCAGCACCAGCAAGCAAGCAGGCACTTTGCCCGGCCCGGCAAGCAAGCGCTCCCCAAGCACCAGCAAGCAATCAGGCGCTTGCCCGGCACCTACGAGCAGGCGTTTGCCCCGGCACCAGCAAGCAGGCAAGCAGGCAGGCAAGCATCCTCCAGCAAGCACTTGCCTGGGAGAGGAAGGAGGCATTGTCAACGATGAGACCCGACTGCTGGTCCTGCAGGCCGCCCGCTTCTGCGCTGCCGCTGGCTGTGTCCGTGGGCTGCGAGAGGAAGGATGGGTTGTCGGTGAGGCCACCCGGCTCTCGGAAGCTGGAATCCTGGTGCAGCAGCCCCCCACCCGCCAGCTCGGTGCCACCCGTGCTGGTGGGCTGAGACAGGAAGGAGGGGTTGTTGATCAAGCTGCCTTGCTCTCGGAAGCTCGACTGCTGGTGCAGCGGGCCCTCTCCTGCAAGCTCTGTTTGGCCGCTCGCCGCCGTGGATGGCTGGGAGAAGTAGGAGGGGTTGTCGATGAAACCAGAGGGCTGCTCCCAAAGCCCGCCCACCTGCTCTGTGCTGGTGCTACCAGCGGGGCCCTGCTGCCCTGCCTGCTGAGCTGGCGGCTGTCGCTGCTGTGCTGCCCCCTGCTGTGCCTGCTGTGCTGCCCCCTGATGCGCCTGCTGTGCTGGCAGCGGCTGTGACATGCTGAGCTGCCTGGCCACGCGCTGCTCCTCCTCCTCCTCCCGGAAAGCCTCCAGCTGCCGGCCAGCTGCCAGCTGGCCTGCGGCGCGGGGGCGCTGCGGCGNGGGCGCCTGGCCAGCCGGCCACCCCGCTGCCACCACTGGTGGACCCGGGTCCCATGCGAGGCTCTATGGAGGCTGGCCACTCCCCTCGAAGCAACTGCTGCAGCAGGCTGTGCCCCCCTTCTGGCACGCTGCTCATCCAAGCCCAGTCCAGGCCCTCGGGAAGTGACCCCAGAGACCCATGCCGGCGATGAGCCGACCCAGCCCAGCGAGCAGCCAGCACGGGCGCTGTGCGCTGCCCGCCGGGGAGCGGGCGTGGCATGCTGCCGGGCGTCGGCGACAGCGGCGTGACGGCGCCGCTGCCGCCGCCGCTGCCAAGGGTCGGCGAGGGGGTGCTGCCCAGGGCTGCCCCCCTGGCAGCCATTGCTGCTGACATCAGCGCCAGCATGGCCCCGTCGCCGTGCCCCGTCAGCACCACACGCTGCAGGCCCAGCGTGCTGGCCAGCTGCAGCGTGAGCAGTGCTTGGAACTTGAGGGAGTATGGGTTGTCATCCAGAGGGGTGCCGGGCTGCACACGTGGGCGGTCAGTCAGGCCTGCAAGGGTGCAGCGCAAGGGCCGGCAGGAGGTGTGAGAGAGAACCAGGGATCAGGACTTGGATGTGGCTGAAAGTGGGGGGGGGGAGACTGGGAAGGTGCCGTGGAAACGCAGGCAGGCAGGCACTGGTGGCAAGCAGCGAATCAGGGATTCGTGAGCAGGAGCAGGAGCCATGCCGTTGAAATAAGACTGAGAGTCAGGCAGCTGCTGTGCAACGCACTTCATGTGAAGCTGCGCGGGAGGGGAGGGAGCAGGCAGGGAAGCAGGGCTGGGAATTCAATCGCCTGGACTCGGGCATGGCAACTCATAGTCAAAATTCAATTCTTTTCGTACCGGAAGAGAAAGTTTGGGTAAAACATTCCATTGTGTCAGACTAATATCAGCAGGGCCCAGGGTGTGCCGGCTGTGCTCTTGGGGGCTCACCAAAACCGGGCCGGTCGAATGCCAGCACCGGCAAGCCGCAGGCGTCTGCCAGAGGCTGCATGAGGTGGCGCCAGGCAAAGGTGCCACCGCCAAACGAGTGAATGAGCACGATGCCGGTGTCGCCTGCTGCACCGCCGGTCCCGCGGAAGCCCTGCAGGCGGTCAGGCAGGGCGTCCGGGGGAGCAGTGTTGATGTCAGATTCGTGCTGCCTTAAAAGGGACGACAGCGGTGTGTCAGAAGTTCTTGGTGAATGCTGGATAAGCTTATTTTGATAGGCTGGATTGTAAGGTTGAGCGCTCAAAGGAAGGGACGTCATTAGAGCATCACAAGCTGCAAGCATCCCATCGCCCCGTGCCCCAGCCAACCCCCAGCAAAACATGCAGGCGCAGCATGTGCCACACCTGTCCTCGCCCACCACCATGCACAAACACCCGGCTGCCCCGCCTCACCAGCGGCAGGGCCAGCTTGTAATGAACCCTGAGGTCCCCGCACTGCGCCCAGCGGCTGTCACCATCCGCCAGCTGGGCAGCAGGCACGTCGTGCTCCCCGCCGCTCTCATCCACGTCACCGCTGCGCCCCTCCTCTGCCTGCGCCTGCATCTGCCCTGCCAGCAGCCAAGTGTCCTCGCCCTCCTCCCAAGGGTAGCCCAGGCCGCCCAGCCCGTGCTCCCACCGCTTGCGAGCCCAGCTGACGATGCGCTGCGGGGCGGGGCAGGGCAGGGCACGGAAGGAGGGCGCACAATGAGGCAGGTGTGCAGTTGGCAGGTGGCATGCGCCGTGCCTTGCTGCCACGATTCGACGCTAGCACCTGCAGCGCACACCCGTGTGCCGCCGCAGCGCCGTGAAAACAAAGAACACAAAACAAACAGAATCCTGGCATGACCCTCGGCTGGCGCCCCTGCAAGCGGGCGACACCCCTGCAAGCAAACCTCCGCCTGCAGTGCAGTGCTCCCCCCACCCCAGCCATGCACCATGCAGCAGAAATGAACCTGAAAATTCACTGTGAGTTGCAGCAACACCTTCAGCCTGTCTGCCCGCCTGCTTGCCTGTGCCGCCAGCACTTGTGCCACTGCGCAGGCCATATGCACGGCATACAGGGCTATGAAGGGCGGCCACTGCCGGCGTCCCCACTGGCTGTGGGGCAGAGCATTCATTTTCATGAGGCCCAGGGGCAGGGAGACGGCGGCAAACAAGAGCGCCGTCAGGCGGTAGGGCCTGCAGGGTCGCGCCGGGGGCAAAGGGAGGAACAAGGTCAGCATTGGCCGCCAGCCTGGCAGGGAGGCCGGCAGGCACTCCGGCCCACCGCATGCTGTGTGTGCTGTGCATGCTGTGCCGGTCTCCCTGTTTCGAAAACCCTTGGCTTCTTGCTGACTCGCTCCCTGTGTCCCTGGCGGGGCTGTCGGCCTGGTGCTGTGCCGCGCACCTCTGGAAATGCGGCCCGGCGCCCAGGCAGTGGGCAAGCGTGATGCTGGTGCAGCGCAGCAGGGACAGCGCGACCACGTCTTCTGCAGACCCCTGGAAGCTGTAGTGCAGCTGGTGGCTGTGGGTGGGCACCGCATTGGGCACGGCTGCCCAGTAGATGGCCAGAATGCAGGCGGCCTCGGCGGCTGCCAGCGTGGGCGGGGCCTGCATGGGGGCGGGCAGGGTGCAGGTGGCTTGTAAAGCAGTGCGTAGGTATGTTGGTACAAGATTAAAAGCTCCTGTAGCAGACGGGGGTGCATGTACAGCACCCAACAAGCCAGCAGCCGGCCTTCCACCCGCCCCGCCCGCCCGCCGACGCACCATGCTGTACATGCTGCCCAGCGCGCAGGTGCACAGGAAGCGGCAGGCGGCGGCGCAGCGCAGCAGAGACTCGGGGGCTCGTGCTGCTGTGGGAGTGGCAGCGCCGGACCGTGCCCGCTCCTCCTTCTCCTGCCGCAGTTCCTCGGCCACTTGGTCCATTCGCAAGGTGATGATTGGTTCCCGCCGCACCGTTGCCTGCACCGGCGGCGCCAGCTCGGCCCCTGGCAGCTGCTGCATGGCGCGCACACGTGCCCCTTGCGCGGATTGTTGTGCTGCTGGGCTGTGGTTGATGCTCAGCGCGCTGGCTGCTGTGATTAGTGCTGGTTTACGTGCCCGCTCGCCACATGTTGCCGCCGCTCCGTTCCCGCTCCCACCTCCGCCTGCCACCCCCGCCTGCGGCTCCTGGTCCAAGTAGCGGATGCCCGCTCCGTGCCGCTTTCACTTGATCAAATGAAGCTGATGCGATTGCCCAAGAGCTGCCCAAGAGGGCAGGGCTCCGCCCAGGACTAGCGTTCTACAAGGGCAGCCTCGGCAGTGTTGCACGCACGCCCCAATAGTTTATTGAGCCAGCATCTCCCCCGAGATTAATGGGTTGCCGAAATGCTCGAGAGCCAAACTTCTTGATGGCCAGCAGGGGCCACCGCATGTGCGGAAGGCAGCGGCTCGGGAGCACTAGCAGGCCTCTGCCTGCCTGCCCTGCCCTTTCTGTTCTTGTTGGTGAGCACCTGGCTTTGAAGGAAACAGGAGGGAGCTCGCTTCTAGACCCCACCGGTGGGCTCGGCTTCCTCCCTTCTCTGGTGTCGGCGCAGGTGCGACGGTCTTGGCTTTCTGGCGCGCCGAGCGACCAACAATCCTTGCGGGGCGCGACGTTAGCCAGCGTTAGGCTGCTTGACAAGGGGTGGGCGCAAAACCTGCATGGCACACCTGTTTGGACGCCCCGCGTCGCTCCCCACAGCCTCCACGAGCTGAGGACAGGAAAGACAGCGCTTGTGTCCCCCGCAAGGCCGCCAGGCACTGGGGTTTTGGTGGGCGGTCCTCCACAGGCGCTGGTTCGCAGGGGAGGCGCACTGACGACTTTGTATTTAGCCCCCTGGCCTGTCCACCTCACCTGTCCCTCCCCACCTGCACTCGCCCTCTGCAGTTTTGCGAGCGCCCAGGAGCCGCAGCCGGCGCTCGGTTGCATCTCTGCAGCCGCCGTTCGCGGTGAACGACGCACCGCCGCTCGGCACCGCCGGCAGCCCTTTCCCCGCATGGAGCCATTGGGCGGAGGGAGCAAGCCGCTCCGTGCGGCTTGCAGGCCCGCCACGCGCCAGCGCAAGCGGCTGCAGAGCTGCAGCGACACCGAGAGCTGCTGCCCAGCCGACCCGGCGCCGCCGTCGCCGAAGGTGTGGGGTGATACGGGTGGGCTGGTACGGAGGGGCACAGCAGGCACAGCAGACGCAGCAGGCACAGCAGGCAGGACAAGCCCACAATGTGTGATGTGGGGGCTTCTTGAGCCAGAAGTTGTGAGGGGTTCGAGGGCTTGAGAGGCATTGGTCTGCACCTGGGCCGCGGGGGCTGCCAGGCAGCTGCTCACCTTAGGCGAGGCTCCTGGCGTCGTGCTGCCTCTCAATCCTGCACTCCCAGTGCCTTCATTGACTGTGCTCGGCTGAGCTCAGCCCCCATGTGCAAACGCTCCTCGGTCAACGCCCTGCCACCATCCCTTTCCTCGTGCAGCGCACACGGCGCAAGGCCCCTGGGATAGCCACGGCTGGTGCCGACTGCGGTGGCAGCTCCACGGCGGCAGCGGTGGCTCCCGCCACCCCCACCGCAGCAGATTCCCCCGCCGAGGGCCTCTGCCCGCACGAGCTGTCCCTCTTTGTGCGGTGGCACTCTGAGGGTGGGGGCGTGCGCGTCAACCGGCTGTGCCTCAACCCCTTTTCGTCCATTGACGAGCTGCGGGGGCTGTCGCGCCGCCTGGTCAAGTCGGCATTCTCCGAGGAAGGCTCCCTGCCAGACTACCTGGTGAGAGGCGAGCGTGGGCGGTAAAGGGAACCTGAACCAGCAGCATTGGCGTGCATGGCTTGCGCTTTGAATAACATTTGCGGAGTGTGTGGCGGTTGCGTATGTGTGTGTGGTGGGTTGCCGGATGCATGCCGGGGCGCCCCAGCAGAGCGGCGGGCCTGGCGTCACAGTGTTCCCCTTGTCCACCCTTCATACTGCTCTTCACCTGCCTCTGGTCCTGCTTTGGTCCTCTTTTGATCCTCTTTTTGGCTTCTCTTTTGCCCCTCTTTTGGCCCTCTTTGGACCCTCTTCTGATCCTCTGTTGATCTGCCGCCCGCTCGCACGCCACAGGTCTGCCCCGAGTGGTACAAGTTCTCCCCCGCCGAGCAGCTGGTGTCGCTGCCGGGCGACATTGCGCGCACAGAGTTCCGGCTGGCGGTGACGATGGAGGGGTGGGAGTACACGCTGTGCGAGCGCACGCTGCCAGGCACGCCAGACCCAGAGCGAAAGCTGCTCGTGACGGTACGCAGGGGCGGGCATGGGCGGGCCTGGGCGGGCATGAGAGATTGTTGTTGTTGTTTGTTGTTGTTGTTGTGGTGGTGGTGGTGGTGTGGGTTCCATGGGTTGCCGCGGGTGGGCAGAGGAAGCGTGAGCGTGCGCTGGTGTGGAAGTTGAGGGGGCATGGCCGGCCACCCGTGCACACACACACCTCCCTTCCCCCACTCCTCAACGTGCAGCTTGCCGAGTTTGAGAGCGACGCGGTGACCGTGTCCGACCGCCAATACATTGCCCGCCTGCTCTCCTACCCCACCGTGTGCGTCAAGCGAGCATTCTTGGACGCTGCGGTGGCGGCGCTCCGCGAGGGGCGCGCCCCCGGCGGCGGCGGCGGCGGCACCAGCAGCAGCAGCGCCGGCGCGGGGGCCTCTGCCTCTGGTTGCGAGGGCGATGAGCGGGGGGATGGGGAGGAGGAGGAAGTAGTGGAGCAGGCATGCAGCCGCCCGGCTTCACCCAGCCTCTCCTCCGCCTGAGCAGCGGTGCCCTCACATGGCCTCGGGCAGAATCAGGGAAAGGCCGGTGCAGGGGCCGCACTGATTTGTACTGCTGGCGGCGGAATCGTCCCGCCCAGCGGTGGCAGCTACACGGCAGCAGCAAGCGACGGTGCGTGGGATGCGCGGCGCCCGCTTTCTTCTTGACCGACTGGACGCGGTGGGGTGCGGCATGGAGCTTGCTTGCTCGGCTTGCTTGCCTGGGGTTGCGCACGGCGCGCTGAGCACAGCAGGCAGGGCCGCTGCCCCACCCACTCCCCTCCCACACACACGCACGCACCCACGCACACATGCATGTGCACACCGATTTGCACGCGTACATGCTTGGTTGTTTCCCTGCTTGCTGGCTTGCTGGCTTGCTGGCACCGCCCCCCGGCACTAGCGATTTGCATTGCTTTGCACACACTACGTAGGGTCCCCGGTCTGCACACACACACCACCAACACACCGCCTTGGACTGTGGGCCCTTTTTTCTCCCTGCCTGGAGCCCCGCTTGCCATAACCCCGCACTGAGCGGCCTGTCACACCCCCCGCACTGATCGAATTTCTGGAACCCCACAAAAAAAAGATAAACAAACGCGCCCTTTTCCTTGCCTGCCTGGGCTCCACCTCCTCTCTGCCTGGGCTCCTCTGACCGGTTTGACCAACACCCCTTCTCCTCCCCGTTCCCTCTTCATCTCGCTCTCTCTTACTTTCTGACTTGTTGACTAGCCTTGCCCCTGCCCTCCATCTGCTTCTACCCTGGCCCAGCTGCCCGCCCCCCCTCCCTGCACGCCCTGCCTCAGCTCGTCTGGTTGGGCAGGCCAATTTTTGACCGCATTCCCGCAGCCCCACCCCCTGCTTCTTCCCCCTGCTATGCATGCACGGGTGATCACCCCGCCTTTTGTCCGCTGGCGTGCTCCCTCCGTCCCCCAGCCTCCTCATTGCCTCCCTTTTTGCCCGCTCGCCCCTGCACTGCTTCCCTCGCCGCATAGCGTGCACTGCATGCTCTCCTCCCTCTTCAGCTCCCAGGGTACTTGCCTCGTGTTGCACTCTTTACAGCTGTAATGCCAGCTGTACAGATTCACGCAGCAAAAATTCAGCTACGCAGAGAGGGGGTGACAGTAGGTAGGGGGTAGCGTGATGGCAGCCCGGGTAGAGGCAGTCAGCCAGGCCAGCACGGAAAGAGGGTATAATCAATATATCAGTCAATTGCATTACAGTCCATGGGAAGCCAGCAACGGTCTCCTGGGACCAGGGTGGGGGTAGAGTGCGTCGGAATGAAGATCGTAGGGCAAGAAAAAAGGAACTTGGCAATGCGCACGCTGGTGGACTGCGTCAGCCAGGCCGTGGGGGTAAACAGAGCGGATAGAGGAGAGAGCGGATAGAGGAGCAGCACGCAGGCGGGGGCTTGGCAAGATGCGTGCAGGAACTTGCAGCGCCAGGCCTAAGCGCCCGCACGTGCGCCGGCAGCCGCCAACTTGCGCCGGCAGCCGCCCACTCGCAGCAGCAGCAAAGAGCCTCAGAGCACGTCTGGCAACCTGCAAGTTTTGAAGCCGTCAAGCTGTTGCTCTTGCTGCCCCAGCTCTCTCGGTCAGCCTCTCCGCACAAACGTCCTCTCCGCTGTCTCCACCACCACCATATCCCCCGTCTGCACAAAGGGAGGCACCTGGATCTGCGGGGCGGGGAGTAGGGCAGGGGGCAGGGAGAGAGTGAGCACGTTATGCTCTTGGGGCAAGCAAGCCAGCAGGCAAGCAAGCCGGCAGGCCAGCCAGCCAGCCAGCACACCAGCAAGCAAGCCGGTAGGCCAGCCAGCCAGCCAGCCAGCCAGCCATCAGGCAACCAGGCCAGCCAGCCAGCCAGCCAGCCAGCCAGCCATCCAGCAAGCCAGCCATCAGGCAAGAGGCAAGCAAGCAACCCGGCAGCACCCAGCCCAGCCCCGCAGGCGCGTGATGCTGGGCGCCCCACCTCGATGCCTCCCTCGCACACCGCCCGTTTGTAGGAGGGCGCCGCCGTCTCGCCCTTCATTGTGGGGGCTGCCTCCACCACCGCCAGGGTCACGTGGTTAGGAACCTGCAGGCGGGGCGGTGTGGCAGGCAAGGAGGGCAGGAAGGTGCAACCCTTTGAGTGAGGGGCAGGCGGTGGGTGGAGGGTGAGTGAGGCACGTGGGCAGGCAGGCGGTGCAGCCGGCCACATGGCTTGGGCAAATGCGCAGGGGGTGGCATGGTTGGGCACCTGCAGGCAGGGCGGGGTGAGCGGACAGGTGGGAGAACACAGGGGGGCAGGGCGGGAAGGCAGGGAGTGGAGTGGATGGAGCTGCTGTGCACGCTGTGCTGTGCATGCAAGGCTTGCTGTTGCCCAGCCCACAGCCCAGGTGGCACATCTCGCAATTGCCTTTATAAAAAACCTATCGACTCGATTGTTCGATTGATCCAGCAAAGCTGTTCAACGCTGTGCACGCTGGGCGGGGCAGAATGCACCTCCCCGGCAGACAGGCAGGGAGTGGAAGGTTCGTGAGGCGCTGTGCACGCTGTGCATGCTGAGCGGGGCGGAGCGCACCTCCCCGGCCACAGACAGGCAGTGGGCGCAGGGAATGTATGGAGGGTGAGACGCTGTGCACGCTGCGCACGCTGTGCACGCTGGGCGGGGCGCACCTCCCCTGTCACGGGTGTGTCGCTGGTGCCGTGGAAGTTCAGTGTCACCTCCAGCCCCTCCTTCAAGAAGTCTGCCGCCTCCCCAAACACCTCCCTGCACGCACAGAGTCACACAAGGGACAGCACACTCTTGCAGGTGCCAGGGGGATGGCAGTTGGGAAGCGGTGGCAGTCTGGCAGCATCACCTTCAGCCTCTCTTTAGAACGAGGGCATTGGCTGCCCCATCACTTGCCTGCCTGCCCGGGGGCGAGTACAGAGCCCGGGAAGGGCGGCGCAGTGGGCGGCATAGGCCAGAGTGTGCGCTGTGGGAGGCCGACTAACTCACAGGGGGAACCACCCCACGGGCTTGCAGAACAGGTGGGAGTCAGTGCTGAAGGGAACTAACTAACTGACTGAAGGGGCTCTCATGCAGCTCCAAGACCTGTGGAAACGCCACGCCCACCTGCCCACTGGCAGCTGCTTGAAATTCAGGGGGAGCCGCCCTCCACTCCCCTGCACACCCGCAAGGAAGACCAGCCCTATCTGGCCCCTGTGCCTCCCCTTCGTCCGTGGTTGACTCATCCGGCACGACGCCACACCCACACAACATACAGCAACATTGATCTCCCGACAACTGATGCAACAGCGCCTCCCGTTCCCCCTCCCCTCCCCCACAAGAATAAAGAGGAAGACCAAAAGCGGCGGCAACAAGAGGGAGGAAAGCGCCCACCTGTCCACCGGCAGCTGCTCGTACGTCTCTGGGTCCATGCAGTGCACCTGGCTGCCTGCAGAGGGCGGGCAGCGGGAGGTGTGAGTGGGAGAGTGGGAGTGGGAGTGTGCAGCGGGTGTGGAACTGCAGCGCACACTCACATGCATGTGTGTTCACGGAACAGAGCCATCACCCCACATTCCTCGTCACCCCCGAACAACCCTCTCTGTGCACAGGCACTGGCACTTGCGCCCCTCGAAACACACAAGCCCTCCCATGCAACTGCATTCCTTAAGGCAGCGTGCAGCTTCTGGCTTCGTTGTAAAAGCGCACCCACCCTCTGTGTAGAGGCACTGGGACTTGCGCCCCCTTTGCTCACAACAGGCAAGCAGCAGCGCCCCAGCCTGCGGTTAGTGACCTCCCATGTGCTCCCTTTCCTTACACCAGCGTGCACCTTCCCACTTTCACTTGGAAAGCCT
Organism: Chlorella sp. ArM0029B; assembly: GCA_002896455.3. NCBI lineage: Eukaryota > Viridiplantae > Chlorophyta > Trebouxiophyceae > Chlorellales > Chlorellaceae > Chlorella > Chlorella sp. ArM0029B. The sequence continues at coordinate 91,113 of JTEE01000326.1, read as the reverse complement.
TCGGCGCACCCACCCTCTCTGTGCACAGGCACTGGCACTTGCGCCCCTCTGGACACACAAGCCCTCCCATGCAACTGCATTCCTTACGGCAGCGTGCAGCTTCTAGCTTCGTTGTAAAAGCGCACTCACCCTCTGTGTAGAGGCACTGGAACTTGCGTCCCTCCAGGCGCACGTGTTCCACCATGTCCGAGGGGCGGAACTTGGCTGGGTGCTTGTTCTTGGTCACGATGTCGCGCAGCTCGATGTTGACGTTGCCCAGCTGGCGCTGCAAAGCACGCAAATCATGGCAAAGCACGCAAATCATGGCAAGGTGGTGTGCGCTTGGTACCTCCCACAATTACGACGCTTGATGCCCAGCTGGCGCTGCAGTCGGTAAGGAGCACAGCTTGTCATGCTTCACACGCGGCACAATGGTGAGTTGGCGTCACATCATAACATGGCAGTGCAGTAGAGCACAGCAGGCGGCAGCGCGTGCCAAATGTGCAGCTCAGGGTGCGCGCAGGCGAGTCGGCGTTGCCCAGCAAACAGGGCACAGCATGCACAGCAGTGAAGAGGTGTCGGTGGGAAGTGACTGGCGAGCAAAGCGGCAAGCGTGTCGAGCAAGCCAGCAGGCGCAGCAGCAGCGCCAGCAGCATGGACAGCAGCAGTGCGGAAGGGCAGGCAGGCGTGACGGCGGGCGTGCAGGCGGTGGGCCACTCACGCCCATGGCTCGGTTCTGCAGGCTCACGACCTGCAGCAGCTTGCCTTGGTGCTCTATCACGTTGCCCACGCGCAGCTGCAGGGGGAACAAGTGGTCTGGTTGAAATGTCATTGTGCTGATGGCAAAACACTCTCAATGCCACCCGCAGTGGTGGGCGCCCGGCACACGCGCGGGGTTGGGTCAGGTGGGGTGGAGTGGTGCAGCAGGCGGGACGGCATAGAGTGGGCTGTGCTGTCCTCTGCTTGGAGTGCACACTGTTTGTGGCTGCAGCAAGACACTGCGGTGGTCCCGCTGCCGGCACCAGCCGGGTGCCGCTGGCGGCGGTGGCGGCAGAACTTGCCAAGCATCTGCCGGGCTCCCGCGCACCTCATTGGCCTGCTTCTTCACCCCTCTAAGCTGCATGAGCTGAGCGAGGGAGGGTAGCGCCTGCCCATATGCCGTCGCTTCGCTGAGAGGCCCTGCATTGCAGAGCAGGCTCCTCAGCTTCAACAGCTGCTTCAATCCACGCATGATTGCTGATGGAACTCCCAGAAATTGGTGCGGGCTCAATTCGTTCGGGTTTGTGAGTGCGCCACGTCCTCATCCAGCAGGATGGGCCCTCACTGACTGCAACCGTTCGTCATCATGTAGCAACTCATTATCTGCCGTGTTAGTTACGTCTGCTTTGCATTGCACTAGCTCAGACGCTCGGGTGCCGCCTCTGCCGCTCTTCCCACCACTCACCTCCGCCAAGATGGCCTGCCAGGCAGCCCGCGTCTGCCGCGCCCTGGTGGCGACGCCCATGCAGTCCAGCCTGCGCAGCCTGAGGGCCGCCTGGGCCCCCGCGACGCTGCGGCAACCGCAGCAGCAGCAGCAGCGTCGCGCCGCCGCCTCGCGGACGGTGCTGTCCGCTGCCGAGGCGGAGCCCGCTGGTGAGTCTCTGTGCTGCACATTCAGCATAGCAATGCACACATGCCCATGCCTCTCTTTCAGCGCTTGGGCACTGCAGCCTGCAAACTGGTGGTCTCAGCGCACTGGCCCCGCCGCCGTACCCGTTCCTTCCCCCGCACTCGCAGCAGCCCCCGCCGCCGCCCCCGCCGCCGCTGCTGCGCCGGACGTGACCAAGATGGACATCCGTGTGGGCAAGATTGTGTCTGTGGAGAAGCACCCAGATGCGGACAGCCTGTATGTGGAGCAGATTGACATTGGGGAGGCGGAGGGGCCGCGCACCATTGTCAGCGGCCTGGTCAAGTATGTGCCGCTGGAGCAGATGCAGGTGAGGAGAATCTACAACCAGGGAAGCGTGCAAGTGTTGGTCTGTTACTGAGTGATGCCTCTGGGTGTTTGTCCGCTAGGCGGAGGCAAGTACGTGCCGCTGCAGGGGCAGGCAGATGCAGGTGAGGAGAGTGTAGAAAGGAAGCTTGTCAGATCGCCCGCCATGACCTCCGCCCGCCGTCTGAGGGTGCATATCACTGGTGTGGGGAGGTAGGCAAGGGCCGGTGGAGCAGGTGAAGCATGCGAGGTCGGTCTCTCAATTCCTCGATTGTTCCACTGCCTTCCTGTTGCGCCGCTTGCAGGACCGCACCGTGGTCATCATTGCCAACCTGAAGGCGCGCAACATGCGGGGCGTGAAGAGCCACGGCATGGTGCTGTGCGCCAGCAACGCGGAGCACACAGAGGTGGAGCCGCTGTGCCCGCCCGAGGGCGCCGCCGTGGGCGAGCGCTGCTGGTTTGGGGAGGAGGCGGAGCAGGGGGAGCCGGCCAAGCCCAACCAGGTAGGTGGGCAGGGGTGGGCAGGGGTGGGCAG
>JTEE01000326.1:77942-88577 GCA_002896455.3 Chlorella sp. ArM0029B | reverse complement strand
TGGGTGAGAACAGAGTGGGGTGGCAGGGGCCAAAGCGCCTCATTAGGGCGGGCATGCCGCTGGTTTGGGGAGGAGTGCTGAGCAGGGGGAGCCGGCGAAGAACCAACCAGGCCAGCGCATGCATGGGGATGGGTGCATGAATGGGGCAGGGTGGGAGGAGCGGGACGAAAGCTTCCTGCATAGGCGGCGCAGGCGGGCCAGTGCTGGTGGAGTGAAGCAGGCGAGTGTGGCATGTTGCTGTGTGTGTGTGGTATGAAGCCAACTGCCGCCCTGCCTCTGAGCACGCATGCACAGCACACCCCTGTTCTGTGCATCGCACCCACACCACTGCCCGCCCCGCCAAACCCCTCTAGGTCGACAAGACAAGAAGATGTGGGAGGAGCACTCTGCCCCCCGTGCATTACAACCGCACCACACTGCCTGACTGTGTTCTATCCCCTCTTTCAGGTCGACAAGAAGAAGATGTGGGAGGAGGTGGCGCCGCTGCTGGTCACCGACAGCGCCCGCGTGGCAGGCTTTGCCGGGCGGCCCATGATGACCAGCGCAGGCGCTGTCACGGCGGCCACCCTGGCAGAGGCCAGCATCTCCTGAGTGCGCACCCAGGCGCAACGGACGGTGTGCACTGTTTTTAGCTTTAGGCCACAACGCTTGCCTCTTTGTAACCGCACGGCGGCACTGGAGGAGCGTCAGGCGATCATCGGAGCAGGTTCAAGCCACACCTAGCTGCATTCATCAGTCTCGTTTTGTAGGGTGTCGTTGCCGGCCAGCATCCAACCACATCGGGGTGCCTTGACCAGGGGCCTACTCTGGGTGCTATGGGCAGGAGTGTTGCCGCCCACCGCCAACAAGGTGGCACACTTGGAAGAAACCCTGCGCCGTGCGGTCTCGATCAGCCTGCTAGCGTAGCTGCATCGTCCCTTGGCTTCATAAACCGGCAGTCATGTTCCCCACGGCAGCGCGGCTCGCTCAGGCGGCAGCCAAGTTCCCTCCGCCGCCTATCAGCACGGAGCCAGCGCTTACCACCGTTGCCCGCAGCGTGAAGGAGCTGTAAGAGGGACGGCGGGTCGCAACCCGGCGCGCGGGTCCGCTCCTCGCTTGGCAGCGTTTGCCTGCGCGCACTCGGGCTGAAACCTCTCCCGGTACTCTGCAGGTGGCCTTTTGTGCTGGGCTTCGGCACGACCGGCTACATCTTTGTCAAGATTGCTGGCACCATCACCGGTGCGCTCACCGCCCGCCCTACGGCTGCGCACTCCTTGCCGAAGCTTGCTCTCCAGCCAACTTTCCAGAGGGTTGATGCTGTCGGAGGGGTGTCTCCGTATGCTGGATTTGCGGAACAGCTGGGACAGTCAGGCAGCCGACAGCTAGCAAGCACAGCCGACGAGCGTGCCGTCGGCAGCGTCTCAAACATGCTGGGTTGCTGGCGCACCTCCGCTGCTCTGCTTGCTGCCTATACCTGACTCGTCTTCTTCCCCTGTTGCCATGCATGGGATTTGGGTCTTGCAGATGAGGATGTGAAGGATAGCAAGGTGAGAGAGCAGCTACGCTGTGTCGCTCAATGAAGTGTGAATGAAGCGTGGCCCTCGGGGCCACGCTTTGTGCGTGGGGCTGGCTGGCAGTGCTCGCGGCACCACAGCTCACCACACCCCCTGCCTGCCTCTGCGCACCCCTCCTGCTGCAGTTCGTCAACCCCAGGCACTGAACCCCAACCGCAAACAGCGGTGCCTAGTGCGCAGCTGCTGCAGCAACGGCGGCATTTACCTGCGTTGGCTGCAGCTTGGGAGGGCGGAGCGTTGCGGCGCTGCAGCGCCATGCCGCAGCTCCTCGGCCCCCATTCCTGCAGCATTAGCAGCAGCTGCTGTGGCAGCACGTGGGCAGCGGCTGCGGGGGTGGAGCATGTGCAACACGCAGCCTGCGGCAGCATAGCGCGGCTCTCCACCCGGGCCCCACCCGCCGGACCCTCTCAGCCCGTGAGCCGGCTGGCAGCATCGGCAGGAGCTTGCTAGCCACTTGAGGCAACCCCGCACTTGTCACTTGGCCTCCCTCTCTTTTTCTTTCTGCCCCCGTCCCGTCCACCTTGGATCATCACTGCCTGTCCCACCCTCAGCACCGCCAGGTGTGCACAGCAACACTGCAACAACAAGCGAGCTTTGCAGACGTGCCGCACGCCAGGCTAGGCGGACAGGGCGGTGAACAAGAGAGCTGTGTTCGCAGCGGTTCCAGAGACACACGATGGCAGAGACAAAAACACGAAATGAAGGATGAAACGGGTGATGCACATGGTGTTGCTCACTGGGCAGGGAGGTGGAGTTGAGATCAAAGGCGTGCCATGCAGCCAGCAGAGCACTTGGGGCATGCGTTGGTTGTTGTCGGTTTGTTTGTGTGGTGAATTGAGGGGCGATAGGCACACGGGGTGCCGCCGGCACTTGTGAGACACACGGGACTCCACCAGGCAGTTTGGGCCCGCCTCCAAGATCACGCGCCTCTCTCCTCGTGCCGTGCTGCTCTTCAAGGCGCCCTCGCCAGCTGCCCAGCAAGGGAGGGGGGTGCCTGGGCTCTCAGACGGTGGGGGGCGCCGCTGAGGTGTCGCCGCCAGGCAGCCATGAAGAGGCCTGGAAGTCGATGGATTCGTTCATGCCCAGCATGGCCTGCGGGAGGGAGGGAGGGAGGGAGGGAGGGGAGCGTTGAAAGGGGCGGCAGGAGGGAGAGATGGAAGGAGGACACAGCAGAGGGGGAGCGGATGAAGGGGCGGCAGGAGGGAGGGATGAACGGGGGGCACTGCAGAGGGGCAGCGGTTGTAAGGGACGGCAGGTCAGCTTGGGGGGCGGAGGAGTGACGTGGGGAAGACGTGAAGACAAGGCAGCCGGCACTCGGGGGCGGTGCCAGCAGCAGATTGTATCTGCCTGCTGGTTCAAGCAGCAAGCAGCGCACGTGCCCACAACAACTAAGCCGCTTCTTAGCATGCATGTGTGCACCTTTGCACGCAAACACAAGGCACTCTGCTGGCCTCACTCGCCTGCATGGTGAAGGAGACAAAACCGAAGAGTCCGGCCACGCCGGCCACGACCAGAACCGCCGTCTGGGGCCGCTTCATCAGCTCCTGAAGCGGCCTCACCGCAACGTAAGCGGTTCCCAGCAGCACCGAGAAGTAGTAGGAGATGTAGCGCAGCACGTTGGCCCAGAAGTCCTCGTTCTCTGCCAGCTCACCCAGCAGCTGCGGCGCTGAGCTGGCGGCGGCCTGCTGGTCGGTGGCAATGTGCGCCGCCAGCGCAGGCTCCGCTACGGCAGCACCCAGCAGCAGCCCGCCCGTCAGCGTGACAGCCAGCAGGAGCGTGCTGCGGTCAGCCAGGTTGCAGGTGGCAACCATGCGCTGCAGGAGGGTGGCCGCGGCTGCGCGGTCGCTGCCGCCGCTCGCCGCCGCCGCCGTGCCGCGGCCAGCTGCTGCCTGCGATGCCGCTGAAGCCGCTGCAGGGGCGTGCTGCTGACCTTGCTGCGCAACTGTCGTGCGCCGCACGCCGCTGCGAACAGCCCCCGCGCGGCTGGGCTGGCGCTGCAAGCCTACAACGAGGCCCAGCCGCGCTGAGCGGCAATTGACGCTGCTGCAGAGAGACTGCATTTTTGCGATGTGAGGGGGGCCGCTGGCTGGCGAGCAAAGCCTGCAAGTTGCTACCGCTTGTTGCGGGGCGGGCAAGGCAGCTGGCTATTGTAAGATCGCTTCAGAAAGAAGAATGTGTGATGGGGCAGCGTGCCCCACCACGCCGGGAGGTGAGGCTGGATAGATGGCGGAGCTCCCGCCACAGCACAGCAGCGTCGCCCGCCTCCCCATTCCCCAATGATCCTGCCTGCCGAGAGCTGTTCACTTGTTTTACAGATCCTCGGGTATGTCTCTACGTTGAATGCTGGCTGCACGCGGCAAGTTGTGGCTGCTCTCCCCAGCCTGCCTTTCAACTGGGTGGGGTTGTCGGTGGTACTGGGCCCGCCCTGAGCTTCCTGGCCGCCACGCTTGCTGGCCACTCCTTACTTTTCTTCAAAAATACACAAGCCGTGTCTTCAAAGAAATACACAAGGCTTGCGAAAGAGGCGCCGAGAGTTTGCATGCAACACAAAACCAGCTCTATAGTTGGACACGTTTCTCGCATCAATTGCGTGCAGAGCAAACACGTCTCTGGGCAAGGTGTGCCGTCTCTGGGCAAGGTGTGATGCCTCTCAGTGTGCCCACCCCCATCTGTGAGGCCGGCCCAGCTTCTGTTTGGTATGGGCCCATTGCTTGCCGCTCTTTTCCCTTGCTGCTACATCGGCCCTTCAATTCTGTCCTCCTCATCTGCCGCACACTTGTTTCTTGGACTGCATGTGCAACCTGCCTATATGTCTGGTCTCTGCCAAGTGAAGGATGATATAAGTGTTGATCAAGCAATTGAAACCCGCCACATCCACCCATGAATGGGGCGGGAGCAGCACTCAACGCAATTCCGAATTTGAAATGCAACACCCATGGCAGTGCCCGCACCCCCTAAATTGCTGCACAGCTGCGCCCCGTCCTGCCGCTTCTCCCCACCAAACCCTGCCCCCACACCCCCTATCGGCCCGCTTCCTCCGTCCACGGCGGGCATGTTGGCCTACTGGTGGGGTCAAGCTTGCGTGCACCACGCAGCCCAGCCACAGAAGAGAGGGGTGCACCAGAGGCACAGGCGGTGTGAACTGCTACAGCGGTCGCTGGGGCAATTGCGGGCGGCCGTGCCGCACCTGGCAGCGAATTGACTTGTAAATCAAATCCTTGTCCTGTCTTTCAGCGTGTTGGTGTGGACGGCAGGTGGCGACAGGTGCTGCGGTATATCTTTTTTGTTGCCTTCCTGACTCGCTCCGAGGCAAGAGCGGGACCCCTTGGCTGCAGTACCTCCTCGGCTCCCTCCTCCTTGCTAGCAGCCCCTGTCGTGTCTGCCGTGCATGGTGTGGCATCGCACAATTTTGAGGGCACGATGTATTTGTCCTGAGAACATTCGGGAGAAGGAGGACATCAATCTGAGGCAGGCGGGATGGGGCGCTGCGCTGCGAGTGCTGTGCCCAAAACCCGTGGCCAGCTCTTGTCGGCAGCGCCAGTCGCTGCTCCGATCACTCGGATAGAAACTTGGGTTGTGGAGCCTGAAACCACACAGGAGTGGCCACGCCGATCCAGTGCTCAAGCCTCTGTCGCCCGGGCCGGCTGCGCCGGAATGCTCGCTCAAGCAGCCCGTGTGGCGGCGCCCTTCCCGCACCAGCGCACACAGCGCTCTCTGACGGCCGCTCCCACCGCAGCCTGGTGGCAGCGGCCTGGGCGGCACAGCACCGGCCTCAGCCGCCGCCGCTGCCAGCCGGCGGGCGCACCGCCCAAGGTGGCGGTTGCTGCCGCATATGGCGGGGGGGCGAGCCAGCGGCAGGCAGCTGAGGAGCCTGATGAGGAGCCTCCACACAGTTTGCGCAGACTAATCCAGCTGGCGGTGAGCAAAGGGACATGCTGGCAGGCTAGCTAAGGCTGGCTCTCTTCCCACCCAATAAAGACCCACATGGTGTCCTTTGAACCCACATGGTGTCCTTTGCTCCCCTTTTAAGGAAACCTCGCACATCATTTTGCTCTGCAGGCCCCCTTTTTCATGCTGACCAGCAGGTGACCGCACCAGCCGACCCGCCGATGTGCATGCACGACTCACCCGCCCCTCCCCTGCTCCCACTTCTCCCACCCTGCGCGCAGGTGACGGTGCTGCTGGCGCCCTTCCTGCTGCTGGCCAACCTGCTGCTGGTGGACCCACCGGATGACCTGTCGGTTGGCCCGCTGGACGACCTCACGATCGCGCGCAACAAAACAAACGCCTTTCTGGCCGAACTTGGTGTGTGCCAGGCCGCAGGGGCGGGGTGTAAACAATGGGTGGGGCAGCACTGTTTGTGTGCGGGTGCCCAAATTTGACCCCACACTGCCCCCGTTGGAAGTGACTTGCTGGCAGCCCGCTGCGCCTGCTCGCTTTCTCCATTGTAAAATGGCTGCAAAACCTGGCTTGCTGCCTCTTCAACTGCGGCATCTAAGCCCGCTGTGCCAGCCTGTCCTCCGCACAGCGGGGAAGCCGACGCGGAGCCGACGGCCAGCCTCTGCCGCACCAGCTGCGGCGCCCAGCTCCTTGTGCCTCCTCCCCTTCCCTCCTGCATGCATGCAGGCTTCTACATGGTGTCCAACCTGCTCGTGTATGTTGGAGTGGGGTACCTGGCCACCCTGCAGGCGCCGCCCAGGGTGGAGGCCGTGGCCGGCTGGATCACGGGCGGCAGCCGCGTGGCCGAGGTGAGCCTGCTCCTTGCACTGCCAACTGCACTGGGCAGCTGCCAGCAGCTCACAGCAGCAGTCAATGTATCAACCAATGACAATTCAAGTCCAGCAGGGAGCCAGCAACGGTCTCATGGGACAGGTTGTGAGTGTGTCGAAATGTAGTTTGTAGCAAAGGTAAAGAAAATGTGTGATGCGGGCACTTGTGGCTACGCCAGCCAGGCCGTGGGTGTGGAGATGGAGAGGGTGGGAACAGATCTGCGTACTGCGAGATAGAGCGGAGAGTGGTGTGGAGGGGGAAGTGAAAACGGAGGTGTGCCTCGCTATGGGATCAGGACAATGGGGGCAATGTAGGGCGTGTGCACATCGGGCAGAGGCTGCCTCTCGGGCGAGGGGGCGCACCGATTTTGGGAAGCACATGTGGGGCAAAACCAGTCACCAAACGGGGGCTCAGGCAGAGGAGGGTCTAAGCATTGGCAGTGCCATGCCTTGTCGCATGAATCGCAGAGCAAGAGGGGGTTGGTGTGCAGTGCGCCCGGGTTGGTGTGCAGTGCGCCCGCAGCAGCAGCAGCAGACGCACCAGCAGCAGCGCTCCCCTCGAATCCCTCGCCCATGTGCTCAGCCAATCCGCACAACTGGGAATGAAAACTTTGGGTGCCGGTCCCGACAACTGGTGCAACTTATGCTTGTTCCCCGAAGAGGTGCCCCCGGGAAAGGTGCTCCCTGAACATCGCTCCCCCTGCCCTGCCTGCAGGTGCTGACCTTCTTCAGCGCGCTGCCCCTGGTGCGCAGCCCAGCCATGACCCTCGCGGCCATCCTGCTCATCTTCCTGCATTACAAGGCGCTCTTCTGGTTCCACTACTGGCAAGCCCGCACCTACCCCAAGGCGGCGTACCTGCGCGCGCCACTGCCAGAGACGGTACCCCTGATCATGCGCATGATGCACTGGCTGTTCACCACCCCTCGCGGCCAGGCCATTTGGTGGATCATCCTGACGTACGGCAGACTAATTACGCAGGCCGGACGCCTCCTTCGAAGCTGCTGAGCTGCTTCATGTGAGCCGCCCTGCCGGGGGACGGCTGGTGCGAGCAGCCCCGGCTGCCCTTGGCCAGGGGGTAAGCACGGTCAGACAGCCCTTTGCTCCGCCTCAGCTGGACCTGGGATTTGCCTGCCCCCTGCTGCTGCTGATACGGTGGCTGAAGCCCGCATGTACTGCGCAACCCAGGCCGCTGAAGAGTCGGCTGCATGGATGCGCTAGCGGCGCCGGGCATCCCTGCAGCCCTGAGCGGCTGCATTGCAGTCGCTGGCGGCCGTGCGGTGGCGGCCTCGTCCTGGTTTCCATGCATGGTGACGTGGCAAGCGGTGACAGCAGTACTCTGCTTTGCTGTCCTGGATGCTCACTCCCTCTTTACACAAGGTCGCTGAGGTGAACCCAAATCTGAGCGGCGCGGCGTTGTGCAGTAGTTGTGGCGGATTGGCGGGTGTGTCGTTGCCGCTCTGTGCGGCTGCCTTGGCTGCTGTGCCTGCTCAGCTCCCTCCTCCTTGCCAGCAGTCCATGTGCTATGTAAAGCATGGTGATATATTGCTCAGTTTGCAGAAGGTGGAGGATGGGCAAAGTATTAAAACATAGGAAGCAGGCACACGTCAACCTGAGGCAGGCGGGAGGGCGGAGCGGGGGCGGTGAGGGGCGCTGCGAGCGCTGTGCCCAAGACACTTGTCAGCTCTATCTCGGCAGCGCCAGTCGCTGCTCCGATCACTCGGATCGCCATTTGAATTGTGGTGCCTGATTCGACACAGGGGTGGCCGCGCCGATCCAGTGCTCAAGCCTCTGTCGGGCCGGCTGCGCCGGTATGCTCGCTCAAGCAGCCCGTGTGGCGGCGCCCTTCCCGCACCAGCGCACACAGTGCGCGCTGCCAGCCGCTCCCACCGCAGCCTGGTGGCGGCGGCCTGGGCGGCACAGCACCGGCCTCAGCCGCCGCCGCTGCCAGCCGGCAGGCGCACCGCCCAAGGTGGCGGTTGCTGCTTCATATGGCGGGGGGCCTAACCAGCGGCAGGCCCCTGAGGAGCCTGATGAGGAGCCGCCGCATGGTGTGCGCAGACTCATCCAGCTGACGGTGAGCAATGGGAGATGCTGGCAGGCTTGCTGTTCCCACCAGAACCCACTCTGTGTCTGCCTTTTGACACCGCCCCACTCAAGGGATACTAGCAGACAATGTCACTCTGCAGGCCCTCCCTTCTATCCTAGCAGGCGACCGCACAAGCCGGCCAGTTGGGTCGCATGCATGTCACACCCGCCCCTGCCCTGCCCCTGCGCGCAGCTGACGGTGCTGCTGGCGCCCTTCCTGCTGCTGGCCAACCTGCTGCTGGTGGACCCACCGGATGACCTGCCGGTTGTCCTGCTGGATGACCTCACGATCGCGCGCAACACAAACAAGGCCTTCTCGGTCAAATTTGGTGCGTGCCAGGCTGCAGGGGCCGGGTGTGAAAGAAATGGGTGGGGCAGCACTGTTTTTTGTGCGCGTGCTTTTGACCGCACCCTGAGGCGACATGCTGCCTGCCGACTCTCCAGAGTGCCAGCACTCTCCACTGAGGGAGAGCCGCAACATCTGGCTTGCTGCCTCTTCGACTGCAGCATCTACTCCTGCTGTGCCAGCCTGTCATCCGCACAGCGGGGATGTGGCCGCGGAGTAGGCGGCCAGCCTCTGCCGCATCGTCTACACAGCCCAGCTCCTTGTGCCTCCTCCCCTTCCTGCATGCATGCAGGCTTCTACCTGGTCACCACGGTGGCCGTGTTTGGGGCGCTGGCGTACCTGGCCACCCTGCATGCGCCGCCCAGGGTGGAGGCCGTGGCCGGCTGGCTCATGGGCGGCAGCCGCGTGGCCGAGGTGAGGCCTGCCCCTTGCACCGCCAACTGTGGTGTGCAGCTGCTGCCAGCAGCTGCCAGCAGCAGTGCGCCCTGCAAATACCCTGCCCACGCGCCCCTTGCTCAGCCGATCCGCATAAATGGGATTCAAGCCCGGGGTTTCTGGTCCTTGGATGCTCGTGCAGGTTATGCGTGCTCCCTGAAGATCATCATGTGAACATGATGTGCTCCCCCTGCCCTGCTTGCAGGTGCTGACCTATAGCACGCTGCCCCTGGTGCGCAGCCCTGCCATGACCCTCGCGGSCGCCCTGCTCATCTTCGTGCACTACAAGGCGCTCTTCTGGTTCCACTACTGGTACGCCCGCACCTTCCCCCAGCCGTCATTTATGCGCGTGCCACTGCCAGAGACGGCGGGGCCGGTCATGCGCATTCGGCACTGGCTGTTCACCACCCCTCGCGGCCTGGCCATTTGGTTGATCTTTTGGATGTACACCGGCATAGGTTGGCAGGCCGGGCGCCTCCTTCGCAAGCTGGTGACCAAGCTGCTGACCTGCTTCATGTGAGCCGCCCTGCCGGGGAACGGCTGGTGCGAGCTGCCCCGGCTGCCGTTGGCCAGGGGGCCAGCACGGTCAGATAGCCTTCACCATGCATGTCGATCACAGCAGTGTAGGGTGCGGACTGCAGTGGCATTGAAAAGGGCACGGCAGATTGATACCATTGTAAATGGCACGGCAGACGGATACAGTGGCATGTGCAACTGTGCACGGGAGAGCCTACAGGGGTTTCTGGGGTGTGGGCAGTCGAGAGAAAGTCCACAGGGGCGGGGAAGCATGTACAAGATGTACACCTGTGCTCGCAGGATTGCCAAGCAAGCGTGCCCTCTCAAGTCCGCAGCTGGCCCGCTTTCGCGCACTCCTGCATGTTGCTACCGCTCATTGCGGGGCGAGCAGGGCAGCTGGCCCACAATACGGTCGCTTCAGGAGGACCAATGCATGTTGGGGAGAGCGTCAAGGGATGCGGCTACATTCTACGTAGATGGCGGTAGCGCCCGCCACAGCACCGCCTGCGCCGCCTGATCAACACCACCTGCTTCGCACGCTCCTGACACCCCCGATTGTTGAAGGCTGCCTGCCTGTCTAGATTAAAAACCCCTGGGGCATAGTACTCTGGCTGCCTTCAGCTCGTGCGTGCATGGTGTGCAGGCGTGCACACGGGCAGTGAGATGAACCCACATCCCTTCCGGCTGCCTTGGCGGCAGTACCTGCTCGGCTCCCTCCTCCTTGCCAGCAGTTGATGCAGTCCATGTGCTATGTGGTGGATCATGTGCATTGCTCAGTTTGTACGGAAGTGGACGATGGGCGAAGTATCGAAACGTGGGAAGCATGCACACATCAATCTGAGGCAGGCGGGAGGGGGCGCTGCGCTGCGAGTGCTGTGCCCAAAACCCGTGGCCAGCTCTTGTCGGCAGCGCCAGTCGCTGCTCCGATCA
>JTEE01000326.1:30885-67480 GCA_002896455.3 Chlorella sp. ArM0029B | reverse complement strand
GGGCGAGGAGGGAGCTGGAACCAGCGGCTCGCGAGCTGAGGTAGCTGGCACGCGCCTGCGAAGCCGGCTGCGCGGCCTGGCGCCACCAGCGCGGGGCGAGAGCCGAGCGAGGCCGTCGTCGGCGCCGCTGGGAGGCAGAAGCTCCTCATGGCTCGGTGTTTGTCAAACAGGGCCGAAGGGGAGGTCTGGCGGCCGCAGGGGGACTTCCTGGCATTGCTAGTGCAATGCCCATCCCTTAGGAAGAACCTTGTTGCTGTTGTGCTTGTTGTGATGCTGACGGGGCAGCAGCCACCCTGAACGCACACCCTCAACCCACATCCTATCTCCCCCTGCAGCCTCTTTATTCGCCGCAGCACTATCAACCGCTGCTGCAACGTCCTGGCCCTGCCTGTGTGACAGGTGACGCCATCGAGCCCGGTGAGTGCCTACTCGGCTTTAATCGCCCTGCAGGTCACGCCTTGCGCCCAGCGGGCCCCTTCAAGGTGCTACGTCTGCAGCGGCGCGCATGCAGGCCCCCAGCGTCCTCGCGACGCAACCTTCGGCGGCCGCCCCGACCCAACCCAGCGCTCAGCCGCCCTTCTCAATGCTGCAAAGAGCCATCACGTCTTCCCCATCACCCACCTTCCCTACCCTCTTTGCAGCCATGTGCAGCATGATCAGCCCTGCAGCATGCACAGCTGCGCGCTGCACGCCCGGCTGTGTGGGCAGCACCGCCCCGCGCGTGCGCCTCTGTGGACAGCAGCGCCCTGCTCGTGCGCCCAAATCTGGACTGCGTGTTGTGGCTAGCACTGCCAGCGCCAGCGGCAGCACGCCTGTGGATTGGATAGCACAAGCAGCAAGCAGCCTTCATGGAGCCTGCATGGGCGGCCTGCAGGCAGCTGGGACGCCGACAGCTCTGGTCGCCCCTCTGGCAGCAGTGCCTGTTGTGATGGCGGTGGGGGCGGTGGGGGCGGTGGCTTATGCGCTCAACATGCTGCAGCTGAATTTCGTCGTTCAGCTGGATGTGGAGCACCTCTGCCGCCAGCAGTCGGTGAGCTGGATGCCGCTGTCCTGCGCTTGGCGGCAGGAATTGTGCCATCCGGAGCAGCCTGCCTCACCTGCCTTCTCATCAGCTGCCTGCCTAGTCTAGTCTAGTCTAGTCTTTACAGCTTTACGCAAGCACCCTTTGTTAGAGGGGCCTTCAACATCAGTGGATTGACACGGTTCGTTCCTCAGAGCNCTGCGCCGCAATGCTCGCTCAAGCAGCCCGTGTGGCGGCGCCCTTCCCGCATCAGCGCACACAGCGCGCGCTGCCAGCCGCTCCCACCGCACCCTGGTGGCAGCGGCCTGGGCGGCACAGCACCGGCCTCGTCCGCCGCCGCTGCCAGCCGGCAGGCGCACCGCCCAAGGTGGCCGTTGCTGCTTCATATGGCGGGATGCAGAGCCAGCGGCAGGCAGCTGAGGAGCCTGATGAGGAGCCGCCACACGGATTGCGCAGACTCATCCAGCTGGCAGTGAGCAAAGGGAGATGCTGGCAGGCTTGCTGTCCCCACCACACTCCACTCTGTGTCAGCCGTTGACACCACCCCGCTCAAGGGAAAGTCACGGGTGATTTCACTCTGCAGGCCCTCCTTGCCATCCTGGCAGGTGACTGCACGAACCGACCCGCCGAGGTGCATGCATGACACACCATCCCCTCCCCTCCCCCTGCTCCCCCTGCCCGCAGGTGACGGTGCTGCTGGCGCCCTTCCTGCTGCTGGCCAACCTGCTGCTGGTGGACCCACCGGAGTTCCCACTGGAGGGCCTGCCGGATGAGGAGGCTGATGACCTGGCCACCCAGCGCTCCCCGTTAGATGTGGGGGTTCGACTAGGTGTGTGCCAGGGCACAGGGGCCGGGTGTGAAGGGATGTGTGGGGCAGCACTATTTCCGCGCGCGTGCATTTGAACCGCGCTGCCCCTCCCCCTAGCTGACATGCTGCCTGCCCGCCACGCTGCTCTCTCTCTCCACTGCACAGGAGCCGCGAAATCTGAGCTGGCGGGCTGCATTTTTGAATGCGGCAGCCACGTCTGTGTGCCGTCCCCCCCTCCTGCATGCAGTCTTCTACGGGGTGACCACGGCGGCCGTGTATGTTGCAGTCAAGTACCTGGCCACCCTGCAGGCGCCTCCCAGGGTGGAGGCCGTGGCCGGCTGGCTCACGGGCGGCAGCCGCGTGGCCGAGGTGAGCCCTGGCCCGCACCCCCAAATGCACCTGCAGTTCTCCCCTGAATCCCTTGCCCACGTTGCCCTTGAAGGACAAGAAGAGGAYTAACGCCCGAGGGTGTGGGCTTATAGAATCCAGCAGGAAGTCAAGTCAAAGGCACTTGTTAGCGCCCCACGTGCCCTGCCCCTTGCTCAGCCGGTCCGCTCCCGCTGCCCTGCCTGCAGATGCTGGCCGCCTGCACCGCGCTGCCCCTGGTGCCCAGCCCAGCCATGACCCTCGCGGCCATCCTGCTCATCTTCGTGCATTACAAGGCGCTCTTCTGGTTCGCGTACTGGCACACCCGCACCTTCCGCAGGCTGATGGTGTCTGCGAGCAGCGTGGCACTGGCAAAGGCGTCGGGGCCGGTGACCCGCACGCTGCACTGGCTGTTCACCGCCCCCCGCGGCCTGGCCCTGTACTTGATGTTTTGGCTGTACGTGGGCCCACTTGTACAGGGGGCCATAGGCGCGCAGGCCGGGCACCTCATTGGCAAGGTGCAGGCCGTCCTCAGCACCTTCCTGTTTTGAAGCGAGCGGCTATGCCAGACTGCCCCTCCGGAGGGCGGCTGCCGCCCGGCTGCACTTGGGAACAACACAACACCACGACCAGAACGTCTTGCCTGCCACAGAGTGTCGACCGCAGTGCATTGTGGAAACGAATGTGAATTGCGCAGGGCTCAGCCGAGCAGTAGAGTTGCGTGCACGTGCGGCAGAGAGCAGCAAGGAGACCAGCACTTTGTGCCTGCCCTCAGCTGGTGCTGGGATGTGCCTGCCCCCTGCTGCTGTCTGATGTGGTGGCTGAAGCGCGCATGTACCGCGCAGCCCAGGCCGCTGAAGAGTCGGCTGCATGGATGCGCTAGCGGCGCCGGGCACCCCTGCAGCCATGAGCGGCTGCATTGCAGCCGCTGGCGGCCGTGCRGTGGCGGCCTCCTGGTTTTCATGCATGGTGACGTGGCAAGCGGTGACAGCAGTACTCTGCTTTGCTGTCCTGGATGCTCACACCCTCTTTGCACACGGTCGCTGAGATGAACCCACATCCGTGCGGCGCGGCGTTGAGCGGTAGTTRTGGCGGATTGGCGGGCGTGTCATTGCCGCTCTGTGCCCCCTGCGGCTGCCTTGGCTGCTGTGCCTGGTCAGCTCCCTCCTCCTTGCCAGCAGTCCTTGTGCAATCTGTGCATGATGTGCATTGATCAATTTGTGCAAATGTGGAACAGGGGCAAAGTGTAAAAACATAGGAAGCAGGCACACATCAACCTGGGCAGGCNATGAAGGCTCCGAGCAACCGTGAAGGGGGCGCCACTGCCGCTCACTCGCTCAATCATCGTGTCGATTAGACGGACGAGCCGACTAGTCGAGAAACGACGGACGCCGGTAAGTATTTCAACCGGTTTCGACGGGTACAAAGTTGCGACCCCAAAGGGGATCGAACCGGAGACCTGTGGGTCTCACTCCTCTCGCCAAGTGCGTTTAACGTCCGCACTCAAGAAGTTGCCTGCCTGCCTGCCTGCCTTCTCATCAGCTTCCTGACTTCTCATCACCTGCCCACCTGCCTGCTGCTGCAGCTGCGCAAAGTGATGAGGACAAAGGCCATCGAGTACCGGGAGCGGACTAGGGCAGTCATGTATCAGCTGTGCATCCTTCAGCGGGCATGGGCAGCTTACATCCTGCTGCGTTTCATGTCGGGCGTGTGCAGCTTCATGGGCATGCCGCCGGCCATCGTCAGCCAGATAGCAACGCTCTCTCAGTCCGCAGTGTGGCTCATGCAGGCCCTGTTCGGCGGCCTGACCGCCATTGAGGTGGTTCAGGCCAACAGAGCGCTCGACGTGTTCGTCGCCGCTGAGCGGGCACGCCGCCTGGCCATTGCGGCGCGGCGCACGGCCTGACCATGTAGAGCAGGTACTTCCATGCAACAAGCCAGGCGCCTGTCAATTGCCAATCCTTTTCAAGCTGTCCCTCCTGGTATGCTGGCCTGATTCCAGCCATGGTCAGCAGATGTGGTGGCCAGGTGCAAGCCCCCACATCACCTCCCCTGAATACCAGGCTGCTCCCCTGCCTTCCCACCCCACCCACCTGCCCACACGCCCATGCACACCACCCTTTCTTCCCCACCCCACCGGCTGCAAGGGCATGCTGGGCTGGCTCATCAGCCATCGCTTCCTCTCGCGCCTCCTCACCTACCTACCTGCCCGCCCCACTCTCCCTTCCACAGGGCCAGCGGCGGCAGATTCAGGGGCAGGAGGGCGGCGTGCGGCAGGAGGGGATGCCGGAGGGGAGCGCAGGGCAGGCGCAGCAGCAGGAAGGCAGCGCTAGCCGGTCGAAAGAAGAAGAAGAAGAAGAAGAAGAAGCAGCCCTCAGGCGTGGGGTGAGGGAACCAGCGGAGGTGCAGGCGGTGGAAAGCGAGAGCTAGCTAGCTGGGATCTGCGTGCATGGCAGAGTTGTCACATTTTGTGCAGCAATCACTGTAGAATGAAACACAAAAGATGTTGCATAGCTGGAGGGCAGCACAGACTGACAACATGCAGCGGCTTGGGTGTGGGTTTGAGGGTGCAACAAATTGGATGCTGTGCTCAAGGCGGGTGAAAGCCTCGCCGACGTGGCGCCTAGTCGGCAGCGGCAACAGGACCATGCGCCTTTAAGAATCGGGGGTCTGGCTCCCCAGACTGAGCTACAAAGTGCTTAGTATCCACAGGGCTCCCTTAGCTGGCTCCCTTGCCTTGCCAGCTAATGCGCCCTGCCGTTCTTCCCACAGCACGCACGCACTCTCGGCCCGCTGCTCCGTGCGCAGCAGCCCCTGTGCATCCGCCGCTGGCCCGCCGAGGTAACCCTTGGTGCCCGCAGGAGGCGGTGGGCAGGCACGCGCCGGCGGGCCAAAGGGCGGCGGTGGTGGCTCCCTCCCTGCACATGTGCGCCTGAGCCTGTACAGCCTGGCTTCGCTCAGTTCCTGGTCATGGCAGGCCAATTGTGCACGCCTGTGCCAGCTTGCTACATCCCCTCACTGTCCTTCCTGTTCCACCGCGTGCGGGCAGCACCCACCTGGCTCCCAAGGTTTACCGCAGGCAGGCGCACGGTGCCGCACAAGCCGCACAAGGCACCGCCCTGCACTGCGCACCCATCAAGTGTGCTCTTTCACCCCGCAGGACACCGACCGCACTAGGCCGGCGTGGCAGGCAATCGTGGAGCAGGCTTTTGAGGTGGCAGAGCACCGCTTCCCCTCCTTCAAAATGGACAGGTGAGTGAGCGAAAGGCGGCGCCCAACTCTTCACCAACCGAACACCCGGTGGGCTGCAAGACAGTCGGGGCGGTGCCCACCTCTTCACCAACCAAACAGCCGGTGGGCTGCAAGAAACTCGGCGGTGTGCCACTCTGCACCGACCCTGGTGCCGACTGCAACTTCACAGCTTGTGGCGGGGCAGTTAAGGGGTTGTCAGAGAGAGGTATCCAGGCCGGCATGGCCCGCCGCCGCCTAAGGTAAGCATTCTCATAGTACCCTCTCTGCCTCCCAAACGATGGGCTGCAGGTCTAGCCGGCAGACCATGGTGTGGAGGGAGAGCGCCCACAGGCTGACGACAGACGATGCCCAGCCGCTGCACCCCGCGGCCAACACAGGGGGCCCTATGGACGTCCCAGGCCCTTGCAAGGCGCGCAACGCGACCTTCCCCTGGCGCCAGGCTGCGGTGCTCAGGTGCTGACAAACCAACCAATCAATGAAGTACATTTCAAGTCCAAGGGGAGCCAGCAAGGGTCTCATGGGACAGGGTGGAGCAAAGCGCTTCAGTATGGTGTTTGTAGCTGCCGCTGCTGCAGGCTGTTGCCTGGAAGCAAAGCGGGGAGGAGGCCGGGGCTGGCCAGCTATGTATGAGGGCCCGTACGTTGCGTTCAAGATCCGCTCCGCCTCTGGGGCAGGTGGGCCTGATGAAATCTCTGGCCTGCCACGGTTGGGTCTGAACGCTTCGGAAGCCAGCCAATCTGCGCTGATCCAAACGCCCTCAAACATGCTGACATCGCCTCGTGCAGGCTGCGCTCGTGCATGGCGGTGGAGGCTCGCCCGGGGTCTAGGCACACGCACCTTGTGGAGCCTGGGCAGGTGGGATCATGACCTGCCCCCCTACATACTCACCCTGCATGCTGCCCGCCCAACCCGGGTCCGCTGGCCGTGCATGGGTTGAGGGAAGTGCAATGCATTTGCTGTGCCCCACTCTGCTGTCCCCGGCTCTGCCTGCCTGCCTACCTGCCTGCCTACCTGCCTGCCTGCATGTGCACCCCGCCTACCCCTGTCGGCTGCCTGCTGGCCCCCACTAGCCTTCCTATCTTCCCTACCCTACCCAGCCCATGCCAGCTCGCCCCTCGTCCAATGCAGGCCGACCTCAACTTGAGGCTGAAGAACGTGAAAGATCCTGCCACCCTCCCCGCCTACCAAAAGAGCTGAGGTGGGTTGGGGGTGGGCATTTCAAGGCGGGGCACAGGCAGCGAGCGAGCAAGCACCCCTGCTGGCTAGTGCAGAGCTTGATGGATGGATGGGACGGAAGGCGCTGGACAATGTCACAATTAGCCCCACAGCGCGCTGCAGCAAGATCCCACAGGTGCATGTCGCCACTGCCCCGGCCATGCTGCCGCCTACTCGGTCGGTCAATAACTTTCTAAGCCCGCAAGGCTGCTTCACCAGGCACGGGGGGTGACACCAGGCTACAACCCTAAGCCCTATCTAACCCTGCCGCCTCCCCACGGAGGCGCACCACCCGATGCGTTGGCAACAATAATGAATAACATGCGCAGTGTTGTTGTTGTTGTTTTGTTTTTCAACACCAATGGAGCAGGTGCACGGCGCCAGGCTGGAGGTCAAGCTGGAGAACGATGTGCACTGCACAAAGAACCACGTGAGGAGTCGACATGTGACTGAAAGAAGACGTGGATGGGGAGGCAGCGGGGGAGAACCCACAGCCGGGTCTGCTGAGCCAGCTTCCGCTGCCCCTGTCTGCCTGACTGCCTGACTGTTCCCGGCCACACTGCATTTGGCATGCAGTGCGTGGCACCAAACATCCCTCCACCGTCCCTAGCCGCCCCCTAACTGTCTTCGTGCTGGCCAGCGCTTCGTGCAGGTGTCGTACAGTGCCGTTTTCAGGCGCACCGAGGGAGTGACGATTGAGCAGCTCGACACCCTGGAAGGTGGGCGGGCACGGCAGCCGGCAGGCCTGCATGCGTGTGGGCGAGCAAGGGTTGATGCTTGCCAGCTGGCCTGGGTGCAGAGCTTTGGGGCAAGCTTTGCCACCCACCTAATCAGGCGCCGCACTTGCGTGAGCACTATCACGATATGTGATCACAGAGGGGGCACACCACCAGTTGCCACCCACCCTCATCGCCCCACCCTGCCCTCCACCTGTCCCCGCAGGCGTGCACGCCTACTTCCCCACCCTGCCCCACCTGATGCACCTGCCCAAGGACTTCCCGCTGCCACTGGCCTTCGACCACTTCCAGTCCAAGACGTACTGGGACGTACAGTACGGCGACATGCACGGCACTGTACAGCTTTACCTCAACTCCACCAGCCGACAGGCGGCGGTGACAGGTGGGGGCAGGGCGGCAACAGCGGGGGGATTGGCGGCCTGCTGAGGGTCGTGTGCGTAGGGGCGCTTGTAAAGGCTTTGCAGACAAGCAGGGCAAAGACTGGCATGCACGGGCGCATGTGGTGGTTGAAAAGGCTGCTGTGCTGTGCTGTGCCTGCTGTGGTGGCGTGCCTGCCGTGCGTCGGTTCCCCGGCCCCTCAGTATGTCCCGCCCAAACTGTCGGTCCCCGCTCACTCCCGGCTCCCTGCCGCCCTCTGTGCTGCCTGGCTCGTCCCACAGGCTCTCAGGCCAGCATGATGGAGATGTCCATGCGCCTGGCCAGGAAGGATGCCAGCAAGCCCCGCCAGCTGGCAGATGCGCTGCGCATGGTGGGCACGCTGTGCGACCTGCTGGGCCAGCACGGATGGACCGCTGTGGTCACGCCTGAAGCCGACCACAGCGCGCCAGTCAGCATGCCAGGCGCTGACCAAAGCGGGTGGTCCAGCGCAGAATGATGAGCCGTGCTGGTCATGTGGTGACACATCTTGCTGTTAACAAAGTGTTGCTGCATGCGTGATCAGTCAAAAGTGCTCTGCTCGTTTCATCAACATTCTCGCCCCATCAGCATTCCTGCCACTCTGGTTTACAATGCTGTCTGTGGAACCCAGCTACCGGTGTTTCTCTCCAGAGCTCCTCCTCCTACCCTCTTTTGCCACTCTCTTTACAATGTGAGTCGGGCACGCCACCTGCCGACTAACTCACAGGCCAGGGAAAGGCATCAGACAGAGCCAGGCAATGATGTGGGGGTATCGCTGAGCAAAGGCTGTGCACACCCCGCGGAATCGGTGCAGTAACGCTGCCAGCGGTCGAAGACAGCCGCAAGAAGGCCATGGGTGTCAGGGTTGATGGAAGAGGTGCCGGCACTCGCGTGTGCAAAACCTGGGTGCGCTCAGCTCCGTCCAATTCTGGCTGACCAAATTGAGCTCCCAAATGTCGTTGAGCTGGCACATCGTTTTGTTCTTCGTGTTTTCTTCATTGACCTGCTCGGTCTGGCCGGCAAACACTAGGAGGCGGGAGCCTGCAGGGCAAGAGGGCAGAGGGAGAGGAGCAGTGCAGCTCGTTTGCGTGAAGATGCAGGTGCAGGTGCTGCTTTCACTGTGACAAGCGGCCAGCCCTGCTAGCAGCAATCCGTCAACGGTGCCTCACCACAATCCAAAGGCACGGCCCTGGGCTGAGTGTGGCTCTGTGTCCCCGCAACCTCGCCCCGCCTCACCCTCTGTGCCGTTTGGCGGCGTGTACTGCACGTATGCGTGCTCAAAGCGTGGAAGGGGCAGGGGCGGGGGCAGTGCCAGCTGGCGCCAGCGCAGCGTCTTCAAGTGGAACGCCCACAGGTCGTTCACCGGGTGGGCGTGGGAGTAGTCGGCACCAGAGTGCCCGCCTGCAGAAGGGTTGAGCTAGGGTTTGCACGGGCGTGTGTGTGCCAGCGCAGGCAGGGCACACAAGCAGGCAGGCTGCATGGCACTGCGCGGCATGGCCAGGCAGGCAAGCAGGCAGGCAGGCAGGCAGGCAGTCCAGGCAGGCTTTACGAGCACACTGGCACACTAGCGCAGGCATCGCTAAGGCAGGCAGGCGGGCAGGCAGCCAGGCTGGCACACTGGTACGGCACATCACGGCACGATCAGGCAGGCACTCGGGCAGGCAAGCAGGCCGGCGGGCGGGGCAGGCGAGTCGCACTGCCGCACCAAAGATGAACATTTCGTCGCCAAACAGGGCCACACTGTGGTGATCCCGCGGGGTGGGCTTCTCGTCGCTCGTCTGCTCCAGCCAGATCCAGCTGTGGCTGGCAATGTCCAGCAGCCAGATGTCCCCAAAGTAGTTGGCAGACTCACGGCCACCGTACACGAGCTGCAGGCGAAAGTGGAAGGTTGTGACAGGAGGGAGGGGGGCAGCAGGGCGTGCTTACATGACAGTAAGTGCGCCCTCTTCATTGAAGTGAGCTGTGCAGGGAAGCAGGCGCACGCTCGGGAGGGCAGGGCCAGCGGAAGTGGATTCAGCAGGAAGCCCTGTGGCTGTGCATGCTGCCACTGGATGCATATGGCACAGCATGACGGCAGGTGCACTGCATAACACTGCATAAACCAGCATGGCGGCAGGTGCACTGCAGTCAGCCACACGCCACGGATAAGTGCAGTTAAGTGCAGCCGACCACGCGCCACATGTGCATGGTGTTACCATTTGTGGGCTGTCTGGGTGCGGCACAATGACGGCGGAGTGCCCGCGCCTGGGGGCCGGCGCCTTGTCGCTGCCCGGCTGCTGCGGCGTGAGGTGGAACCACGTGGCATTGGGCCTGGGAGGCGGGGGAGGGTGTGTGCNCGGCTCGGCATCGCCAGTCGCTGCTCCGATCACTTGGATCGCCATTTGCTTTGTGGACCCTGAAACGACACAGGGTGACCACGCCGATCGAGTTCTGAAGCCCCGTTCGGGCCGGCTGCGCCGCAATGCTCGCTCAAGCAGCCCGTGTGGCGGCGCCCTTCCCGCACCAGCGCACACAGCGCGCGCTGCCAGCCGTCCCCACCGCAGCCTGGTGGCAGCGGCCTGGGCGGCACAGCACCGGCCTCGGCCGCCGCCGCTGSCAGCCGGCAGGCGCACCGCCCAAGGTGGCGGTTGCTGCTTCATATGGCGGGGGGGCAAGCCAGCGGCAGGCAGCTGAGGAGCCTGATGAGGAGCCACCGCACGGATTGCGCAGACTCATCCAGCTGGTGGTGAGCAAAGGGAGGTGCTGGCAGGCTTGCTGTCCCCACCCCACTCCACTCTGTGTCAGCCCTTGACACCACCCCACTCCAGGGATAGTCAGGGGTGTTTTCACTCTGCCGGCCGTCCTTTCCATCCTGGCAGGCAACTGCACGAGCCGACCCGCCGAGGTGCATGCATGACACACCCGCCCCTCCCCTGCTTCCCCTGCCCGCAGGTGACGGTGCTGCTGGCGCCCTTCCTGCTGCTGGCCAACCTGCTGCTGGTGGACCCGCCGGATGACCTGCCGTATGACCTGCCGGATTACCACACGTGGAAGCGCAACAAAACGAAGGCCTCATTGGTCGACCTTGGTGTGTGCCAGGGGCCGGCTGTGAAGAAAGGGGTGGGGCAGCACTGCTTCTGCACGCTTGCGTTTGAATCCATGCTGCCCCTGCTCGAAGTGACATGCTGCCTGCCCGCTGCGCTGCTGGCCCCTCTACTGAGGGGGGCCGCAACATCTGGTTTGCTGACTCTTCGACTGAGGCATCTGCTCCTGCTCTGCATGTGCCAGCCTGTCCTCCGCACAGCGGGGAGGCCAAAGCTGAGTTGGCGGCCAGCCGCTGCCGCATCGTCTACACAGCCCAGCTCCTTGTGCCTCCTCCCCTTCCTGCCTGCATGCATGCAGGCTTCGTTGTGGTCACCACGATGGTCGTGTGTGATGCGGTCAAGTACCTGGCCACCCTGCAGGCGCCGCCCAGGGTGGAGGCCGTGGCCGGCTGGATCACGGGCGGCAGCCGCGTGGCCGAGGTGAGGCCTGCCCCTTGCACCGCCAACTGCACTGGGCAGCTGCCAGTAGCAGTGCGTTTGCGTTTCCATGTTGACATGTTCTCAGGGTCTTGTGTGGTGCTTGCCTAGCAAATCTCCCAGGAATTGGTTCGTCCGGAATATGAGTCCTCATTCAAGGGACGTGAACAGCTGAAACGACTAGACCTGACTAGCAGTGAACCAGCAGCAGTGTGCCCCTCAACTTCCTCGCCCATGCACCTCTTGCTCAGCCGATCCGTTCAAAGCACGAACCGAAGCTTGAATTTCTGGTCCTTGCATGCTGGTGCTGTGACCATGCTTGTTCCCTGGAAGGGGTGGCCCCTGAAGATCTTCTCCCCCTGCACCCATTGCAGGTGCTGGCCGCCTGCAGCTCGCTGCCCCTGGTGCCCAGCCCTGCCATGACCCTTGCGGCCGTCCTGCTCATCTTCCTGCACTACAAGGCGCTCTTCTGGTTCCACTACTGGCACCGCCGCACCTTTCCCACGCCGGCGATGTCTGCACTCGGCGTGGCCGATGCACAGGCGTCCGGGCCGGTCACACGCTTTATGCACTGGCTGATCACCCCTCGCGGCAAGGCCGTGTACTGGATCATCATGATGTACGCCGGCCTAGCTCGGCTGTCCTGGCGCCTCCTTCTCAAGCTGCTGACCTGATTCGTGTGAGCCGCCCTGCCGGGGGACGGCTGGTGCAAGCTGCCCGGCTGCCGTCGGCCAGGGGGTCAGCACAATCTGGGAGCCTTCGCCATCTATCACAACAGTGTATGTCGCAGGCTGGCATTGCAATGTACAGGGCACGTCACAGCCGCACAAGGTGGCAGGTCCCAGTCAGACCCTGACATTCGGTATAAAGATGTGCAATGTGATGAATGATGTCAGCAGCACGCATYGAAGAAGTGGGCAATCAAAGAAGAGGGCAACCAAAGATGTTGTTGCCGGCGTGCGCTGCTCGTGCTGCGCACAAAGCATGCTGCTGAGGGCGCTTCATTGGGGAATCCACCGACGGCTGGAGTACACACTTCGCACTGGATTCTACATTGTCAGGCAGCTTGTAGTCCAACAGCTGGGCCGTCGCTCGGGCAGCTGTTGGTGACTTCACCACGGCCGCCGCCGGCTTTCTCGGCTCTGCAGGCATGTGCAGCGCCCTAGAGGCACACTTTGTTACTACGCACACTGCCGACACAGCGCAGGGCACTGCAGTTGCACAGCTGTCGCCATGATCGCGGGTGACGGCCCGCGGCCGCCCGGCGCTCGCTCATAGCGCCACACCTGACCAGCGAGTGACATAGCTGCTGCCAGCAAGCTACGTCGGGTNGGTGAGGGGGAGCAGGGGGGACGGTGATGCTGCTGGTGGGGGGGCGCTTGCAGGCGGCTGTGCAGGCAGGGCAGGGCAGGGCGGAGCAGGTGACAAGGCAACCATGTGTCTGCCTCTGGTGCGCCAACAAAGCCCTGAGCTGGGCAAAGGTTGGCGTGGCACGCCCCCCGCCGCCACCCAGCGTGCCACTTGGCTGAAGCAGCTGATGGCCAAGCAGGACACCCTGTACAGCCGTGTACTACATTACCGCCTTCTTTTTCAATAAAAAGAAGGCAGGCCAAGAGGACGAGATGGGAGGAGGGGCAGGGCAAGAGGAAGACTTGGGAAGAGGGCAGTGGGGCGGGCATCTCAGGCACACCTTCGTGTGCCTGCAAGGCTGTAAATTGGCTGATTGCATGATTAACTGAACGAGTGGAAGGAGGGACATTGCAGCGAGGCACACATCTTTGTGTCGATGCAGCGCTGTAAATTGGGAACATGACTGAAGGAGAGGCGCACCTGCAGGAGCTGCTGTGCCAGCCCGATGAATGACAGATCAAATGTAAATGACAGATCAGGTGTATGAATGCCTTCTTGCATGAATGAAGTAATGACTGAATGCCTAAACAAAACGACAAGAAGATGTGTGAGGCGCACCTGCAGGAGCTGCTGTGCCAGGCCAATTGAGATCACGCCGGCGGAGCACCCCATGCCCGACAGGTTGTACGTCATCACGTTGGTCCGCATCTTGAAGCGGTTGACAATCATGGCTGCGGTACACAGGCGGGGGGCGGTACACGGGGATGAGACGGGCTGTCATCACATTGTATCGCATCTCCAAGCAGCATACAAGCGGCGTGGGGCCGTAGAGCGTGGTGTGAGAGGCAGGTTGGGGGAGGGTGGCGACAGGTGGCAGGCAAGGATGTTTGCCTGCCCGCATGGCCTTGGAACGCACCCAGCGGCTGCGTAATGCCGCGCGTCTTCTTGAACATGCCGCAGGCGTTGGCCAGTACATGCGCCCGTCCATCTGGCACCGCCTCACCCCACAACCGCCCCGACCCCCCCAGGCGGTACAAAGCAAGCACTGGGCGCCCACCCACCGGAGAGGGAGGGCGTGGGGTTGAAGAGGGAGCAGTTTACGATGAGGATGTCGACCGCCTGGGGCTTGGTCCCTGTCGCCTTGAGCGCCTCTGCAACGCTGCTGAACAGCACCAGGTTGGCCTCCTCACGGGCTGTGTCCATGTTGATCAGCGGCGGCTGAGACATGATGGCTGCAGGCCGGCAGGCAGGCAGGGAGGCGAGCGGGCAACCCAGACGTGCTCAGCGGGGGGGCGGGGCGGTTGGTCCACTGTTGGGTGGTGGCATGGCAAGAGGCGGCAGGTGGGAGGACTGCACATGCGCTGCACACCCCTGTGCGCTGTCCTGTGCTTGCTCTCCCGCTGCGCTGAGCTGGGCAGCAGGCAAGCTTTGTGAGAAGCGGGCCGAGGTAGCGCTGGCGGCACTGCTGTGAGGATGGGGCAGAGTCCAGGTCGCCTGTGCCGCCCTCCTTGCCCTGCCCGCCACCTGAGCACAGCATTGGCGCTGCCATGCCCCCCACCCTTGCGCCATTCATGCATGCGGCTCACACTCGGGCAGGTACGTCTCCTCTCCCAGGCCTGAGCGAGTGAGCACCTTCTCCTGAAACTCCAGGCTCTGAGTGCTGAACTTCTGCACACGCAGGCAGAGGGGCACGCACAACAGGCGACAGAGGGGGTGAGGTGCAAAGAGAGAGGGAGGCACGTGCACATAATTGGCAGCGGTGTGCGCGGCGGCGCCAGCACATGCAAGCCCTGCTGTACGAGGCAACCAGCCGAGCAGTAGGTAGCCACAATCGCACGCTGGATCACACAACAGGGGCCTTTGTGGGGATTCGCCGTCTTGCCTTGCTGTTGCGTGAGTGCTCCATAAAGTAGTCGTAAGACATTTTGAGGCTGCACGGGGCAGGAGGGGGGAAGAACAGAGGGGCGGTGTTTTCGACAGATGCAGCGGCATGAAGCGACCTTGTTGTGTGGCATGGCGCACCGCACTTGTTGTACTGTGCTGTGCTGTGCTGTGAGCGCTGTGCAGAGCGCTGCGCTGCATGGCCCTCTTCCCCAGCTATACTGCATGCTGTGCTGTGCCGCGCCAGGCGACTGCCACCACAGCGTCAGCACAGCTTCAGCACGCGACTAAGTTGCGTGGCTCACTGTGCGGGGGGCTTGAAGCAGTGGAAGTTGAGGAGGTACACGGGGCGGGAGCGGGTGAAGACGTAGGCAGCGGCCACAAAGGCCAGCGCCAGGCAGCTCAGCACAAAGGACACCTGGTGCAGCAAGGGCGGGACAGGGCGGGAAGCAGGGGGTGAAGGTGGGTGAAGCAGACGGTTGGGAAGGGAGGGAGAGTGGCTGAAGGGGAGAAGTGTGGGGGTGCATGTGTTGCATACTCAGGCACAGGCAGGCACAGTACGAATTGGTGGCCCAGGGGATGTGTGCACACGGAAGGGGGGCGGCAGGTGGGGGCAACTGAGAAAAGCTTTGGGCTCACTGCCCCTGCTTTGCGCCGTCGCCGGTGAATGCCAGGCCATGCCTGATTGGACACGCGGCAGCACCGCACCGTCGCCGCAGGCGGGCCCACCTTGTCCCGGGAGCGCAGCGAGGAGGACAAGGTTACCCTTATCATCTGCCCGCAGGCCTGTCTGAAGGCTACCAGCCAGTGCTCTCCAACACCCCCACATGCCCACACTCAGCACAGCACAGCACAGCACAGCACAGCACAGGACCGGTGTACCCCGCGTCAGCAGGCCCCGACGCCCCACCTGGTGGAATGGCCAGGTGTGTGCTCCCAAACGTTTTCTTACACACAGGACAGCACAGGACAGCACAGAACAGCACAGCACACCACGCAACAGAGCGTCAGCAGGCCCAGGCCCCGCCCCGCCCCGCCCCGCCCGCCCACCATGTTGAAAGTGAGGTCGGTCTGCCGTGCCACCACCCACATGTCCATCAGGTCGCCATTCTTCAACATGTTGCCCAGCTCCAGCTGCACTCCAAGGAGGCAAGTGGGTGCACAGGCATGCGGGGTGCGCAGCGCTTGTGGGCTGCTGGTCCTCGCTGCTAATCTGAGTTCGAATGATAAAAAACGGCGCCCTCCGCGGCATGTTGCCCAGCTCCAGAATGCACGCCAAGGGTGGGTGCACGAAATGTGAAGATGCGTGCACAGCAGCTGTGAGTAGAAAGAAGGACCAAAAGTGGGTGCCTCTTGTTCGGTACGCCGAGCTGCTGCAGCTGCGCAAAACGGGAGCTTGTTGGGTGGGGGATACTGGGTGCACTGGAGGTCGAAAAGTGGGTGCCTGGCTGTGACCGGGTAGACAAAGACCCTGCTGGAATGCGATTAAAGCACTGGAAGGGGCGATTGCAAGGAGCAGAAGTGATGAGAGAGTGTGACTGAGATCGGGTTGGCGGGACTCAGCTGGCGTGGGAGCAACCCGAGAAAGGGGCAATCGCAAGTGGAAGGGGTGCTGAGAGTGTGTGGCAGCCTTGGGCAGCTAATTATTTACGCTGTTCCATAACGTTGGGATGACGCATCTGCGGCACACTTTTGTGTTGCTGCGGCGCTGAATGAAAAATTGAAGCCTTGGGCAGCTGGCAGGGAGCGGAGTCGACGGCTGTGGATGGGGCTGCATCGGAAGGCGCACAGTGCACAGACCCAAAACCGTTGCTGTGCAGCACCGCCTAGCCTGATGCTGCTGTGCTCCCTAGGCAGATGGGGTGCCTGATTGAGAGGGCCTGTTGCAGCAGGGTCCATGATTAGAAGCTGAACTAATGTTTCGCCCCCCCTGCCAGCTCACCACGCCCATGGCGGCCAGCGGCACGAGCAGCAGCGTCAGCCCATGGCTGCACAGCACGTGGTAGCCGCGCTTCACGTACTTGAGCGCCACGGGGGCACCGTGGCGGTAATCTGCGGGGGGCATCCAGAGCGCCGCACAATTTGGGTGGGTGGGGGACGGGCAGCAGCGTCCTGACGGCAGGCAGCGGCGGCAACCGCCGGAGGGCAGCAGAGCGTCCTAGGGGCGAGCACCGTCGCTGAACCTTCGACGGCAGGCTGCCATAGCGCTGATGTGGGGGCGTGCCACGCCGCCCGAGCACCGACAGGCCCGGCTGCCTGTGCGAGAAAACAGCTCCTCCATCCTGCGCTCCCGGCCTCCCTCACCTGGCACCTTGTCATTTCCCAGGTTGACCGAGGTCTGCCCGGTGCTGCCGGCCTCCCTATTCGACGACATGGCGGCGCTGCTGCACTGGGCTCCAAACTTTTGACTGCCGCTCTTGCACACTGCACAGCAGCGTGTCTCTGCTGCGCCAGCGATGTCCCTACGCTGCTCTAAATTTGAAACGGATCAACAATTCGATCGGAGGCACTGGCTGATGAAATGGCCACGTGAGGTGCTCGCAAGTTTGGGACCCGTGAAGATGTGGCAACATCGTGGGCCCTCCATTTGCATTACATGACCTTTGAGGCAACCCGCAATAGGGGTGCAAGCAGCGGGAGGGAAGGGGCAGTCGCACCGGTGGCTGGAGGCTGCACCCGCCACCTCAACCGCTGCCGCTCACTCGCCACGGTCGTCCGGCTTGCCACCGCGCCCGCCGCCACCGTGCCCGCCGCCATCGTGCCCTCCGCCGCCATGTCCNGCAGCCCCGAAACAGCACTGCCCCACCCACCTCCCGCCATTCTGTTACGTCGTCTGGATTCATTACACCAATACATTATACTTTGTGGCACACTGTGTTCGTCCTTGTAAGCACAGCATGCCCAGCACACAATCAGGAGCAGTACCAAGGTGGCGGTGCAGTACCAGCTGACTGCATGGCGGGCTAACGGAAGTGTCATTTGGCCGGTGACACAGTACTGCCGCTCATGGCATGGGCGTCCAACGGTACTGTTAGATGCATGATCATGCACCTTATGTGTTGTGTGCACGTCTAGGCAGCGGAGGTATTGGTTTACTGTTGATAACACAGGTGATGGTTGCATGTGGGCCCAACGTTGGCATTGTTGGACTGAGTTGGATAGCGTTGGTTGTTGATCCAACAGCTCCCAACTATGGGACATCCCCCCTCCTTTTTCCGGATGTAGCCGCTACCCGCCAGCACCTCGCCCTTGTCCGCTCTACACAACATGTGGCCGGCGCTCAGCAACATGCTGTCGTTCGCTTCTGACACCTGCTGCAGGACCTGTGTGCAGTCGCACCGTGCTGCCATGGCTGCTTTGTGCAGCAAGGTGCCTGCCGCCACCCGTCCCTGCCACACGGCGTTGGCACCCGCACCGCCTTTACTAGTAGCTTCATTTGTGCTTGCCTGTTTTCCCTCGGGTGTGCCGTGCCACTTGGCCCCCCTGAGCGGGCTCGCTGCAGCCTCCCGCTGCATTCGTGACGCCCCAGTGGCTTTAGCTCACGGCAGCGACGGGGTGGGGTGCAGCCCCACCCAGTGCTTTTGGGCCCGCCTGTTGCAGTGCCTGCCCGTCTCCCTGTTGAGCGTGCCTCGGGTAGGCATCTTCTGACCCCGTCCTGCGTGCTTTGCGCTCACATCTCAGTGTACTAGTCCTCAAGTCAAGTGTGTGCTGAAAAGACGTGTGACCCACCATCAAGTAATCAGTCGTAAGAGGAGCCCTCTCCTTGCAAGCAGTTGCTGCTTCCCTCAGTGTAGTGCTAGACGAGTGGCAGTTGCAAGGGGGTCATCCCCCGGTATTTTACAAAGCCGACTGGTGCTTCAAGCAAGGAGAAACAAAAGTGAAGGTTCCAGCGCGCACCCAACTGTCCCAAGTAATGGTGCCGCTGCCGCCGCTGCCGCCGCTGTACTACTCCGTCTTGCTGCGAAGCGTCTCGTACATGGTGTAGGCTTCATAGGCCTCAAACGCCTTCTTAATGCACAAAACGCCAGTCCACAAAAAAAAGGAACGCAAACAGCGTCTCTACATTGCTATAAAAAAAAACTTTGGGGATGCCCACACCGTACCCGCGCGCTGCTCGGCAAGCAGCAATCACAAGCATGTACGTCAGGAACAGTTGGGCACACGACAGCGCTAGCACCCGGTAGCGCGTCTCTGCAAAGAAGTACTGCTGTGCCGCGGCCGCCGTGGCGCCGGCCAGGGCCGTAGAGGCCTGCAACAGGTGGGGAGCGAGGGAGGCGAAAAAAAGGGGCTAGGTCGGGGGGAGTCGGGGGTACGGGAAATGGTGTGGCGAGGCAAGCGGCTGACTCCCATATCCCTCAGCGCGACCTGGGCTGTCGGGCTCCAGTCTGCCCGGCGGCATGCTGCAGATTGCCACAAACCAGGTTGTTCTTGCCACAACTAACCTGCCCGGCATACACCAGCACGGCGACTACCGAGTCGAACGTCAGCGTGCTCCGCAGCTGCGCAAACGCTGCCCACAGTAGGCACACCAGTGCCCCCAGCAGCGGTGCCCCCAGCAGCACAGCCAGCTTGGGTGCCAGCGGCCCGGGCTGTCCTAGCGCGAAAAACGCGTAGCAGGGAAGCACCCATGGCAGCACTGGCAGCACTGCTGGGGCCATGCTGACGGCCGCCGCCAGCACACCCGCCAGCTTCACGACCTGCTGCGCCGCGCTGCTGCCAGGCTTACGCCCGCCTGGCGTGGATGGCTCGGGCGTGGATGGCTCAGGCGTGCTGCCGCCGCCGCTTTCGCCGCCGTTGGTGGCTCCCAGGCGCCAGCCTCGGGAGCAGGCGTATTACTGCAAGGGCGAAAGCCACCAGCCTGCAGAGCAGAGCAGGGGTATAGACAGGGCAGGGGAAGAAAGTGACGGGTACTAGAAGGGACGGGTTCGAGAAGCGACGGCTCTCCAGCCTGCAGAGCAGGGTCTAAGTAGGGCAGGGCCTAAGTAGGGCAGGACGGGAGACTAACAGTGGGTGAGCGGCAGTGTTTGGACTGTTGAAAGCCTGCAGGGTAGGAATGAGGAGGAGGGGAGGGAAGGGTGCAGGCAGCGGGCAACGGATGAGCAAAGGTCGGTGAATGAATGGGCAAGTAGTGACGACATGCCCCCCTGTACAACAGGGAAGGGGCACCCCCCCTGCCCGCTCACCTCAGTTGGCGGCAGAGTTGTTGGCCTGCCCAGCATTGCCGATCAGCACCACAGATCCCCGGGTTGCGATGCGCCCCTTCTTCTGCGGGGGTGTGGGGGGCAGGGGAAGGATGGCGCAGGGGCGGCGGGGAGGGCGGGCCGAGCAGGGGCAGGGGCAGCTGGGTGTGTGCCAGGTTCCAGACACAGGGATGGGGTTGGCGGTGCCGAGGCTTGGGGGGGGGCTGGGCAACCAAGTAGGGGAACTCAGGCGCAGATGGCGGGTGGGTGGGTAGGCCCAGGGGACATTGTGCATGCGGCCACATGTGTGCAGGCTGCGCTGCTGGATGGACAAAGCGTTGCCATGCTCACCCGGCGGCACATGCCCCCACTGCACCTTCCGGCCCAGCCGTTTGTGGCAGCCGTCTTAGGCGGCAATCAGCTGCCCTTATGTGGCAATAGAGGAAAGTGATACAGCCCTACACTCGCCACACAACTCCTGAAAGCTGTCAGCTGCCCCACACAGCCCCACTCCGCTGCCTTCAGAGATGGGGAAGGGAACATGGCCCTACACTCGCCACACAACTCCTGAAAGCTGTCAGCTGCCCCACACAGCCCCACTCCGCTGCCTTCAGAGATGGGGAAGGGAACATGGCCCTACACTCGCCACACAGCCCTTGAAAGCAGTTCACATCCCCACGCAGCCCCAGCCCAGGCCCACACGCCTACACAGCCCCACACAGCACCCCCACACCTTCATCATCAGGGTGTCCCTTGTGATGCCCGCATTGTCCTTGGAGCCGACGTAGTTCACGGCCACCTGCAGGCAGGGGGGCGGCAGCGGGCACAGCGTGGTGAGCCGGAAGTGCAGCAGCGCCAGCTTGGCAAGAGCAGGTGCACTTTGGAATTTACACTCGTCGGAATGTGGGAGGCGCAGAGAGAGGAGAGGGTGCAACCGGGTGCGCAGGCGTGATGTGCCACTGCAGCAGCGTCAGCAGCCGGCCAGATCAGTTGCCCTCGAAAAGGTGCCCTGCAAATCCCTCGGGCTCTGGCACGTGTTGCCGGCGTTGCCCACCGCTTGAAAGCCAGGCCCCGACCAGATGCCTGCACCACCCCGACCCTCGTCCTGCCCACAGCACCAGGCCCGCCACACCCACCTTGGAGCAGTCTGCCTGCACCACCAGGGCCTCTCCCCCCAGGTTCTGCACCTCCTGAGCCACCGCCTCGGCCTTGTCCTTGGAGCCGGCGTAGTTGATGGCCACCTGCAGGGGGGAGGACGTGAGGGAGGGAGGATGAAGAGGAGGGAGGGTGGATGTGTTAGAATGCTGGTGGCGGTGCCTTGCTGGTTGCTGCCATACAGTGTAAATTCACGGCCACCTGCAGGCGAATCACAGGGGGAGGGTGGGTGGTGGTGGATGCAGGGTGGATGCAGGATGAGTCGGGTAGGCGTTGCCTTGCCGCTGCACCCCAAGTAGTTCACAGAGGTCCAGAGGGAGGCACGAGGGCAGGCAGATCTGCAGGCTACTCTGCTTCTGCTGCAGCAGGGAAGTGGGACCTGACCAGCCACCGCTACAGGCACCCAACCCTTACCTTGCAGCCGGCTTCGGCCAGCGCCAGGGCGCAGGCCCTGCCGATTCCTCGCGATGCGCACCCGTCACCACGCACACAGCGGGCTCCACTGCAGCAAGAAGGGTGCACTTGGGATTTGGATGTGTGTGACGTAACAAGGGCGGGCGGGGCAGGCACGGTGTGAAGGCAGGCTGCACGCGCATAGCAGCCCTGCCAAGAGGGGAGGGCCCAGCATTGGCCCAGCCAAGAGGGCGCCACCAGAACCCAAAGTTTCTGGCACAGCCCGGCTAGGTTCTGCCTGCCCCCATGCTGCCCACAGGCCCAGATTGCAGAGAGAACGGGGAGGGAGTGTGCAGCGGCGGCCTGGCACTCCACTACTCACGCTTCATCACCGAAGGAATCGTCTTCTCCTCTACCGCCGCTGCGTTGACGGCAGGGCGCCGCTGCTCGGCGCGCACATGCGTGGTGCTGCCCCTGCTGCCCTGACAACGCGGCACTGCAACCGCCCTCAGCAGGGCAGCAGCGGGCCTGGAAGCAAGCATAGCACCTGCACGGGAGCTCTGGGTTGGGGGGTGTACTGCCCGGCGGACAGGCCAGAAATCAGCGTGCAGGCGTTCGACCCCGCCGCTGCCGTAGTTTCATATGCCCTTGGTTCCTCTCAGCGGCTTAGGGTTTGAGCGGTCCGGGCTCACCTGCACGCTTTTGGCAGGTGCTGAGGCTTGTCGACCGGCAAATCAGGGGAGCCATACTGGGGACGCAGGCGTTCAGTGTTCGAGCTATATTAGGGTCGGGTCAGTCAAAAGATAGGTATGAAGTGAAGGGTGGCGCTCTGCGCAATCAAGAGCCGCTGACCTGGCCGACGCCGCTTTCTTGGTGCGTGGGTGCCTGCCCAGCTTCCTCCTCCACACTGTTACAGATTCAGATGTGGGAAATGCTGCTGCGCGGGCCACAGCGGAAGCGAGCTGTGGTGCTGCGTTGGTGCAACGTTGATCAAATCAGTGTGTGCATAGGTATGAAGGAGAAGAGAACGCTATTGCATGGTGGCGCAAAGTGGATGGGACGCGGGGCTGCAGGGAGCAGCTGCGGCTTGCACAATAGAAGGCAGCTGTCAAGAAAACCCACAGGTCAGTGTGTGAGGACGCGGGCAGGGACATGCAGACCGCGAGTGCAAAGCAGAGGACTTGAAGTGGTACCATGCCGGCTGACCTCTGTGGGAATGGGAATGAATGCGGGGCGTGCTGACCCGGTTTGTGAGGCAGACGCAGCTGCCCACCTCCCTCCCAGCCGATGTGTGGCCAGGGGCAGGGCGGCTGCCGGGGCGGCGGTAGTCAGGCTGGGCCAGGTGCTCCTGCCGCACAGCTGCCCCTCAATGTGCGCCGCCGAGAGCAAAGCGGCGTCGGTGTGCACGGCAGGGATCTCGCTGCTGGGGCAGCGTGCAAAGCAGGGAGCGGCGACCCTGCAGAGGTTGAAGGCAGGGGGCAGAGGGTCTGTGAAAAGGCAGGGTGGGGCAACGTCAGGCGGCGCGCTTGCATTACGCACAATTTGACAACGCTCGTCATGCAGGGCGCACACAAGGCGAGGGGCGGTGAGGGTGCGGCCGCCACACACTGAAAGCATGCGCAGCAAGAGCAGCTCGGGATGCACTGCCAGAGGGAAGCCAGAGGGAAGCAGCCGCGCCATCCTTTTCCTCGCACAACAAACTGTCTCCTCTGCATGCTCCCACTGCATCCCCCTGCCCAAAGGCCTCCAGGTAGCCCCACCTGCATGTGCTCTCTGGCGGCGCAGCTCAATCGCGTATCAGCAAGACAAATCCAAGAAACACGAGCGCCGCAAGGCCAGTGAGGGCGTCGCCGTAAGCGAACGCAATGGCGGCAACAAGCAGACGAATTCCCCATCAGCGCCTTGGCTGGCCGCATATCAGGCATCTTCTTCTCCAGCTCCCGCATCCTGCGGCACATCTCTTCTTGGTCTATAACGTGCGCGTCCGCCTGAGCCGAGGTGTCCTGGGCAGGCGGCGGCGCAGGCGGGCGTTGCGCAGCGGTAGGGGCGCTGCAAGCAGACAAAAGGCGGGCAGCCTATTAGAGGGAGAACCTTCGGCTGGATGGAACCCTCGCTCACGTGAGCGGCCCGGAGCACCCTGGGAGCACCGCCACGCCCCACCTGCGCCTCGGAGGCCGGCCAAGCGGGCGCGCCCAGCTCCGCTTCCAGCCTGTCTCAGCAGGACTCCGCTTCCAGCCTGCTGAGACAGGCTGGAAGCGGAGCGCTGCGGCTGTGACCGACATGGCCTCGTGAGCTGAGCAGAAGTGACCGAGGCTGGATATGAACGGCACAAAAGCGCGGCAAGATAGCCAAACAGTGGGAGCCGCCCGCCCGCAACAAACCTGCCAGCCAGCAGGCCCTGCATGGAGCGCCCGACGTGTGTGCCGCCTTCAATTGGCCTGCGGCACAACCCTGCCGCCACGCTGCCGCCTGCCGCCTCCACCGGCCTTGCTGTGGCCAGTGACTGATCAAGTCAACAAGCTGCATCGGCATTGCACGCAAATCCCCTCCCTACTTTGATATCCTCTCTATCTCCCCTACACCACCTGCCTACAGCATCGTGCTGGGCCTGGGAGAGCTGGCGCTGACTGCGCACGATGCGTCCAAGCGGCCGCGGCCCGCCGACTGCCAGGGGACACGCTGGCAGCCGCTTTTTATTGCACATGTAGCTGGGCTGGTAGCCAGCTCCGCCCTGGCAGCGGTACCGCCCAGTGAAGGTCAAGCCTGTAAGCTGCGGTGTGAAGCAAGCTAAACAAGGGCATCAGCACGTCTGCACACCTCTTGTTTGTGTGCAAAATTACATTCCCAGCAACAACAGGTTGTGCATTAGTGAGAGCACACACGGAGGTGTGCCACTATCATGTGCACAGCTGACTGGTGTGCAAGCTGGTGTGTGAAGACAGGTGGATTTACTGGTGCATGTACCAGAGGCTGCGTGAGTCCACGTGGGGGGCCCGGGGGCAGGCTGTTTGTGTGCGAGGGTGGGCACTCTTTAGTTATGTAGGGGTTAGGGGTGGGGGTTGGGAGCCCAGACATGAAAACAACAGGCCCTACTCTAAGAAACAGCTGCAGCAAGCTCGCGAGCAGGCAGGCGCCAGCTGGCGGGCACGCTGACCAGGCTGGGCCAGTGGCAGCAGCGAACAAGCGGATGAGAGCGTCGCTGTTCGGGAGCCAGAATGCCAAGCAGGGCAGGCTTATGCTGAGGCTGGTCAGGGTGGGTTGGAGGCAGCAGTGAGGGAAGAAGGGAGGGCATCGTATGGGGCAGAATTGGGTGCGATGGGAACTGGGAGGTGGGGTGCTCTGGATGCGGGAAGGCCTGCAATGGGGTCGGAATGGAAGGCTCCAATCCGGCAGGACAGGGGGCAGTAAATCAGGTGGAAATGGGTGCTCCCTCATGCCTGGCCTGGCTTAAACTGTGATTGGCAAGGGAGTCAACGAAAGGCACAACAGAAGCAGGGGGTACTGCAGGAGGGACAGCAGGAGGGACAGCAGCCGACCCGCGCGACGTGCGGCAGGGGGGTGCACGTGTGCAGTGTGCGCACGAGGGGGGGATGCACGAAGTGCGGTGCCAGAATAGCGAGGGGGTGGTCAAAACTGGGGCGCCCTGCCCCTGCCAGGTGTGCAGAGCAGGGATGGCTTCGAAGGAGGCAGGAACCTTGGGGGGAGGCAGGGCAGTAGCTAGGTGCGCTTCTTGCCGCATTTTGGCAGCCGGGGCCGGCTGGCTGCGTGCCTGGCTGACTGGTGGCCAACTTCCTGGCTCAGACGACTTGACCAGTCTTGGGGCTGCTGCGGGCTACTGGGCCCGGCCATGCCCTCGACGGAGCATGGCGGCACGCCACTTCCTGCGCCCCGGGCATGACGCGCCGTGGCGGGGGGCAGAGGGGGCAGGCGCGCCATGCACCGGCACAGCCTGGCCACCCACTGCTGGCAGCCAGGGGCCAGCTTGTGTCCTAATGGGGTGGCTCACGAAGCAGGGGAGGCACCCTGCAGGCAGGCCTAGAGCAGCCAGCAGCAGTACAGCAGGCCGGGCCAGCTGCGCCAGGCCTGGGCGGGCAAGGCTCAGGCCTTGGGTGTGGGGGGAGAGGGTGTGGGGCTGCCGTTCTCCAGCCATGCCTCGTGTGGCTCGTTGAGGTTGCGCAGCGCACGCCACACGGCAGAGTTGCACTTGAAGCCGGAGCCAAAGGCGATTTGCCAGACGCGCTGCAGGGAGGGAGGGANAGGGCAGGTGCTGGGCGGGGGTGTGCAGGGTGTGGGAGGAGGGATGGCGGGCGGGCGGACCGACATGCGGCGCATGGCAGCAGGCAGTATGGTAATGCTGCCATAGTACTCGGGTGGCATGCGCGCCGGGCGGGCTGCGAAAAGTGAAGGTGAGCCAGCACAGGCTTGTCCTTTACACAAGCGTCTGCAACAGTGATCAGGCTACCGCGGCGGGGGCGGCAGCAAGCGTGGGGGCAGGTCCTCACCTCTCCGCGCCGCACGCCCCGCTTGGTCTCAATGTTGGACAGCACGTACCTGCAGGCGGTACAGGGCGGTACAGTGCGAAGGCATGTCAGTACAGCTGGTACAACAGCACAGAGCAGGGAAGTGCAACGGCAGTGGATACACAAAGGCGGGCACAGCAGCAAGGAAGAGAAGGAAAGAACCAAGCGCACGCAAGATGACAGCAGACAAGGCATTGACTCGACAGAGTGCAGGCACCTGCCCGCCTTGGTGGCCCCACCACACACGGCACATCAGTGCAACACCACAACACACACGCATCAACGTAACACAGCACAGCAGAGCAAGCACGCACCACAAGGGAGGACAAGGACCCAAGCACATGACAGACAAACAGAGCGAAGTAAGGAATGGGGGTCAGGAAGGAAGGAAGCACGCACCAAATGGAGGCCGAGGAGATGTTGCCGTAGCGATGCAGCGTCTCGCGTGACGGCGCCACGTGGGCGGGCAGCAGCTCCAGCTGCTTCTCAATCGCGTCAATCACGCCCCGCCCGCCCGTGTGTATGCAGAAGTGCTCAAAAGCGAGCTTGAAGTCCGGGATGTATGGGCGCACAGACTTGAGGTGCAGGAACTGCGGGGAGGGGAGGAAAGGAGAGATGGCAGGCGGGGCGCGTGGAGGGTGGAAAGAAGAGCAGCTGCCATCCCATGCTTCTTCGCCACCACATCCCAATCCATGCAGACATCTGCATGCATTCCAGCCGATCCAGGTTTAGAGACACATCCAAGTATGAAGGAACATACTCTTCGCCCCCAACCGCACCCCCTGCTCCCTCACATGCACCTCCCACCCCACCCGCCCACCTTGCGCGCAACAAGGTTGCCAAAGAAGAGCAGCTGCTCCGACACGGGCAGCACCAGGGGGCCCAGGGTGGTAATGTTGGCCTTGAGCGCGTGGCCAGCAATGCGCATCAAATCCTTGGACAAGTACACGCCCGGCATGCCCTGCAGGGGGAGGAATGGGACGGCGGGGCGAGGGAAACGAGGTTGATCGGTGGATGAGGGTGTGCGGGTGGGCACTGCCAAGGGCCGCACAGCCCGGCAGCGCATGCCAGCATGGTGCGACGACGGGAATGGCACCAGGCAAGGATGGCTCCTTGTCCCTGTTCGGACGGGCTGACAAGGCATACACGTTTTGTTGTAGGTCGTGACAGTCGTCCTTCTGCGCTTCCCGTGGCACCCCGGGAAGCCACGGCCAGCAGTAAAGCAACAACAGGAACGCTGCTTGCAAAGATGTGGGGCAGGCTACCCACCTCTACTCCCCTTCCTCTGGCTGCACACGCGGCACCCCGGCAGCCAGATTGCCAGCAGCATGCAACGCATACAGACACGCTTGCAATGCATGCGGGCCCGCCGCTTGCAAAGAATGCAAGGACAGCAGGGAAGACATGTGAGGCAGGCCGGCAGGCCGCCCCACTCACATCCGAGTCCTCCCTTTGGTACACGCATCCGTAGTGGGCGTCGTCCTGCCCCATGTGGGTGCGCACCACATGCAGCAGCTCGTACTTTGCGCGCCAGCGGTCGGTGCGCCTGCAGAGCGGGGGCAGAGGAAGGGGCGGGTGCTCAGGGCAGCGGCGATAGTCTAGTCTAGTCGTTACAGCTTTTCACATCCCCTGAAAGGGGATTCAACTTCAGGACGAACCAAATCCTGAGAGGTTGACGAGGCATGCACCACAAGGCCCTGAAAACATGAAAACATGAAAACAGGGTCTAAAAAACAAACTGGCTGTGTGAATCAACGAAAGTGTGGGTGCAGCACCGGGGGATTTATGAGTGGTCTAGCTGCTGATAGAGAAGTAATTGTTCCATTGCGATTTGCTGGCTGCGACTTCAAAGAGGTCGGGGCGGTCCTCGCACAGGCGGCGGAGCTCAGAGCGGGGAATCTTGGCAGCGGCGATGCAGCGTGCCACGTGAGGGGGCAGGCAGGGGCGGGGCAAGGAGGGCAGGCTGTTCATGCAGAGAGGATGATGAGATTGCGGTTACTTTCACTCCGCAAGCTCCCATCCCATGCAGGGAAGAGGAGCAGGTGCGGTGCAGCAGCAGAGTGGCCGGCTTACGGTCACACCCCGCTGACGTCCCTCTCCTCCCAGCCCTGCCCACCCCATCCCAACTCCGCCCCCGGGCCTCACTTGCGGGACAGCACTACAGCAGCGCCCCCTCCAGTCCCTGGCCCCTCGTCCCTACCCTGTTCTTTCACCTTCAGCCCCCCCGCCTCCCTTGTTGTACAGCGCGCCTCCAGTCCCCAACCCCCGCTCCACCCCCAGTCAGTCTCCCTTGTTTGACAGCACCACGGCTGCGCCCGCTGCAATCCCAGCCCCCTCTCAACTCCAATACCNCATAAAAAGAAGAAAACACGAAAAAACGGTAGGCTCACCAGGTCAGTGCAACATCCCAGGCATCGTTGAACAGCACCTTGTCCCGCTTGGTGCGCCCTCCAAACACGATGATGTGGTCCACGCCATGCACGTCCTGCACAGTTGAGCACAGCCGATACAAGGTGTGAGAAGAGCAAAGCGTGAGTTGAGCAGCGTGTGACATGAACGAAGGGTGAAGCGGCCACAGTTGACAGGGAGAAGAGACCCGGGGGATGGTGAGTGTTGTGTGCAAGGAAGCGGGATCGAGCCGCAGAGCAGGCACTGAGACCTGTCAGAAAGGAGAGACAGGAGCGGAGGCTTTGCAGGCAGGGCAGGCAGGCAGCCTGCAGGCCGTACAAGTCGCTCGCTGCTGCCAGCACAGCAGGTGCCCTTCCATTTCAACCGGCCGACCCCACCCCCAAAGCACCACCGTCGCCCCGCCAGCGCCACCACACAGCTGTCGGTACCTTGTAGTGCACGGTTGAGTGGCCCCGGCGTGGCTCCATGCYTTTGGCAGCGGGGTCCACCTCAGCCTGGACCCACCTCAGCGACGAGTAATCAAGTTTCCACAGGTCGTTCTTGTACTACAAAACAAAATGATTCTCAAGTTTGCAGTTTAGAGGATCTGGTGGKGTGGGGGGCTGTGCGCGCAGCGTGGCGTGGCAGTGTGTCGGGAGGCGCACACCCTCTCATGATGACGCATGCCAGATCTACATGCATGYGCTCCAGCAGGGCTCAGCACCGACCACAGCACAGCACAGCATGGCTCAGCCCCGACCC
Source organism: Chlorella sp. ArM0029B (assembly GCA_002896455.3). Lineage (NCBI taxonomy): Eukaryota > Viridiplantae > Chlorophyta > Trebouxiophyceae > Chlorellales > Chlorellaceae > Chlorella > Chlorella sp. ArM0029B. Next base: position 38,556 of record JTEE01000326.1, on the reverse strand, counting down.
CAGCGCCGACCCAGCAAGGCTCAGCCCCGACCACAGCGCAGGCCCAGCATGGCTCAGCGCTGACCACAGCGCAGGCTCAGCGTGGCTGCACAGCAAATCTTGGCCGATGCAACATCGCCCTCCTTGCCTGCCTGTCCTGCTAAGTCCTGCCTGCCCGCTTACCTCGTGATGCAAAGTGTGGGGCGTGTAGGCATCCCCGCCCACCACTACTAGCCCGTTGTCGACCGCCTGTGCATTCCCCGCCTTCCAGCGAGCAGTGAGAGTGGGCCCATGGGCGGGGCGGAGCGTGCGCCAGGTGTGGGAAGCCAGGTCGAAGCTGGACATGTCCTCAAAGATTGACTTGTGCTCGCCTGAAAGCATTGGGGTGATGAGATGGTGAGGAGGGGTTGAATTGTCAGGCCGTGAGGCTCAAAACAGCTCCCGAGCGCCCGCCTCCCACTGGTTACGCTGGCAGCCGTCTTAGGCGGCAATCAGCTGCCCCCCCGCATCTCTGCATGAGCTGAAAAATGCAGCGGGCCCGAACGTCCCACAGCTGCCTTCCTTGAGAGTCGAGGAAAGGGATACCGCACTACACTCGCCACACAGCCCTGAAAGCTGTGCCCATCCCCACGCAGCCCCACGCAGCCCCCCCACACCTTCATCATCAGCGTGTCCCTTGTGATGCCCGCATTGTTCACCTGGGCAGCACAGCGCACAGCATAGGGGGGAGGGGTTGACGGGAGCGAGCGGTGTGAGGAGGCAGGGGGCGCCCCTCCGGTGTCAGGATGTGCAGGCGGGGCAAGATTCCCGTGACAGCGGGACAGGAGGCAGGTAGTGGGGCAGCGCTGCAGGCTGAGAACTTTGCAATGTTGCGGGCGGGCTGGCCAGATGCGCTGGCAGGGAGGCATTGGCGGATGGAGGSAAGCCAGTGCTGAGAGCACACGCCGAGTGACAGGCAAGCCCTCCTCACCCACTTGTCCCTCTGTGGGGCAAGCCATTGCTTCAAGTGCACACCCCTCGCCCGCTCACTCCCGGCCCACTCTCCCGCACACCGCGTGCACAAGCTTTGCTGGCTACAAACACGCTTGCACTGCAGGGTCGCTCCGCTTGCACGGCAGGCTACCAGGGSCTCACTCACCAGCACCTCCACAGTGCCCCACTTGTCCACAACCTCCTTGAACATCCGCTCAATCTCTTCGGGCTGAGGGAGGGGAGCGGGCACGGGGTGCACAGCGGGGTGAGCCGGAAGTGCAGCGTGCGTCTGATTGCTACGAGCAGGTGCACTTTGAAATGTGCAAATCATCTCCTTGGCACTCGTCGGATGCGCAGAGAGAGGAGGCGCAGAGAGAGGAGAGGGTGCACCCGGGTGCGCAGGCGTGATGTGCCAGTGCAGCAGCGTGAGCATCCGGCCAGATCAGTTGCCCATGAAAAGGTGCCCTTCAAATCCCTCGGGCTCTGGCACCTGTTGCCGGCGTTGCCCACCGCTTGAAAGCCAGGCCCCGACCAGATGCCTGCACCACCCTGACCCTCGTCCTGCCCACCGCACCAGGCCGCCCCACCCACCTTGGAGCAGTCTGCCTGCACCACCAGAGCCTCTCCCCCCAGGGTCTGCACCTCCTGAGCCACCGCCTCGGCCTTGTCCTTGGAGCCGGCGTAGTTGATGGCCACCTGCAGGGGGGAGGACGGGAGGGAGGGAGGACGGGAAGGAGGGAGGGTGGATGTGTTGAGAGTGCTGTAGGCGGTGCCTTGCTGCTTGATGCCATACAGTGTAAATTCACGGCCACCTGCAGGCGAATCACAGGGGGAGGGTGGGTGGTGGTGGATGCAGGGTGGACGCAGGATGAGTCGGGTAGGCGTTGCCTTGCCGCTGCACCCCAAGTAGTTCACAGAGGTCCAGAGGGAGGCACGAGGGCAGGCAGATCTGCAGGCTACTCTGCTTCTGCTGCAGCAGGGAAGTGGGACCTGACCAGCCACCGCCCTTACCTTGCAGCCGGCTTCGGCCAGCGCCAGGGCGCAGGCCCTGCCGATTCCTCGCGACGCACCCGTCACCACGCACACAGCGGGCTCCACTGCAGCAAGAAGGGTGCACTTGGGATTTGGATGTGTGTGACGTAACAAGGGCGGGCGGGGCAGGCACGGTGTGAAGGCAGGCTGCACGCGCATAGCAGCCCTGCCAAGAGGGGAGGGCCCAGCATTGGCCCAGCCAAGAGGGCGCCACCAGAACCCAAAGTTTCTGGCACAGCCCGGCTAGGTTCTGCCTGCCCCCATGCTGCCCACAGGCCCAGATTGCAGAGAGAACGGGGAGGGAGTGTGCAGCGGCGGCCTGGCACTCCACTACTCACGCTTCATCACCGAAGGAATCGTCTTCTCCTCTACCGCCGCTGCGTTGACGGCAGGGCGCCGCTGCTCGGCGCGCACATGCGTGGTGCTGCCCCTGCTGCCCTGACAACGCGGCACTGCAACCGCCCTCAGCAGGGCAGCAGCGGGCCTGGAAGCAAGCATAGCACCTGCACGGGAGCTCTGGGTTGGGGGGTGTACTGCCCGGCGGACAGGCCAGAAATCAGCGTGCAGGCGTTCGACCCCGCCGCTGCCGTAGTTTCATATGCCCTTGGTTCCTCTCAGCGGCTTAGGGTTTGAGCGGTCCGGGCTCACCTGCACGCTTTTGGCAGGTGCTGAGGCTTGTCGACCGGCAAATCAGGGGAGCCATACTGGGGACGCAGGCGTTCAGTGTTCGAGCTATATTAGGGTCGGGTCAGTCAAAAGATAGGTATGAAGTGAAGGGTGGCGCTCTGCGCAATCAAGAGCCGCTGACCTGGCCGACGCCGCTTTCTTGGTGCGTGGGTGCCTGCCCAGCTTCCTCCTCCACACTGTTACAGATTCAGATGTGGGAAATGCTGCTGCGCGGGCCACAGCGGAAGCGAGCTGTGGTGCTGCGTTGGTGCAACGTTGATCAAATCAGTGTGTGCATAGGTATGAAGGAGAAGAGAACGCTATTGCATGGTGGCGCAAAGTGGATGGGACGCGGGGCTGCAGGGAGCAGCTGCGGCTTGCACAATAGAAGGCAGCTGTCAAGAAAACCCACAGGTCAGTGTGTGAGGACGCGGGCAGGGACATGCAGACCGCGAGTGCAAAGCAGAGGACTTGAAGTGGTACCATGCCGGCTGACCTCTGTGGGAATGGGAATGAATGCGGGGCGTGCTGACCCGGTTTGTGAGGCAGACGCAGCTGCCCACCTCCCTCCCAGCCGATGTGTGGCCAGGGGCAGGGCGGCTGCCGGGGCGGCGGTAGTCAGGCTGGGCCAGGTGCTCCTGCCGCACAGCTGCCCCTCAATGTGCGCCGCCGAGAGCAAAGCGGCGTCGGTGTGCACGGCAGGGATCTCGCTGCTGGGGCAGCGTGCAAAGCAGGGAGCGGCGACCCTGCAGAGGTTGAAGGCAGGGGGCAGAGGGTCTGTGAAAAGGCAGGGTGGGGCAACGTCAGGCGGCGCGCTTGCATTACGCACAATTTGACAACGCTCGTCATGCAGGGCGCACACAAGGCGAGGGGCGGTGAGGGTGCGGCCGCCACACACTGAAAGCATGCGCAGCAAGAGCAGCTCGGGATGCACTGCCAGAGGGAAGCCAGAGGGAAGCAGCCGCGCCATCCTTTTCCTCGCACAACAAACTGTCTCCTCTGCATGCTCCCACTGCATCCCCCTGCCCAAAGGCCTCCAGGTAGCCCCACCTGCATGTGCTCTCTGGCGGCGCAGCTCAATCGCGTATCAGCAAGACAAATCCAAGAAACACGAGCGCCGCAAGGCCAGTGAGGGCGTCGCCGTAAGCGAACGCAATGGCGGCAACAAGCAGACGAATTCCCCATCAGCGCCTTGGCTGGCCGCATATCAGGCATCTTCTTCTCCAGCTCCCGCATCCTGCGGCACATCTCTTCTTGGTCTATAACGTGCGCGTCCGCCTGAGCCGAGGTGTCCTGGGCAGGCGGCGGCGCAGGCGGGCGTTGCGCAGCGGTAGGGGCGCTGCAAGCAGACAAAAGGCGGGCAGCCTATTAGAGGGAGAACCTTCGGCTGGATGGAACCCTCGCTCACGTGAGCGGCCCGGAGCACCCTGGGAGCACCGCCACGCCCCACCTGCGCCTCGGAGGCCGGCCAAGCGGGCGCGCCCAGCTCCGCTTCCAGCCTGTCTCAGCAGGACTCCGCTTCCAGCCTGCTGAGACAGGCTGGAAGCGGAGCGCTGCGGCTGTGACCGACATGGCCTCGTGAGCTGAGCAGAAGTGACCGAGGCTGGATATGAACGGCACAAAAGCGCGGCAAGATAGCCAAACAGTGGGAGCCGCCCGCCCGCAACAAACCTGCCAGCCAGCAGGCCCTGCATGGAGCGCCCGACGTGTGTGCCGCCTTCAATTGGCCTGCGGCACAACCCTGCCGCCACGCTGCCGCCTGCCGCCTCCACCGGCCTTGCTGTGGCCAGTGACTGATCAAGTCAACAAGCTGCATCGGCATTGCACGCAAATCCCCTCCCTACTTTGATATCCTCTCTATCTCCCCTACACCACCTGCCTACAGCATCGTGCTGGGCCTGGGAGAGCTGGCGCTGACTGCGCACGATGCGTCCAAGCGGCCGCGGCCCGCCGACTGCCAGGGGACACGCTGGCAGCCGCTTTTTATTGCACATGTAGCTGGGCTGGTAGCCAGCTCCGCCCTGGCAGCGGTACCGCCCAGTGAAGGTCAAGCCTGTAAGCTGCGGTGTGAAGCAAGCTAAACAAGGGCATCAGCACGTCTGCACACCTCTTGTTTGTGTGCAAAATTACATTCCCAGCAACAACAGGTTGTGCATTAGTGAGAGCACACACGGAGGTGTGCCACTATCATGTGCACAGCTGACTGGTGTGCAAGCTGGTGTGTGAAGACAGGTGGATTTACTGGTGCATGTACCAGAGGCTGCGTGAGTCCACGTGGGGGGCCCGGGGGCAGGCTGTTTGTGTGCGAGGGTGGGCACTCTTTAGTTATGTAGGGGTTAGGGGTGGGGGTTGGGAGCCCAGACATGAAAACAACAGGCCCTACTCTAAGAAACAGCTGCAGCAAGCTCGCGAGCAGGCAGGCGCCAGCTGGCGGGCACGCTGACCAGGCTGGGCCAGTGGCAGCAGCGAACAAGCGGATGAGAGCGTCGCTGTTCGGGAGCCAGAATGCCAAGCAGGGCAGGCTTATGCTGAGGCTGGTCAGGGTGGGTTGGAGGCAGCAGTGAGGGAAGAAGGGAGGGCATCGTATGGGGCAGAATTGGGTGCGATGGGAACTGGGAGGTGGGGTGCTCTGGATGCGGGAAGGCCTGCAATGGGGTCGGAATGGAAGGCTCCAATCCGGCAGGACAGGGGGCAGTAAATCAGGTGGAAATGGGTGCTCCCTCATGCCTGGCCTGGCTTAAACTGTGATTGGCAAGGGAGTCAACGAAAGGCACAACAGAAGCAGGGGGTACTGCAGGAGGGACAGCAGGAGGGACAGCAGCCGACCCGCGCGACGTGCGGCAGGGGGGTGCACGTGTGCAGTGTGCGCACGAGGGGGGGATGCACGAAGTGCGGTGCCAGAATAGCGAGGGGGTGGTCAAAACTGGGGCGCCCTGCCCCTGCCAGGTGTGCAGAGCAGGGATGGCTTCGAAGGAGGCAGGAACCTTGGGGGGAGGCAGGGCAGTAGCTAGGTGCGCTTCTTGCCGCATTTTGGCAGCCGGGGCCGGCTGGCTGCGTGCCTGGCTGACTGGTGGCCAACTTCCTGGCTCAGACGACTTGACCAGTCTTGGGGCTGCTGCGGGCTACTGGGCCCGGCCATGCCCTCGACGGAGCATGGCGGCACGCCACTTCCTGCGCCCCGGGCATGACGCGCCGTGGCGGGGGGCAGAGGGGGCAGGCGCGCCATGCACCGGCACAGCCTGGCCACCCACTGCTGGCAGCCAGGGGCCAGCTTGTGTCCTAATGGGGTGGCTCACGAAGCAGGGGAGGCACCCTGCAGGCAGGCCTAGAGCAGCCAGCAGCAGTACAGCAGGCCGGGCCAGCTGCGCCAGGCCTGGGCGGGCAAGGCTCAGGCCTTGGGTGTGGGGGGAGAGGGTGTGGGGCTGCCGTTCTCCAGCCATGCCTCGTGTGGCTCGTTGAGGTTGCGCAGCGCACGCCACACGGCAGAGTTGCACTTGAAGCCGGAGCCAAAGGCGATTTGCCAGACGCGCTGCAGGGAGGGAGGGANCGTGCGGGCCGCCGCCGTGCGGGCCGCCGTACATGCCATGTGCCACCATGCCGCCAGGTCCCATCATCATCATCTACACAGCATCCCAGGCAGGATGGCGCGGGTGCCAGGTGACTTGAGGAGGGCATGGGGATAGCCAGGTGTGGTGCACTCACCTGCCGATACGGTTGCCAGCCAGGCAGACCAGCCACACACACGTGCTTAGAGGAGTGGTGCACACTGCCACTGCGTCCCTGCCACTCTCTGGCCTGCCAGCAGCCCTCGCTGCCTCTGCTCGCTTCATAGCCCCCCACAAACACTGCCTTCTCAAGTCACGCTTCACAGCCACATCCATGGGTGTACACACTGCCGTCGACGTCCCCAGTCACCTGAGGCATCATCATTGGTCGGCCGCCGGGGCTGCTGCCCGCCATGCCGCCGTGCATGGCGTAGGGCGCTCCGTAGGGGCCGCCCATCATGCCAGGCCCGCCCATGGGCACCATGCCGGGGCCCATGGGGACCATGGTGGGCTGGCCGGGGCCCATTGGGCGCACCATGAACATGTGCTGGCCGTGACCGGGCATCATGGGCATCATCTGGGGTGGGGCGGGGTGGGGCAGCCAGGGATGCAGCAAGGTGCAGAGTCAGCAATGGCAGCGGGTGATGCGTGTGGAAAGTCGGCAATAGCAGCGAGTGATGCGTGCAGTGAGTGAGCCAATAGCAGCAAGTGGTACGTGCAATGAGTGAGCAATAGCAGCGAGGGATGTGTGCAAAGAGTCAGCCAATAGCAGCGGGTGATGCGTGTGCTGAGTGAGCAATGGCAGTGGAACCAGGACGGGTGCATGCTGTGGAGCAGCAGGGGACACGAGTCGGGGGTGGGGTGGATGTAAGCCAGAGGTGCGGTGGTGAGCACGGTGGGGAGAGGATGGGGAGGGTGTGGCTTCTGGTAAGAGGTACAGAGATGGTAGGGGTTGAAGGGGCGAGCAAGGGAGCATGGGGAGCGGGAGGACATGATTCTCAGAATAAAGCCCAAGGCATGTTTAGGACCAACAAAGCGCAGGCCACCAGACAGACCACCTGCTTCCATGCCCCAGGCGTGCTACTGTGTCGATTGCACAGCGGCAGCGGCGGCAGCAGCAGCAGCAGGCCGCAGCATGCACACCCACCTGCATCCCAGGCCCCATCGGCACCATGCCAGGACCCATTGGCATCATCTGCACAGCGGGGCAGGCCACAGTTGCATGTTTTCAGTGCCGGAAATGGCAGGGGCAGGAGGCATGGACAGGTGAGCAGGTGGCAGGGACAGGCAGGCAGGCCCATATGCTGCACCGTTCATCCTACTGTCATGCTCACCCCACAGCCCAGCAGCATGCCCGCAAATGAGCCCTAAGCAGGCCGAGTTCGAAGCAAATTGACACCCATGTACCTGCATGCCAGGGCCGCCCGGGCCCTTGCCCGGCGGTGGCGGCGGCGGCCCCCCGTCGCCTCCCCGCATG
>JTEE01000325.1:244231-268004 GCA_002896455.3 Chlorella sp. ArM0029B | reverse complement strand
CCCGCCCCGCATCCCCCGTGCCTCCTCGCCTCCCCGCCCTGCAGTGATTGACAACCTGGTCAAGGGCGCCTCTGGCCAAGCCATCCAGAACATGAACCTGCTGTGGGGGCTGCCCGAGGAGACGGCGCTGCTGCAGCAGGCGCTCTTCCCCTGATTGGGGAAAGACGGCTGGAAGAAGGACACGTCGAAATTGGAGGATGGGAGCTGCGCTGGCTACCGGTGTGTGTCAGCAAGCGGGCGCTCTTCTCTTCCCCTGATTAACGCAAGGCACCTGCAGAAAGGATGTCACAGTTGGAGGCAAGCTGGGATGAGGAGGCCGGCACCGACAGTTGGCGCAGGCGCTCGTCCCATGTGGCAGCAGCTGCCCCCTGGTCGGGTCGAGAGCTCTCAGGCAGGGCGGGCAGGCAGGCATTTCCTCTCTCTAAAAAGCCCAGGGCGGGCCGGCAGGCATTTCCTCTCTCTAAAAAGCCCAGGGCGGGCCTGTGCTCACATGCCTCCCCTCCGCATGTATGTCCCTCAGCCCCGCGCCAGGAGTTACTGTTTACCCCAGCCCAGGGTTATTGTTTTGGCCAGTCTGCCAGCCTGCCTGCAGCAGCCCGCTCGCCGCTGGTCCATTCCTGCATTTGCCTTACCTGGCCGCTGCATTGGCGGCGACGCTGCTGCTGCCAGCTTTCCCGTTGCGCCTGTGCACTCCGAATGGCATCAATGTCAACAGAAACATTGCCCTCTTCTTCTATCTGCGAGTTGTCTTTATCGGTGTCAAGATTGGGCTCTGCTCTGCCAGCCCAGTGGGCGTCCCTGCCCCTTTCACCGCAGCGGAGCGCTTCCTCACCTTTACCCGTCCCTGTCTGTCTGCCCTCCCCTGTTTCCTGCTCTTGCCCCCGGCCCCACACTGCAACCATGTCCGCACCAGCACTGCAGCTGGTATGCAGCCCTGTAAGCGAGAAACATGCTGTTGCACGTCTTTCAGTGGTAGGCGCTGCAGTGGGCAGAGCAGGCAGAGCAGGGGCAGTGCACGACAGGCACTGCTCCGGCAGGGGCACAGCACGCAGTGCATGCCGCTGCAGCCCTGGTCCTTGACAGCGTGCTGGCTAAGAAGAAGATATAAACATGCGTCCACAAACTTGCGGCAGAAGGGTTGGAAGAGCAGAACAGAAAAATGCATGCGCATGGTGGGAGATGAATAGGCACTCATGCCAGCAGGCAGTGCAACAGGAAACAGTTGGGGCAAATGGCCGTGCAAAGAGCGTTCTAGCCGCCATTGCAGCAGCACGCTGTATCTGAATCTTACTGCACAGCATGCCTGCCTGTGCTGCATTTGTGGAAAAGGCGGCCCCCGGAGGGCGTAAGACAGGTCACAGCGGGCAGGCAGGGAGGGCCTGCCTGCGCAGCCCAGCCTGCCCTTGAAAACGGCATTCGAAAGGCAGGGAGATCGGCAGGCACTTGATTTGTCAGAGCACAATTGAAGTTGTCGAGTGGGGGTGGGGTGCGGGGTTGGGGGGAGAGCAGTTGAACTTGAAAACACTGAGGCCGTGGGCGCCGGCGCCGCCTCGGGCAGGGCACCGGGCGGTGGTCCACTGTCCGGCTGGGTGGCTGCCATCGGTGCACACGAGACCCCGCCATCCTCCATCTCTGAGGCGATGTATCCGTCTGCACATCCGTAGCACTCTTGCCCCGAAATCGCCAACCTGCAGAATGCGCAACCCTCTTGCTCGCACTTGAAGCATGGGCCTGCCCAGTCGTCCTGCCCAAAGCCCGCCTTGCATGCGTAGCACGCCTGTCCAGCCTGCGGCTGGCTCCAGTCCGCCCACGTGCACCAGGCGCAGCTGTCTTGCGGGTGGGCACAACAAGCACGCCTGCTGTGGCACGGAAGGTTAAAAATGACACAACCACACACACGCATGTCACGCACGCTGCGTGGCGGGCGCCAGTGTGCCCTCGTGTACTAACCGGGAAGCATTTCCCCTTTGCCTGCCCCGCACCCCCCGCCTGCCCCGCCTCCCACCTGTGTGCATGGCAATGCACATGCTCGCCTGCAGTGCCTGCTTGGTGCACTTGCCAGTGTCTGGATAGAGAGCATAGACAGGGGTGTAGCAGACCTCGCACACCATGTGTGGCTCAGACTCATTTGTGCCAGCGCCGCCATCAGCAGCAGCAGCGTGGCACACCGGGCAGCCCTCGCCGCAAGGCACGCAGCGCCCTCCAACCACGCCGATGCCAACCCCGCAAAACGTGCATTCGCCTGTGATGCTCTGGCACCAGCACGCGCTTGGGCACTGCAGCAGTGAGGGGTTGAGGAGGGTGGGCGTCAGGAGGGCGACCCCAGCGCCTGCCCCCCACCCCGACCGCTGCCGGGCGTGATGCCGTCGTCGCTGCTGGGGCCCTTGCCGGCGGCAGCCGCCGCGGCCGCTGGGGAGCCAATGACGGCCAGAGGCCAGCCCCTTGAGGCCAGCCCCTGCGCTCACGTCCTTGCACGTGCCGTCGGCCGCAGCATAGGCGCCTCTATCCTTGAAGAGCCTTGGGTCGCGTGCACACTCCAGGCAGAAGCCTGGGTCGCTGGGCTTGCAGGCGGTGCACAACACATCGGAGGTGGTGTTGTATGGGCACCCTGCAGGCGGAGTCGGCCAGATTGCTTGATTCAGGCGAGGCACACTGCTGCCCACCCGCCCAGCACACCTGCTGGGCAGCAGGCCAGCACACCCCCCACCCTGTCCCATGAGACCTTGCTGGCTCCCCCTAAACTTGAAATGTAATTGATTGATTGATTGACAGCACCCCACCATCCCAGTACACAGCATCTCAGCAGCCCACCACACTGCTGGGCAATAGCCCACCAGCCAACCACACTGCTGCCGCCCAGCCCAGCAGACATGCAAGCATCCTGCATCCCTCGGACTGGGAAGACCCCGCAGGGAGCATGCCAGCCTGCTACTCACCCAGGCAGGTGCCGTTGGCTGCCGCTGTGTATCCCGGCCAGCTGCAGGCGGGATGGGGCGGGATGTCGTGAAGGGCACGCACTGGATGGGTCAACTTTGGAGCACGAGCTGAGAGCCCCCACGCCCTTGCAGACCGCATACAGCTGCCTGCAACATGCAGGCTCCGAGCTTGCCTGCTTGCCCACAGCGGGTGCATGTTCGCCAGTGGCACATCACGGGGCCTCTCCGCTGCTTGCACAGCTGATGGCACCCGCCAGGCGCCTTCGACACCTGAACCCCCACCCCCACTGCCCCTCCTGGCTGGCAGCGAATCCACCATAAACCGCTCCGCCCCTCACCGCCTCTCCTTCCCCTCCGTCCTCCGCACAGAGGAGCCAGCCACCTCGGCACCTCCCTTCCTGCCAAAGAGAGAAAGTCACAGACAGGCTGGCTGCCCTGGGGCGCACCATTCCAGGCACCCGCTGTTGTCCTCGTTGCAGCGCTTGCAGGGCCCCAGCAGTGACAGCAAGGATGTCGGGCTAAGCAGGTCTCCCCATGGGTCCGCCCCTCCCGGGTTCTCGCGGCAAGCAGACGGAGCAGACGGTGCCGCCGCTGGGCTGAGTGAGCGGGCGGAGGCCCCTGCAGGCAGCAGTGCAGGATCCAAGGCACATTCTGGCTATACGCAGTCAAAGCGTTCATACAAGTTGTGCCCCACGCGTGCGTGCCCAACCAGAGGAGCGGCGGTAGAGCGCGGGGAAGGGCACCGCCTGAGCGGCGCTACATGGTATCCTGCCGGGTGTCATTCTCCCGCCGCGTTAGTCCTCGGCTCACCTTGCGTGCCCCCAAAACAGGCTAAGGATATGAAAAGCAGTTTTGGGTACAGTAGACTGCCCTAACGAGCCCTATGAGCCCTAATTAGCCCTGATGCATTATAAGCAGTAAACAGATCCGTTTTTCCTGGGCCGCCTCACCACTGAAAGCTCTTGGGATGGGCTTCCAGCAGGTGGGGCGCCGCCGGCGGTCGGACCTCACATGTCATGTTTGGAGCCCTTCTTGTGCCATGGCTGGCCTTGGGCCCTTGGCGCCCTTTTGACAGCTCAGCTTTAGGGAGTCTCAATCTTTGCGAGCGCAGCWCGCGATAGAAAAGGCCGCGCACCCATACATTTTACACCCAAGTTGGAAGTTTCTTGCGGCCGCGCGGCGCACGTTGGGGCATTTCCTAAGCAACCATAGCCCCCGAGCGCGCAGGGTTCGCGCCTGCCACGCTGGCTTGCCGGCGCAAGCAGGCAACAAATTTCCCGATAGCTGCGAGGGGCCGGCTCTGGCGTCCTGGATAGTCTTTTATACTATTGTAGAGCACTTTGGAAGTGTAAGGGACATTGCAATGCACTCTAGACGGGTGCCCGAGTGTCACCTGCCGCCGCCGCTGAGGTGGCGCCGGCAGGAGGCTGGCTCCTCTTTCTGGTGCCAATTCTTGCGCTCCGCCTATCCCCGTGCATGTCACAACCATACGAATACCACCAGAGGGGAAACATACCCAGGGGCATGCCGGCAGATGGCCGGCACGGTGGAAGGCCAATTAGGCCCGACTGGACCCCCTTGCACTCAATCCCCTCTTGTTCCTAAGAAACACTACATTTTTCCTCTGTAGAAGCGGTATATTTTACCTAACTTCATATAGAGCTAGCACGGTGGAGGCCAGGGACATTGGAAGAATTCCCGTTGGTTTGGGGTGCATGCATGCATGGGGTGAGGCTAATTAGGGCAGTCTACTGTAGGGCCCGTCGAGAGCAGCCGCGACATCCGAGGTGCCGGCACCGTGAAACGCGCCCGCCAGTGCTTGAAATGAGATTTGTGCGTGATACCAGAGTGCCAGAAATTCGTAGGCCTGCCGGCGGCCCCCCACGGTTTGAGCAAAACTCAAAAGTTGCAAGCAGGGCGCCAAAACTCGGTGTCGCGGTTATTGAGCGATCTAAGGATACAGCGAAGTGTATGCTGCTCTCGGCCGACAGCCATGTCGCGCAGCCCACCGCTCAGCTTTCCGCTGGCTCTACCGACTTGAGCCCTTCCGCCACTTGCAGGCGCTCCTGGAGGCGCGGCACGCATACTGGCGGCCATGTGGGGTGCATGATGCGCGCGAGGGGCCAACCGGGCAGGTGCCGTTGGCCAGCGGCGGCGGCGGGCTCTGCCCCACGCTGGCTGCGGTGACTTGGATTGTGTGCCTGGCTTCACCTCTGCAGGCTGGCGGCGCCCTTTCGTTGCAACCCATAGTCAGGTTGCCACTCCCTCTGCAATCTCTGCAGGCTCGAAGGGCGCTAGGCTGTGACGTCTGGCCCCCAGCCGCCGCCGTCGCGGCTTGGTGCGCGCTAGCCAGGGAGGGTCGCCAGGGGGGCGACACCTCTGCTGGTTTCTCCAACCCACGCCCAAGGGCGTAACCTTCTTATCCTTGATCATATTCTTCGCTGGCATGCCCGCCAGAGACCCATCAGCTGCTGGTGCGTTCTGGGCGCAGTGCGGAGCTGCAGTACCTGGGTGTTGCATTCCGTTGTGACGCAGCTGTTGCATTTGCGCAGCCGCTTGCTTGTGATGGTTGCAGGGAGCAACGGGGCGAGCGTGCATCATGCCCGCATGACGGGTGTCTGCCATGCCCTGCGCGCCCTTTCACGCCAGGCATGCTGTGGTCTCGCGTGCCAAAATCGCAGGTGCGCAAGCCTGCGCTTGGTGCAACTGGCGTGCTGCCGGCTGCACCCCAACATGCAGCTACAGCAGCCCGAAGCAGGCCCAGCAGCACCAGCAACAGGCAGCAGCGTCTGGGCACTCCCCTTGTCAGGAGCACCTTTGTCAGGAGCACCCTGCGCCATCCGCACCGCTGGCACCTGCAGCAGCCTCGCGCACATCATGTCAAAACGTGGTCACCCACTCAGTGCGTCCGGGCGTCACTGCTCGCACTGCATGAACGAACACTGGCGCTGCCACCGCCAGCTGTCCGGGCTGGGAGGAGTCCCTGCATGGCTGCGCTGCCACCATGCCAGAGGCTGCACTGCAATGCACTGTGCATGCCCTTTACCGGCGGGGGGTGCCTCCTGACCTCAACCGCACCTGCCTGCCTGTCCCCGCCCCTGTCCTGTTTCTTGCCGCTCGACCTAAACCTCCAAGTCTCTTAGCTCAGTCGGTATGCATGGCGACGACCCCCGAGCGAGGACAGGATGCACATTATTGTGTGCGCTGCTGTGGGAAGCACGTGCAGGCAGGCATGCATAGCAGGATCAGAACAGGACAGGCACTGCTTGGCAGAGGCACAGCAAGGTGGATTTGGGCAGGCAGGTAGGCACGGGCGTGAACAGGGACTGAGTCATTGCCACTGCATTGCGCCGCACGCACACTTGTATCCTCTCTGCATGCCGGTAAGGTACGGTGCCTCCCTGGTTTTCGCTGCTGTTGCGTTCAGCTCCTGGCATGCTAGCATGGTTGCTTGTTTCCAAGGCCTGGTGCAGTCCCCTTGTCACCCAGGACTTCATTGATCCTGCATCATAGCGCTTGCTCAGGTAAGTGAGAAGGAGTAAGGACTAGACTCGGCTCCTGGCCGCACCAGCGGTACACCTGCCAGCCCGCAATGTGCACCTTCCCATGCAAGGATCCGCGGCGGTTGATGCCGGCACTGTAGCTCTAATGCCACACTTAACCCACTGCACTTTCACAGAAAGGACGTGAAATACAGGGGCCTTGCCACACCCGCATGATGTACAGCACTCTTGCACGTGAGCACTGCCTGCGCCCTCGCCGCTAGCTGAGTTGGCGGGGCGCCGGACAAGCGGGACCGCCTCTACCCTTACCCTCTCACCGTTGCGTGCCACTCGCACGTTCTTCGGCCTGTGTTAGGTCATTTCGCCAGCTCTGGAGCTTGTGCGAGCAAAAAAGGTTGTCACCCACATTCAGGGCGTTCAGGCGCGTGCCTGGCACACCCCAGCTGAACCTCGGGCTGGAGCCGACGCGCGCAGCGCATGACCGCATCGTGCGCCCGGTATTTAGACCTCTCTCCCGATAGCTCTGTTATCCTCTTTCAGCTTCAATTTGATCGCTTCGGGGTTGGCGCGCGAGGCCTCCATTGCACCATGCCCCGCACCATGAGCTTCCTCGCAGCGGTTCTGGTGGCCCTAGTGGCTGCAGCTTGCCCAGCGCACACTAGGAGTCTCACACAGGTAGCCATGGTTGCTTCGAAACCATCTGCCGGGGGGTGCACCTTGTAGGACGGTGCCATGCATCATGTGTGGGCGCCGCCATGGCGGCCCAGCTTCCCCTGCCCCACAGCCCACCACCACTTGTATATCAGCTGCTGGGGCGGCAATGTGGCATGCATGGCGCCGAAATGAGGCTTCAGAACAGGGCCATGTTGCCCCCCATCCTGGGCCCACCCGCACGGCAGCCCTACCACGCTGCTTTTGTCCACCATACTATATCTTCAATTGATCCCCCCTGCACAGCACCCCATCATCCCACTGCCACCCCTGTCAGCTAAACAACAACGCCCCCCTGCTCCCCCTCCCGCAGGCCGCCACGCCCGTCGTGTGGTGCATCCCCGCGGTCTCCACCCCCGACGCCATTGCCAACTGCTCCACCATTGTCGCCACGGCCAACACTGCCGCCGTCACCTTCACCTGCGTCGCCGGCACCAGCGAGGAGGGTTGCATGAAGATGATCCAGGACGGCGATGCGACCCTGACGACACTGGGAGGTGAGCACGGTAGCCCGCTGTATCTGGGAGTGTGCAAGGGCGCCTGTTTGCGTGGAGGTGCATGGCTGCGGGTGGGCGCTGCCTGCCTGCAAGTGCTGCCCAGCCCCCCAAAACAGCCCCCTGCGCCCCCAGGCTCGCGCGAGGCACGCTGCCCCGTGTCCGCCCTCTTCTGCCGTGGATCAGTCACCCTGCGCTCCGACGCCTGCCCAGGCCTCGCACCACTGCTGACCCCTGCCCCGCCCCTTCGTCTGCAGCCGCAAGCGGCGCCAAGAGCATGCTGCAGGCTAACGATGTTTACGGGCTGGAGCCCATCGCAGCAGGTGCATTGGTTTTTATGTGGTGGGGGGTGAAAAGGGATGGAACAGCCAGGCGCGGCGGACAGAGGGCGCAGTCGCGCACGGCCTGGCAGTCCCCACCTTCAGTGCTGCAAAGCTCGCTCGCTTGCCTGGCCGCTCGCCCTCGCCCTCGCCCTCGCTGCTTCGCGCCCCAAGATGCAAGTCTGACACAAGCTCCTCCCACCCATCCCCTTGGCTCGCTCGTAACCCCTCCCTCTGCAACACCCTCCGGCCCCTGCCCCCCTTCCCACTCCACAGAATTCTACGGTGGCTTCAACGGCACAAACTACTTCGCAGTGGCGTTGGTCGATGCGAAGTTCTGCACCCCAGGCGTCACGCTGGCCAGCCTCAAGGTGGGCATTGCTGCGCTCGGGGTGTCGGGTTTGGGGTGCAGTACTGCCCTCGGGCTGGGTGACTGGTCGGGGAGGCAGGTGCGGTGCAGCGCGGGCGCCCGTCTGCCTGCCAGCGTGTCCGTGCGGCCGAGTGCCTGTCGCTTGTAAGGCGTGGTGCCTGCCTCCCAGGCGTGGTGCCTGCCTCCCGTGCTCCCTGCCTCCTCCCGCCCCTTCCCAGGCACCCCACCCTGTTCCATGCCCCCCACCACCCTGCTCACACGCCCCCACCCTTCTCCCGCAACTGCTCCTGCCCCACCCTGTGCAGGGCAAGCGTTCGTGCCACACCGGCTACGGCCGCACCGCCGGATGGACGCTGCCGATTGGACTCCTCGCAAGCTCCGGCGCGGTGAGCCTCAAAGTGCCCTGGCAGTGCAACCCTGCGGGGCGCCACGCCCCTGATCCCTCCCTGCCCTGCCCTGCCCTGCCATGCCCAGCCTTGCTCGGCGACTGCCTAGGCAGCCTCTGCTGCAGCTTGGTTTGGTTTGGTTGGCTTGCAGCATTGCCACACCTTGCATGCTGTGTTGCCACACCTTGCATGCTGTGTTGCGCTGCCCGCCCTGCACTGCTCCCCCGCCACTCGCTGTGCACTGGCCCACCTGTCCGCCCTCCTCCCTCTGCAGATGCCGGCTGTGAACTCCGACGCCACTGTCAAGGCTGACGCCCAGAGCGCGGCCGCCTTCTTCTCTACCATCTGCGCCCCCTCGGAGAACGGAACCCTCGTCGCCGGCGTGTGCTCCGGCTGCAAGGTGAGCGGGGCATGAGGTGTGGCTCGCACTGCTGTGGGGTTTGCGGGTGTGCATGGTGCTCTGCTGCCCCCACGGCTGTGCCCGCACGCTGCCATGCCCCAAACGAGGCGTTGGGCCGCTTCACTTGCCCGCCTGCCCTGTCCGCCTGCCCTGCCCTCCCGCCTGCCTGCCTGCCTGCTTGGATGTGGGTGCGTGCCGCCTTGGCGATGTGATCAGCCGCTGCAGCATGTGGAGTGGCAAGTACTGTGCTGGCAGCCCGCTGGTGCCCTGCTTCCGCTCTCTCCCCGCCCACTGACGTGCCTGCCCACCTTCTTTGCAGGGCGACTGCACCACCAACGACACGTACTGGAACTATGACGGTGCCGTGCGCTGCCTCCACGAGAATGCGGGTGAGGGGGAGGAATGCAACATGGCTGCGCTATGGGACAGCAGGAGTCGGCAGAAGGTTCTTGGGTGGGCTAGGGAATGCAACACTGCTGCCCGCAGGGGTGGCAGCGAGGTACGGCCTCTCGACTTGCCTCCACCCTGGGCCGCACGCCCCGCCACCACCTGCCTCGCACCCCTGTTGAAATGTTGAATTGTTGAATTGCTCACGCCCACCTTCCCTCTCCCCAGCCGACGTGGCCTTCACCAAGCATTCCACCGCCATTGAGTTGGCCAAGGGAGAAGCCACGGCGGAGGACTGGGCCACCAAGACCGCGGTGCGTGGTGCGGCTTAGGGTGTTGCATGCAGTTGAGAGCGTTACATTGGGGCGTGCATCAAGCTGGAACCAGGCGAAGGGAAGGTCGAGGGGTGTCATGGTGAACCAAGCAGCGCTGCATTCTATGTGCCTGGGGGCACGAGGGAGCGCACGCCTCCTGCCCCTTCCTTCTCCTCCACCCTCCTCAACCTCCCTGGCCCCCTCTGCCCATATTGTCCCCACTGCCAAACTAACCGCCTACTGCCTTCGGCCACCACCCCCACCCTGCCAGCAGGCCGACCTCAGGCTGCTGTGCCCCGACAACACAGGCTGCAAGACCCTTGACCAGTATGCCACGTGCCACGTGTCCAAGGCTCCGGCATACGCAGGCATGTGCTTTTGATTTTCGGGCTTACAGTCTGTTTATCCGCAAAGAAACTCACGACAGACCGTGGCGCTGCCCTCGCATGCCATTGGCCCTGCGTGTAGTTTCCGTGCTGTGGTGCAAACACGGTGCAGCGCATAGCGCAGCAGTGGTGGCAGCGGTTGAGATCCCGTCTCCCACACTGCAGCTGGGCGGGTGAGGGGCGAGTGTGCGGCCAGTGGTCCCAGCTGCTGCCGTCTCCAGGGGTTGGGGCTGCGCCAGGCCTTGCGTGTGTCATGGTCCCAGCTGCTGCCGTCTCCAGGGGTTGGGGCTGCGCCAGGCCGCAAGGTGCACCTTGCCGCGGTCAAAACCGTACTGCTGCCTTCCCGACGCCCCACCCTGCTGCAGTGATGACCCGTGCTAATGTGAAGGCGTCCACCCTGGGGAACAACATCCAGACAGCACTGAGTGCCCTAGGTACGTGTCTCTGGGGCGCTGCCCTCGGCAACTGATGCGCCACCTCACCTGCCTGCTTGCGCCTTCCTGCCTGCCTGCGCCCGCCTGCTTGCCTGCCTGCCTGCGCGCCTGCCTGACGTGCTTCCGAGTTTGTTGCATCCTCACCCCAACCCGCATGCTGCCACTCTCACCTGCCCTCCTGCAGGCGCCAACGCCACTCTGCTCGCCACTTTCGTCGACATTCCCGGCACCGCGGAGGGCTTCGTCTTTTCTGAGGATACCGAGGCAGTGAGGGTGAGTGGGGCCGGGTTAGGGGCTCAGGCTATAAAAGCGTTCCTACCATGTTTTGCCACAATCACCTGGAGGAAAAAACACAGGCAAAAGCACAGGCTGCGGGACCAAAGGGCTGCCAGTGGTACCAGGGCTACCAGTGGTACCACCCCCTGCGCTAATCCACGCGCCTGCTCACCTCCCCCTGCATCCCCCCACTCCCCCCACAGCCCGTAACCGACACATTCCTCGACTTCTTTGGCGAAGACACCAAGGCAGCGTGGGAGGGAGTGCAGCAGCTGGAGGAAGCAGCCGCCACCCCCGCCACCCCCGCTCTGCCGCTACACCCCACTGTTGTCCCCAGGTGGCGCACCTGCGCGTCCGCCATGCTGATGTCGGCCATGGTNCCACCCCCGCCCCCGCCGGCGGCAACACCGCCCGCTGGTGCGTCCCCTACCCGGACGCCGCCCTCCTGTCCGCTTGCAACACCGCCGCCGCTGTAGGCAACACGCTTGACGTCTCTTTCACATGCGTCACGGGTGGCGACGACGACTCGTGCATGGACATGATTTCCAAGGGCCAGGCAGATCTGATGGTGCTGGGAGGTGAGCAGGCACCCACACACACAAAAAGGACTCTTTTGTGGTTGGCCGAGCTTGCTGCCGCAGTATCAAATGACAGCTCGCAGCTGGCTGCTGACGGGCTGGCTGCCAGGGCGAGAATGCGCTGCGTGCATGGTGATTCAACCTGTAGCATCGGGAGGGAGGGTAATAGCGCTCCCCTCCCTCCTCCCATCATTCGCCTGACTTGCTCTGTCCCCCCACATGCCGCCCCTGCCTGTTTTGCAGGCAGCGCGATGCTGCCGGCACACGAGACTTTCAAGCTGGAGGCCATTGCCGCAGGTGGGCACACGAGGGGTGGGATGGGCACACGAGGGGCATTCGAGGGGGCGGGCCCAGCAGCCCAGCCACAAGACGCACCTTGCTGCTGTGCCTACAAAGGGGGAACCACCACTTGAGGGTGTCCTGCCCGCCGTTGCACCCGTGCTCGCCGCACACCACACCTTGGCACGGCCCCATGCGCGCCTCGCCCTGCGCCCTGCACCCCACCCCACCCCACCCAATCCCATCCACCCACCATCCCGTTGTGCTCCCCTCCCACCCCTCCCCCACCCTTCCACAGAGTACTACGGAGCCCTGGTGGGAGCCTCCTACTATGCCGTCATGGTCGTCAACAAGGACTTCTGCACCCCAGGCGTCACCCTGGCCAGCCTCAAGGTGGGCAGCACTGGGTTAGGGCTTAGGGTTTGGGATTGGGATGCAGTACTGCCCTTCCGGGCCAGCCTCAAGAGGTGGGGATGGGGACATGCAAGGATGGGGAGGGATCTCACCTGAGTGACCTGGGAGCGGGCATGCAGCTGCCGGCGGGCAGCGAGGGTACCAGCCCTGTGGCATGGGTGACTCGGAGCCAGCAGGGCGGTCCTATGTCTGATCACATTACATGACTTGCTCGCATGTGCTGCACTGTCCTGCTCCTCCGGCATCCTCTTGCAGGGCAAGCGCTCTTGCCACACCGGCTACCGTAAGACCGCAGGCTGGATGATGCCTGTCGGCTCTCTCATTGCCTCCGATACGGTGAGGCGATGCCGATGGTGCTTCTGCGTCACGCACTGTGCTGGCCGTGCCGTGCTGCGCGCTCGTGTGACCCTTGTCCCTCACTCTGCGTGCTCTGTCGTCGTCCTTGCTGCCCTCGCACGCGCATGTGCACCCTCCACTCCTCCACCGCGCCGCACCATGCACTTGCACACTTGCACATTCCTTCCCATCACACTCTTATCGCAGCATGCCCTCGCACACGTGCACACTCCTTTCCCTTCACCCACTGTTGCATGTCCTTGCTTGTCCGCTGCCGTGCCTTCTCATCCCAACCATCGTTGTCGCCTCGGCTCTTTCCTGACCCAGCCCACCCCTGCCCTGCTCCCCGTCTGCTCCCTGCCCTCCTCCTCCCGGCAGATCCCCGCCGTGGACAGCAACGACACTGTGCAGGCTGATGCCGAGAGCGTGGCTGCCTTCTTCTCCAAAACCTGCGCCCCCGACACCACGGACGACGGCCCCACGCTGACGGGCGGCAAGTTCGAGGGCCTCTGCACTGGCTGCAAGGTGTGTATGGGCGTGAGGATAGCATGTGTGCCCGGGACTGACTGGAAGGACTGCAGCAGGCGTGAGAGCGCGTGATTTGAGTGTGATTGGAGCAACAGTCTGGCTGCTGATGGCTGCCATGCTTGCAGCAGCTGCTTCCGGGAACCTCCACCACCCCTCCTTGCCTACCCTTTTTTCATTGCTTCCCCTCCTGGCTGTGCAGGGCGACTGCACCACCAACGACCCCTACTACGACTACCCCGGCTCCATGCGCTGCCTCATGGAGGGCGCGGGTGAGGGGCTCAACAGGGTGTGGTGGGGAAGAAGTGCGACAGTGCGGGGGTGTGGTGGGTGATGAGAAGCGCTGTGCATTGCTGCCTGGTGCGGGCGGAGGCGAGGGTGGCAGGCTGCCCTGCCTCGTGGAGGGGGAGGGGTGGAGGGGGGAGGAATGCAGCACTGCTGCGTGGGCGGGCCGGGCTGGTGCAGCCCCGCCAGGCCTGTGGAGAGGTGGCCGGCCCGCATATGCACCTAGGGTGAGCCGGTTCCGCATTTCCAAGGGCTGGGCGTGCTGAGCGTGCCGATCCCTCCCGGTTTGCCTGCAGGTGATGTGGCATTCACCAAGCACTCCTCCCCTATGGATTACGCCAATGACGGCAGCCAGCGTCAGCCCTGGTCCAGCAAGAACAAGGTGTGTGGGGTGTTGCATTACAATGCGTGGAGTGTTGCATTACATCGTGCTTGTAGTCGGGCAGCTGGGAGCGTCTGCATCCGACAGTGTCGCACCTGCCCCCACGCCACATCCCGACATTTTCTGTGTACCATGGCCCCACCTCCTTTGCAGGCCGACCTCATGCTGCTGTGCCCCACCAGTGGCTGCGCCGCGCTCACCGAGTTTGCCACATGCAACCTTGCAAAGGTCCCGGCTCGGGCAGGTCAGTGGCTGGGCTGGTCGAAGGCTGGGGAGGCAGATGTGCACCGCAGAGAGATGCTTGGGGAGAGGCGCGGGCCTCGCGGAGCGCACGGGCAGTCTAGTCTGCATGTGCTGTGCGGCCGGCGCACCTCGACGCCATGCCACACAAGACTGCGGGCTGGCTGCTGCTCAGGGGTGCAAAAGGGTGTGTGCGGCCTGGGCAATGTGCCGTCCCTGCCCTCTCCCCTCGCCTGCCTGCACTGCAGTCTTGTCGCGCGCGGAGATGCAGACCAGCACGATGGGCAAGGCGGTGAAGAAAGCCCTGGTCGACGGAGGTGGGCAGGCACCCTGCATTTGCACATGCATTAGACGCGAGGATCTATGACCTGTATGTGGTTGGCAGCGCCTAGGCCCAACAGCGCAGCCAGGCACGCATGAATCAGTGTTGCGCATGTATGCGCTATGCAAGCAGCAAAGCTGCAGCCGCTGCGCCCCCGCTGCGCCCCCGACCCCCGGCCCACACACGCCTCACCGCCACGCTCATCACCCCTCCTCCCCCCTGCAGGCGCTGAGCTGGTGGATGCACTGACCGCGGTGGGAGGCAAGGGCAACTTCATTTTCGGTGACGACGCAATCTCGCTTGTGGTGAGTTGGCAGGAGGGTGTAGGAGTTGGGGCAGGGGGTGGGGGTGGGGCGCAAGGAGGGCGAGCAGCAAGCCACATCGTTGTCTGCAGCGCAGCAACATGACTGAACGGATGAAGGGGCACACGGCAGGAGGCCGTTGTGCAGCCGGCGCATGGCAGGGGCCCGCACGCATGCAGCCGGTGCCCGACCTTCCGCTCACTCCAGTGAGCCATTTGCTGCTGGCAGGTGCCCGCTCCACTCCCGGGTCCATTTTTTTACAGCCTGGCCAACTTGTCCCGCCACTCCCCCTGCCCGCAGTCTGTGGACGACCCCTTCATGACTTTCTACGGCGCCACCACCAAGGCGGCATACAACGGCATCACCTCTCTTGACGAGCTGGGCGCTGCCGCCATTGGTGCCACCCCCGCCCCCGCCAGCGGCGGCGGCAGCAGCGGCGTGAGCTCTGGAGCAGCTGCCGGCATCGGCATTGGATGTGCTGTGGCTGGCATCCTGCTGGGAGCGGTGGCGATGGCGGTGGTGGGACGCCGGAAGGGGTGGCAGCGCCATGCCGACAACGGCAACGGCATCATGCCTGGCGGCCGCCCGGCGCCCTCTGATGCATACAAGCTCTGAGCAAACCCAAACACTCAAACTCGTCTTAAGCATCCCGTAAGCATCCCTGCTCCCCCTGGCCTGCCCCCGCTGATTGCGGCTGGGCAAGGCAAGGCAATGTGGCTGGCTGCCGCCGGCCTGTCCGCGACAGCAGAGCTTTCTTACAATCATTCAAGCAACTCAATTTTCTCAAACCAATCAAATAGGGTGCGCTGCACCTGCGCCGTGGGAAATCACACACACATACTGCCGCTCAGGACTGCATGACTGGCTCGGTGTCTAATACACATGTCTTCACGCACACAAATCTGTAACCATTCTCGGGAAGATAGGTCAGCACCAGCGGTGACACATCACTCCACCCGGTACTTTGCAAACAGGTTCTCTGGTGTCGTCATCGCCTTGAACTCCAAAGCATTGCCTGCGGGCAGTGGGACGAAGGGAAAGGCGTGCTTGCCAGCGGCTTCTGGGGCAAGCCCCTGCAGCTTCCCCCCTGCCAACGGTGGGGGTGCACCCAGCCAAACGCAGGCGCCAGCAACAGTGCGTTCGGGGCGCCCGGAGCGCCGCCCAGAACTCCACCGCCAGGCGCAGCCTGCCACCCCCCACGTGGCCACGCCAAACCTGTTTCCCACCTGACGGGTCGTAGAAAAACATGGTCCACTGCTCCCCGGGCTGGCCTGTGCGGGAGGGGGCAGGGCAGGGGCTGTGCGCGTCACCAACCGAACCCACAGCCCTCCCGCGGTGCCTTGCCAAAACTGTGAGCAAGGCAAGGCACGCTGGCAGCACCCCACCCACCCCGTCCACCCCTCGCACCCTCCCCACCGGCTCCCCAGACTGCCCCTCGCCCCCATCCAGCAAGCGTGGGAGCAAGAAACACACCCCCCGCACAACCCAGACACGCCAACACCATCACATCACAGGCGCCCAAGGGGCGCCCTGCCCACCCCACCTGGGAAGCGCAGGTGCGGCTCAATCACAAAGCGCACCCCCGCTGCCCGCACCCGCCCCGCCAGGCTGTGGAACTGGTCCAGTGAGAGGGCCACACCAAAGTGGGGGACGGGCACGGGGTCTCCATCCACTGGTTGTTTCATGGGGTGGGGGGTGGCGGGAGGGGGAAGGGAAGGGCGTGTGGGTGGATGCAGGGGAAGCGTGCACGTGGCAGACTCACAGCGAGGAGGCAGAAACGCTGTGCATGCTGGCAAAGGGGGTGACGGAAGGCGGGACGCCCCAGGATGCCAGACTGCCAGTGCGGCAGAGACACAGCAGCACCATCCCACTCGCTCATCACGCCCTGCCCCCAAACACAAGTCTGTGGTTGGCCAGACTGTACAGCTGCTCTCCGCCATCTACTGCTTTTGCGTCTTTTCCCCACAGCCCTAGGCTGTCACATGGGGGTCTGTGCTGCAACGTTCTGTGCGGAAGAACAGATTATAAACCCGAAAAAGCAACAAATACCCATTCCGCCCCCCCGCCCACCTGCGTTGTGCGAGCGTGCGGCGCTGTATCCCTCCACCAGGTGCGCCACCACTTGGTGTCCATACAGGTTGAAGTCCACCCAGCGCTCCGCGGACCGCCCCTCACTGCAACCCAGGGCGCTGCAGGGCAGGGGACGATTGATTGGCTGATTGCCGAGTAGGGGGGAGGAGGGAGGGCGCAGCGTGCAGCGGCTGGCGGGCGGTGCACGGTGAACCGAGGCAGCGGGGGAGCAGGACAGGGCGGCTGCTGTGGCAAAGGGGCCGTTTCACAGAGGGAAGAGCGGAGGGTAGCTGGGAGGGGAGGAGCCCAGCCCGGGTGGCAACTCAACCTGCGGGCAGCCAGGCGGCGTACAGCAAGTTTCGGGTAAGCTGCGGGCGTGCACGAAGCCTTAGAGAGTTGACAGGTGCCATTGCGTTGTAGTTAACTGTTTCCCTGTCCTACGTGAGGCATATGGAACGGACAGGGCAGTCGGACCAGCCCAAAGCCGAACTGCCAGCGGTGGCGGCGGGCAGCGGCAACGCGCAACCCTAGCGCCTAGGCAGCCGTGCAAGTTGAGATGATCCAGGCAGATCCTCACTTTGTGTAAAACTCCCGAGCAGCAGCAATGTCGTGCACAGGGAAGGCTATGTGAAAGGGGGGCGCCGACAAGTTATTCATTCTGAGGCGGTGCCTGCAGGGCAATCGGGACCACCTCCGAAGGTTGCCACACACAATTCACACCGATAGGCGTCGCCGAAATGCGATTTGGTGCCCTTGTGACATCGTGTTGTCCATAGCAGGGGCGCAGCAGGCTGGGTGCAGTGGCCTCTTGCCTCACAGCGCAGCGCAATCCCAAACCCACCCCTTCGATCGCACTTGCCTCCCCAACTCTGGCCTGTTACGGCCCTCCAGCCGCCCTTTGGCCCCGGTCCCCAGTGCGCCGCGGGCGTTCGTCGCTGCAGTCCGGGGCCAGCTGGCCCAAGTGGCTGCAGCACGTGTCAAACAGCCTACATCGGGCAGCAGGGCCGCCGACAGCTACATGGCGTCGCAGCGCTCTCATCTGCCCCTCATCTGCCCCTGCCCGGTCCTCACCACCGCCCATTGTTCCTGCTACTCCTGCCTACGCACATGCTCTATTCAGTGCAGCTGTAGTGGTGCACATCTGTATCTTATACCCAAGGGCTACTGTTGCTGCTTGCTTTCATTGCTTGGTGAGTGTGCCCATGCCCCATTTTCCCAAGGGAGGGCAGTGCCGCCTACACGTCTTGACGGCCAAAATCTGGGTTCCATTCTTGTCAATGCACCGTAGTGCCATCCTCATGCATTCTTGCAACAGACATTGTACTTCATTTTGTTTTGCAAAGCCACCGGCCCTCAGCAGTGTGAAAGCCTCCCTCCTTCACATAGCGACATCTGGCGCGTTACTGGGCTGCGGGTAAGGGCAAGGAGTGCCGCAGCCCAGCAGCTGGTTCTGTTTGCAACGAAACACTGCGAGTCGTGCCCCCGCCGACCTCGGCTGCTGCCCCAGTTGCAGCAGTTTCGTACAGGGGAAAGGGTGGTGGGGCTGGCATTGCCGAGTGCACGACGGGTCATGCGACGCACGCTGGATGTCGCTGCGGTTTGGTGGAGGCTCGCCCAGCCGGGCTGCCCTCCTCTCCACGGTAGGCGAGAGGAAGGCAGGACACACCGCCTCTGACCGAGGAGAGGAGCAAGACATGGCAGGCTGCCACCCTGGGCTGACTCACCAACTTTTCAGGCAGGCTTGGCACAGGCTGGCACCATGCCAGAATGATGCCTGTTGACATCACATAGACACTTGCAGGTTGTTCTATTTGCTCGGCGAGGACAAGGGTCCCATCGCAGCACTGCAGAGCGCACACCTTCGTTTGCGGGGGGCGAACGTGGGCAGGCGGAGGTTGGAACCCACGTCTAAGTCCCAGACGCGTCCAAATATCGGTGCGGTACCTTCCACCATCGCAAGCCGTTATAGCTGAGCGCATAGGCCCCATGAAAGCATTCGCTTCCAAGCTCCCAGCACCATGAAGAACGCGCTGCAACTCGCCCTCGCAATTGCCTGCCTGCTGCTGGCAGGCACAGCCGCCGCCAGCCAGGGGCGTGCCCGGAACGGGAAGGTGAGCAGGCACCTGCAGGGCCCGCCCAACTATCGACTGCCTCGCCCTCTGGGCTGGGCTGGCCAGCTGCCTCGCTGCATGCAGCATACTACTGCGCAGTAGCACACTCCTGGCGTCACCAATGGGCCCGCCCGCCGCTGTGTCTCACCGCCAGCCCCGCCTGCGGCGCCAGTTTGCGCCACCGCCACACATGAACCAACCAACCTTCATCCTCTCCTCTCCTCTGCCCCTCCTCTCCCTCCGCCAGACCCACCCATCCATGCACTCTCCAGGCGCTGCCAGGCGCGCGCTACTGGAAGGTGGGTGCAGGGTGGCAGCAGTGTGGGGCGGGCAGGGCTGGTGCAGGGTGTGGGTGCCTTGAGGCCTTACGTCCCGTCTCGCCGCACCTGGCCAGCTTGCTTGGCCCAGTCTCGGGGCCTTGGCCTGCATCGTTGATTTCCCTGGCCCTAAGGCAGCAGCCGGCAATGGTCAATGGTGCTGGTATGCGCTGCTTGCCACGGCCGCCTGCTGGCTATCACCAAGCAGCCTGCCCGGAGCACATGCCTGTGTCGGCGCCCCGCCCCCGTCTCCCCTGCTTCCAACCAACAACTGGCGTCCGGGCCTGCAGCGTGCTTGCGCTGCGACAAAGCTTGCAGTGCGGACCCCCTCGTAGCCCCACCACCCAATCCCAGCTGGTTCCCTGCCCCCACTGCAGCCCCTCTGCCCGCCACAGGCTCCTGCCCCTACCCCGAGGGCGCAGTCATCCGCTGCACCACCGACGGCGCCATCTTCCAAGTGGAGGGCGGCAAGAGGCGCTGGTTCTCCCCGCTGGCACACGCCCTGGCCATGGTACCCAAACCCGAGTTCGACTCCCCATCCGTGTGCACAGACATGCTGGCCTGCCCTGCCTGGCAGCCCATGCCGGAAGGTGCGGGGTGTGGGACGGGGTGGGGGTGCCGTCCTGCCTGCCTGAAACTGCTGCACACCTGGACGTACTGCTGCCTGCCTGAACATACTGCTGCACACCTGAACGCACTGCTGCCTGCCTGAACGTACTGCTGCCTGCTTGAACGGACGGCTGCACACGGCGCACACCACACCATCCGCCTGCGATCGGCCGCCCTCTTTCAGCCCTGCCCTGCCTTGCCCACACCCGGACCCAGCCCCACACACGGAACCCAGCCCCACACCCTAACCCATCCCCACACAAACCGCCGCTGCCGTGCCTTGCAGGCCCCTGCCCCTTCCGAGATGGCTCCATCGTCCACTGCTCCACCTCCGATGCCATCTACTATGTGGCGGATGGGATGAAGTCCTGGTACTCGCCCGCAGCTTGGGCCCTTCTAGACGACCCTTGGGTCAACTACGCTGGTTCCGCCCCATGCAGCGTGCTGGGTGCATGCCCGGAAGGCCCCCCCATGCCCGAGAGCTGAGGCCAGCACCTGGCCCTCTTGCCTCTCGCGAGTCAGCGAGCGAGCCGAGGCTTTGCTGTCTGGCACAGCTTATGACAAGTTTGTGCATTTATGATTCGATGGCAAGCACCAAGGGGTACGGGCGATGCGCAACCACCCTCTGCCATGCATTCCTTCTCCTGCCTGATCCCCCTCTTTGAGCCTGCACAGCATCACGGCACGACTCGTTTTGTCAACGCCACACATACATTCTTGCAAACAGACATTGTAATTCGACTTGTTGTAAAGCCACCCATCCTCAGCACTGTGCCAGCCTCCCTCCTTCACATCACGACAGCTGCCCAGGGCGGGCGGGGGCAAGGAGTGCCGCAGCCCAGCAGCTGGTTCTGTTTGCAACGAAACACTGTTGACTCGTGCCCCCGCCGACCTCGGCTGCTGTGCTACTGCCTCAGTTGCAGCAGTGCGTTTGAGGGGAAAGGGTGGTGGGGCAGGCATCAGAGGCATGGCCGGGTGCATGCCGGGTCATGCAAGCGTGCGGCGCTGTAGCCCTCCACCAGGTGCGCCATACAGGTTGAAGCCCACCCAGCGCTCCGCAGACCGCCCCTCGCTGCAACCCGGGGCGCTGCAGGGATTGCAGTGTCATTGATTGGATGATTATTTGATTGCAGAGCAGGTGGGAGGAAGGAGGGCGCAGCGTGCAGCGGTTGGCTGGCAGTGCACGGTGAACTGAGGGCAGCGGGGGAGCAGGACAGGGCGGCTGCTGTAAGAGAGGGGCCGTTTCAAAGTGTGAAGAGCGGAGGACATTTTGGGGGGGAGGAGACCCAGCCAGGGTGGCAATTCGACTGGTCGCGACTTGCGGGGCGTCCAGGCGGCGGTGGCGGGCAGCAGCGACACTACCGTTGCGCCCGTGGCCAGCCGTGCCAGTATGGGTGATCCAGGCAGATGCTCACTTGGTGTAAAACTCTCGAGCAGCAGCAATGTCTGCACAGGAAGGCTATGTGAAAGGGGGGCGTTGTTCGTCTGAGGCGCTGCTGCAGGGCGATCGGGACCGCCTCTGCGGGTAGGGACACACAATTCACACCGTCAGGGGGTGTTCAAATTCGATTTGGTGCCCTTGTGACATCGAGTTGTCCACAGCAGGGGCGCAGCAGGCTGGGTGCAGTGGCCCTCTGCTCATAGCGCAGCGCAATCCCCGACACACCCCTTCGATCGCACTTGACGTCCCAGCACTGCCCTTTTCCCGGCCCTCCAGCCGCTGCCCTTTGGCCCCGCCCTCCAGCGCGCCGCGCAGCGTTCGTGGATGGCTGCAGTCCGGCGCCAGCTGGCCCAAGCGGTTGCAGCACTTGCCAAGCAAGCTACTTCGGGCAGCAGGGTCGCTACCCAGCTGCACGGCGTCGCAGCCGCCCTCGACTCTGCAACCACCACCGGCCTTGCGCCCGGCAAGCAGGTGCTGGCCCCGCGTTGCGGCTGCTCATACGGTGTAGATTTCGCATGTTCTTCGCTGGCTGGAGGGGCGATCGCCCACAGCAGCAGCAGCACCGCTTGACGCAGCCGTCGGCGGGAGCGGCAGCGGTGGGGCCGAAAGAGAACTTGATTTGACAGATTTTGAATCGGGCGCTTTTGGGCGTTGCGATGTACTGAGATTGTGATCCGTCCAGAGTGGTTCAAGAAAGGACAGGATTTGGAGCTGCAGTCCACGAGCCCTGGGCGGCGGCACGCTGCTTCCGCTGCTCAGCAGAGAGCGAGCAGCAGCTTGCTCAGCTGCTCGCTCTCTGCTGCCCAGGTCGCGCCTGCTCATCCCCTGTGTGTGCCCTACCCCTCGCCCCGCCTGCAGTTCCCCTGGGGCAAGGTGTCGCTTGGCTTTGCAGCCGTCGGACTCATGACTGTGGCTGAGCCCCCAAGCGCCGGCTGCACCTCTGCAGTGGCCACCGCCCCCAAGGTGGGTGCTGCCTGTGCACAGGTTGCACGCCTGGGCTGCTTTGCATTATGCGTGGGTGACACGTCATTTCGGCACAAACCGGTGGAGTCTACCAAAAATGAATGATAAATTGAACCTAGAGTATGCGAATGCAAGGCATCGCATTCAGCATTGCCAAGTTGGGTGCTGCCTGCACCTCTTGTGCGGCTGGGCAGCAACCCGGGCGTGTCTGGCTGGGAAGCTGGCTGACTGGGTGGGCAGCACAGTGCGGCTGCCATGCCACGCAGCTCACGTCCGATACATGTCGGTCAGCACCCAGCCTCGGTCAGCACCCAGCTGTGCGTTGGGTCAGCGCTCGCATCTGCTCCTGCCCACCCTTCACAGCCGCGCCCCTTGTTTCTGATGCAACTTCTTCCCCCACATACGCTCGCAGGTAGCGGCGCCACCCGCGCCCGCCGCGCCCGCCCCCGCCAGGGCAGTCAAGCACAAGGTTGTGTTTGTGCTGGGCGGGCCTGGGTCGGGCAAGGGCACGCAGTGTGCGCGGCTTGTGGACGAGTTTGGGCTCAAACACTTCAGGTGGGGCTGTGGGGGTGGGACATGGTACCGCACACGAGTACTGCACATAAGTATTGCACATGGTAAAACACATGGTACTGCTGTGGGCAGGGCATGCACATGGCGACGTGGTGTGGCGTTTGCGATGCGGTGCAAGTGCAGCGCGTGTGCGGGCCTGCAGGAAAGCTGGGTGCATGCGCCGTCAATGATTGAATTAAAGTGGCCCTGCCCTGCCCCACCCCTTTGGCACCCACCCCGCGCTGCCCTGCCTCCCCGCCTGCTGCAGCGCGGGCGACCTGCTGCGTGCGCACATGAAGAGCGGCAGCCCCGAGGGCCAGATGGTGGCAGACATGATCAAGGACGGCCAGATTGTGCCGTCACACGTGAGCTGACGCTGCCCCTGCCCCTGCCTGCTGCGTTATGCTGGACACCTGCTGCCCCTGCATGCTGCGTTACGCTTGACACCTGCTGCCCCTGCCTGCTGCGTTCTGCTCGACACCTGCTGCCCATGCCTGCTGCATTACGCTCAACACCTGCTGCCCCTGCCTGCTACGTTATGCTCGACACCTGCTGCATTCAGTGCGAAGCGCTGCTGCTTGTTGTGGTGCTGCCTCTGCCTGCCACTGGTGCTGCTGCTCCTGGCGCCAGCCTGCAGCCACTCACGCACTTTGCCTGCCTCGCCCCCGCCCTCGGCACGTCATCTTCTGCCTGCCGCAGCGCGCCACTCCCAAGCGCTGCCTGTCAGTGTGGCACAATACCACCGCCTGCCTTCTGCAGCGCACCATGCCTTGCAGGCCCAGGCATGAGCAGTTGCAATATCACACAGCAACCCCTCCACTCTGAAAAACTTCCTTTTCCAATTGCTGGGATGACGCATCACCTTTGTGATGCCGCACCGCTGTGCATGGTTGAACGACCGCCCCACCTGGCGTGCCCCCTCACCTCCCTCCCTCCCCGCAGGTCACCATCAGCCTGCTGCAGCGTGCCATGGACGAAAGCGGCAGCGACAAGCCCTTCCTCATAGACGGCTTCCCGCGCAACGAGGAGAACCGGGGGCAGTTTGAGGCGCAGGTGGGGTGAAGTGTTGTGTGTGTGTGTGTTGGAGGGGAATGCCAGCTGGCGGGTCACCGGACGGAGGGCATTGGCTG
>JTEE01000325.1:216294-231910 GCA_002896455.3 Chlorella sp. ArM0029B | reverse complement strand
GCTTGCCCCTTCCCACCCCTCCTCACTCCTTCAATGCCCCGCCCCGCCCCGCCCTGTCTCGCCCCCTCCAGGTGCGCGAGGGCATTGTGCGGGAGATGATGAACTTCAACCCCGAAATGCGGCACGCCCAGCAGCTGCGGTAGCGCTCGCAGCAGACCCTGCCTGAGCCTTGAGCCCTCCTTACCACGGGTGCAACGGCGACACGCTGCGATAGCCAGTCGGGTCAGCCCGCCCGCAGCAGCCGCCCGCACTCGCCTGCAGCAGCATACTGCAAGCACCTGCAGCCGAATCGTGCATCCGTGGCCCGCCTACCCAGCATGCGCGCGGCAGGCCCAGCAGCTGGGTCAGCCTGCGGTGTCAGCTTGCCTGATCAAACCACTTTTTGGCACGTTCCTGACAGGCGTGTCTGCTGCACTTGCAGCAGTGCCTGCTGACTGCCTGCTTTGAGTGGCTGGCCAGCTTGCAAGAGCCACGCAGCCCTACACACTTTCTGTTCTTTCTGGTTTCCGTCACTTCCTGTTTTACCATTCCTGATGTTCAATCGCTCTCAGCACTGCCTCTCTCCTTGCCACACCACCTCGGTATTTATGCCGGCCAGCCTGCTTTGCAACCAACTTTCAGGTTGTCTTACCCGCAACGTGCGCCCCCTTGCACGTGTGTGTGTGCACGGCGAATTTGAAATGCAATACACCGAAGCAGTGTGGTGCTGTATGAGGGGAGGGAGGGGCAGGCAGGGCGACGGGTTGGCGGGAGCCCCTACCGGGCAGAGGTAGGGCAGCGGACTGCTGGCAAGTTGGGGACTGTGTGTGTGTAAGTTAAGTTGGCAGGAGGCAAGTGTGGTGGGTCGCCTGATCAGCCTGCCAATTGGCAGGTGCATAAGTAGGGCATAAGCAGAACGCAGGTAGTGGCTGCAGTGCGATTGGCCAGGGCGAGTAAAAGGAGGAATTGGCGTGCGAACTGGATGATGCCTTGAAGACAACATAAGAAGAGGAGGAGAGGTGAGGTGGTGGCGTGCAGGGTGGTCAGCGCAAGGAGAGCGTGATGGGCGGGAGCGGCATCCGTGCAGCAGAGGCAAAGGTCAAGGAGGGCGTCTGTGAGGCAAGAGTACAGAATGAAAAGGGGCGCACTAGGAAAGGAAGAGGTGTAAGTCGTCCGCAGCGTCGCAGCTGCGAGCGGCACAGCTGTGAGCGGCTGTCGCTGCGGCAGCACTTGCAGCTGCCGCTGCGTCTCAGGTAGCAATCGATGCACCCCGTCTGCTGCGCCCAGACATATCACTGCTGCTGCTCCTATTCCAAGAAGGTATGCTGCGGCGGCGGTGGCATTGGCGGCTGCCTGGGCGTGGACGGCGCATCCCCGCTACCGCTACCGCATTGCTGCTGCTGCTGGGTGTGCTGGGCGTGCTGGGCCTCCCCCACAAGCACGTCTCCTGCTGTCGCTGCTGCCCCTGCACCGCGCAGGCTGGCAGCAGCAGCACCAGGCGCCGGCTTCGTGCCCCTCGCTTGGAACAGCCGCTGGAGGCGCTCGGCTCTTACCCTGTACGACTGCTCACGCAACTCCGTCTGCAAGAGGCAGGCAGGCAGGCAGGCGGTAGGCAAGAGTTCGATCAGGCATCTCCCATGGTCAGACGAGGTCCAGGCAGGGCAAGGCACGCTTTCTCGTGGCCAAAGTGCCAAATGCCAATAAGAGCGCACTCTGAGCTGCCCCACAACTAACCACGCTTGCCAGCGCAGCATCTGCACAACCCACCCGCTCCTCGCCACCCCACCTTCAACATCAGCTCTGCACACTTGCTGCACATGTCCAGCCGCGGCGGCTGCTGCTGTAGCGGCTCGGGCAGGTTGAGGTGCACGGCGGGCTGAACTGCAATGACAGCCGGGCGCCGGGCCTCTGCTGCGGCGAGCTCCTCCGCTATCTGCGGCGCGAGCGGGGCAGGGAATGTCGTGCTGATTAGGAAACATGTACAAGCGTTCAAATGGCAAGGCTGAAAATGAGAGGGAGGTTGGTCAAGGTGGGAGCAAGACAGTGCAGACAGACGGGCAGGAGGGCAGGAGCAGGCAGGCAACCCTTCGCCGTGCGCTGCAGGGGCCAGAGGTGCAGCTGCGCTTCTAGGGGGCGGTGGCAGGAAGACTGCAGCAGCACCCAGCAGTGCAGGCAGCTGTTGCAGCCACAGAGGATGGCAGCAGAAGCAGGTAGTGGCAGCGGAGGAGGCAGCGGAGGAGCAGGCAGTGGGAGCAGAGCAGGGTCCAACGGAGGAGGAGGTGGTGGCAGCAATACCACCTAATAAATAATGAGCTACCCCTACAGCACGACCTTGAGTAATGCTTAACGTCAGAGCAGGTGGTGGCAGCGACAGCTGCAGCCAGCGCCCAACCCTCCCATTCCACTTGCAACCCACCCCCGCCCCCTCCCAGCACCCACCCTCGCCCCCTGCAGACCCCCTCCCTGAAGACCCCTGCCTGGAAGCGGAAGTTCCTGCCGCCTAGGCGCAGAGGGCCACCCGCATACCTTTTGCAAGGGCCCGCCCACCAGCCTGCTCGCCACACACTGCTGTGGCAGCATAACAGCGGCACTGCTTGCGGCACCACAGGCGGCACAGGTCCCCCTTGCAGCAGCGCCTGCCAGGCAAAGCAGCCGCTGTTCTCACGTGCTCGCCTGCTTGCAAGCGGAAGTGGCTGTGCAGCAGGTGAAGAACGGCAAGGCAACACCTGGCAGCTGAAGTCGTGCAGAGCCCGGTACGATGCAGCCACGCGCTGCCGCACCCATCCATTTGCAGCGCAGCACTCGTCGGTGCCGCCCTTTGCAAAGTCGGCGGCATGGTACGCAAAGGGTGGCCACCCTGGTCTGCAAGGCGGAACGCAGGTGTGCAGGCATTCAGGTGATGAGCTGCATGCAGGATATAGCTCAGGTCAGGGATGCAGCTCTGAGCTGGGAGAAGGCTGCAGGCACGGAATGCGGCTCAGCTCACAGGCTTCCGGCGGCGGCGAGAGCGGCACGAGCGCCGCCGCCCTGTTCCCACCGACCCACGGGCAAGGGCCCACCTGTTCGTTCGCCAGCTGAAGCTTGCGATAGTCAACGCGCAGCCTGTACACGAGCTCCGCGTCTTTCTGGCTCGGAGGCTTGTTCTGATTTCTTTGTTGAGCAGAGCGCCGAGGCGGAGCTCCTCCAGCCAAGCCGCGTGCGTGCCGGGCGCCGGCTGGCCTGACACCAGCCCAGTGAGCCACCCAAGCCAAGTCGGGGCCATGGCGCCGCTGGCCAGCGAGAGCGAGGCGCGTGAGGGTGCAGAACTATCTCGTAACTGTGCAAGGACGGGTCTGTTCGAATGACGGTTCAGAGGCAACTGCGCTGTCGCATGCGTTGGCGAGACCTCGCCACCTTCTTGGAGGGGCCAGCCGCCGGCGGCGCCGGGCTGACGCATCATGACGAGGCGGCGGGGTGCAGAATTATTTGCACCAGGCCTTAAGGAACAGTTTGTTATTTGGCCGTCATTGTCGACGGGCTGGCTCTAAATTGCGAAACCCTAATTCCGGCCCGGGCGGCGGCTCACGGTGATGGCTCGCCGCCCGCCGCCGCCGCCTTCGGGCCCGGGCGGTGGCTTGCCATCTCCGCTGCCGCCGCCTTGGGCCCCGGCGGCGGCTTTCCATAACCGCAGCAGCAGTCTCTTCTCCCCTTTCCCTCCCTCTCCCTTCCTTGCGGTGCAGCAGTTGTCTTTTGAAGAATGGTGATGAGACGGCTCTTCATTTGATACATCCGGTACCGGATGGCCAGTACAAACAAACAGTGCTCTTTCAGCACTAGCAAATTGGAAAACCCTACCCGTACTGTGCCTTGCATGCGCACGTCGCATGTGCAAGCAGCTGGGCAAAATTTAGCACAATTGCTTGCGCATGCCACGTGGCCATGAAAGCGGTTGAGCAAATGGAAAAGCACAGGAGGCCATGCACAGATCATTATGCACAATTCACCTTGAGTCGTGTGCAAATCCTTTTTTGCTCAGTTCATGAAGTGTGTAGTGACATGTGTTGGTTGTGCATTAGTTGATTTTGGTTGTGTAAATTAGGTTGTGCATGTGTTTTTTTGCCAGCCAAAAAGAACTGTGCAGCTCCGTCTGGATCTACTAGTGTTCCACCCTGCCGCTCCCTGTCGCCGCCGCCCGCAGCCGCTTGAATGCCCGCTGCCACGTGCTTCCCCTGCCTGTCCTGCCTGCTGCAGCCCACCGTCCCCCGCTGCCACGGCTCGCAAGGTGTAAATGGAGCACTGCTGCTCCCTCGTTACGACCGCATGCGGAAGCCACACGAGAAGACGGCGGGGGTCCCACCATCCTCCGTCGCTGCCGCCGCCAGGCCCTGCAGCCACCGCCCTTCGCATTTCCCGGAGAAGAGCGGCAGCAGGCGGCGCCTGGCGTCGGCGCCAGCGCTCGTCGCTGTTGTTGCTGGCCTTGGTGTGGCTCCGTCCGGCTGAGACCGATCCACGCACTGCCCAGTGTCCGGGCAGCAGGCCTGCAGCAGCGCGCCAGTGATGATGCCTGCAGAGGGGCACACAGGGCGGGAGGCCTGCTGTGAACCCTGCTGTGCTCGTGCTGTGCGGTGCGGTGCTGCCCTGTGACGTGGCGGTGTCAGCAGGCGGTGTGGCATATTGGAGATCCAGGGCTCATGGGGCGGGAACGGGAAAGTTGTGAGGACAAAGGAGGTGGGCGCAGGCAGGGTGGGCAGGCAGGGGGTGGGCTGGCGGTGGGCAGGCTGAAGGACGGGCTGCACTGCCTGCTCATGAGCAACCCACAACAGGCAGTGAGCCACATGGCCTAGTCCTCCGCTTGCAGTCCAGAGCCAGCCACCAGGCACACATCATAGCACCCTCCCCCCATCCTCCCCCCTGCGCACCCTTTTGTGGCTCCCTTACCTGCAGTCTGCTGCGCTGGCGATGACATCAGGGTCGCCAGGGGCTGCGATAGGGCGGGCCTCAGGCTTCAGCTTGCGATAGAAGAACTGCGTGGAAAGGGGGAGGGGACGTGTTGGGAAGCGAGGGGCACAGGGACGTGGGGGCGTGGCCCACAGGCGCCATATGCATGCATGCTGGCCAAGCCAGCGGCAAGGCCGAGTCAAACAAACAACCATAGCCTAAACGGGTCGACGTGGCAGGAGTGCCCACAAAAAATGGCCAGCAGCAGCTACCTGGTTGAAGCACTTGTAGGAGCAGATGGCGGGGGTATCGCATTTGCATGTCAACTGCACAGGAGTCACGGCAATAACACCAGGTAAGGCAAGGGAAGTGGGTGGCTTGGCTCTGTTGTCTACCAGGCAGATGCATGTCTACTGCCTGGCCCTCGCAGCAGCTCTCCCTCCCTTCTTGCCACACCTCCACCCCAACCTTGCCTCAAACGGCCCGCCCTGCCTCACCCTACCCCTTCTAACGTCTCCAGGTGCTGTGCCCTCCCTCCCTCCCTCCCTCCTTCCTCATCCGCACCCCAAGCCTGCCTCAGTTCGGCCCGCGGGTCTCATCTTGCCCCTTGAACGTCTCCAGGAACGTGGGGATGTCGCCGCGCTCTCAGGGCTGTCGGCAAAGGTGCCGTACTTCTCTGCAGCACAGCAGCAGGCAGCAACGGTGCAATGTCCGCACGGCAACTGCCCCAGGGTTGGTGCCGGTACCGGCAGATGTTGAGGGGAGGCACGGACCCCCTATCCCACCCTAGGATACGTGTGGAGGTTGTACAGGGGCGGCGGCCCCAGCCATCCCCATCCCGCCCTGGTGCCGCACAAGCACAAGGACCAGGGTCGATCAGTTTGAGTGCGTGCGATGTGCTGCCCCACTTGAAATCGATACCTCCCAACCCTCCCAGTGGACAGCGAGCTGCTGGAGGCTCGTGTTGAGTCCCAGGCTGCCCGCCTGCAGCCCATCGGCACCGGAGACTTCCTGGCGGCGCTGGCCAGCGACAACACTGATGACGACGTATTCTGGATCATGAGGGCTGATGTTTGCAAGGCGGCTTTGCAATACAATACGCCGAAGCAGTTTGGCGCGGTTCGAGGGGAGGGAGGGGCAGGCAGGGCGAGGGGTTGGAAGGAGCCCCGACCTACCGGGCAGAGGTAGGGCAGCGGACTGCTGGCAAGTTGGGGACTGGGTGTGTGTAAGTTAAGTTGGCAGGAGGCAAGTGTGGTGGGTCGCCTGATCAGCCTGCCAATTGGCAGGTGCATAAGTAGGGCATAGGCAGAACGCAGGTAATAGCAAATTGGTTGGGTGGACAAGTGGCAAGCTGGGCACGCTTTCAAGCCGTGTTGAGCCCACGAAAAGCACTTTGGCGGTAACTGAGAAAAGCACGTACACCAGATTCGAATCATAGGCGAGGGAAGGTGGCGCCCAGCACACCTCCGGGCGGTGGCACAGGCGCGCGCGTGAGCCGTACTGTCACGTCCAGCCACCTGGCCAGCTGCCGGGTAGCTGCCAAGTAGGGCTGCACGACGTCCAGTACCAAGCCGGCCTGCCGCACGGTCACAAGATGGGGCCTGCCCGCCTGCAGAGCAGCGAGGGTGGAGGGTGGTTGTGGCACGGAGCAGCGAGAGGGGGTTAAGTCACCGAAGTGGGCAGGCATGGCGTTGCGCAGGCACGGCATGCCGGCGACAGCAGGCGGATGCACCTGGCGACTGCACTGCATGCTGGCAACTGCGCTCTGGTGACAGCAGGCGACAGTGGGTGGCAGCGGGCGCCTGCACGGCATCGCCTCTCTCTCTGCCTTCCCTGCCCTGTGCCTTCGTTCCCCTGTGACAGGGCAGCGCGCCACCACTTGCCTGGGCTGCCCGGAACACCACGCTGCCCCCAGGCGTGCTTCTTGTCTGGCCCGGGAGCGGCCTCCGCCCGCCGACCACCACTGCAGCATGGGTGGGGCAGATTTGGAAGTGAGTGTGAGGGGAAGCCGAGCACACGGCTAATGGGCAGAAGGGGTGTGTGGGGGGGGGAGTGTGAGGGAGGCCGTGGGCACAACAGGGGAAGGGGAGGGGGGCAAGTGGGGCATCAAGCACCGAGATGGGGATGCAGCTGCTGGGGCAAAAGAGCAGCCCAGCAGCGTCCGGCCCTGGCACAGGCAGCAAGCCAGCACGCTGCAAGCCACACAACTTGGCAGCAGTCTGCGTCTGCTGTTGCATATCGCTGCGGTTGCGTGCAAGGGCCCCTCCTGCCTGCTACCTTGCATTCATTTGCTCACCACGATGACTCATTTGCACCACCACGATAACTCACCTGAAAGGCTGTTCTGGGCGGCGGTAAAGTCAATCGGGGCGGCGCCTCTCAAGGTGAGTGAGGTCATCACAGGCGCCTGGCCCTGCAGCCGCACAACGTGTGAGCAAAATGCAACACATGTCAGAGTAATGCAACACCGTCTGCAGTGGCAATGCAACACGTCGTCTCCAAGAGATTGCAACACTGTCTCCATGGGACTGCAACACTTTGTCCAAAGGCAGTGGGCTGAGCCCTGGCAAGCCGGTTGCCCAAAGGCGTCTCAGAACGGCGCAACAGCAGAGCACGAGAGTGCACGAGAGGGTGAGAGGACGGAGAGGGCGAGTGCACGAGAGGATGCGCCCTTTGGCTGAGGTGGCATTCGCCCCTTTGCGGCGCAACACGCGCCCCCGAGCGACGTACCGGGAAGGCAGGCGTGCCCAGCCGGGCTGCCACTCGTGTCGCATTGGCGCCGCTTGTTGACAAGAGCTGCAGGGCGGCAGGTAGGCAGGCCTGGGGATGCACTCTAGAAGGAATGCATGCCTGCATAGTTCAGCCAGGGCACCACACGCACGAAGACACAGACACAGGTGTCCACATGCACGCACCAGCGGCACACTGGCGCCTCCACCCACGCACCCACCCACCAGGCCACTCACGTTCATTGTGCTGCCTGCTGGCAGGGCGCCCGTCTTCACGGCACCCCCATGAAGCCATGCAGGCGCTGCCCCCCAACAACTGCGGCAGGCAGGGAGGCAGGAGGGAGGGAGCGAGGCAGAGCACGGGGCTTGGTTGGTGTGTGAGGAGGCTGCAGCGCCTGGAGCTGGCACGCCCACACCTCCTGCTTCATGCCTCCTCATCTTCTCTCAGCGTGTGGCTCGTCTGGAAATCGAGACAGCCTTCCAAGGGTGAGCCCCTGGGTGACACGTCTGGGTGACACGTCACTTCAGCACGCACATCCCTGTGACGCTCAATGAGCCAAGATCAGAGTGGGATCCTGCAATGGCAGGCAGCACACGCCCATGCCGCCTGCCGCACACAGCAGCTGCTCGGCGTCGCGCAACCACGCAGCCCAGCTATAAGTGCCCAACTTAGCCCTACAAAAGCGTGTGCCACGCAGCGCTTACTCACTGAGAGGGCTACTACTGAGCGCGTCATCCGGAGCACAACCAATCGATGCCTAACCAAGCGTACCCCCGCCCACCCAGCAGCCCACTCACCGCTGCCCACCCAGCTGGCGGCCGTGAGCAGGGACACCGCCCCGTCTAGCCACGGCCGCATCTGTGCCACATTTGTCACCCCGTCCATGACGCCGCAGGGTCGCTGCCCAAAGCTTTCCACCCCCAGCAGCACATCCTCGCCTGCCGTGGCCCCCAAAGCGATGTGCGGGCCGCCGCTGTCGCCGTTGCAGGCGCCGCGCCGTTGCACGACGGGGAAGTCTGTGGGTGGGGAAGCAGGCGGGGGAGGCGGGGGAGTGCGGATGGTGGGGGTGATGCATGGAGGGGTGAGGAGGTGGGACGGGGGTCACGTGCACAAGCGGCTCTCTACTCAATCAGCAACACAAGCGGCGTTTTTAGCTGACTATACTATACCTAGAGCAGAGCGGTGCAGCCGTCGGCCAGCATGCACGAGACAGACCAAGATGTGTGTGCATGCGGAGCCTTCAGCCCACCTTGGTGCCGCACTGCACGGCACTGCTTTCAACAAGTGACCCATGCACGCCACAGCGTTCACATCTGGACAACCTCGATGTGCCCTTCCCCTGCCAACCCAGCCCACCCATGTCGGTGTGCCCCCTCCCTGCCAGCTCAGCTTCTCAGCCTACCCATGCTGGCCGCGCACACCATCGAGTTGCTGCCGCTGAGCCAGGAGAGGCTCACATCCCGGCGCTGGCCCGCACTGTCCAGGTACGTGATGCCGCCCCAGCGGGATGCACAGTCTGACAGCGGCAACAGCTTCATGCGTAGCTGCACTGGGGCAAGGGGGCAGGGCAGGGTGTCTGTCTTGTCTTGCGGCTGTTTGCATTTCCGGTTGCGAGCTGCAGCGGCAACCGTCAACTGTGTTCAGACGAACACGGTGGAACTGGAGGGCAGGAAGGTAGAACAGTCTGAGTGTCTGAGCGCTGCGCAGGTATGAGAACAAGCGGGGAGCAAGGCTCAGGGCAGGTGACTTGCAGGCGTCCCCCCTTCTGTTTGCACAGCATTCCATCAAGCACGGTCGCCCATGCACTCCGGGTCAAGGGCTGGAACGCTGGAAAGTTGGACCGCTGGAAGCCTGACCTGAAACTAGGCAGTACATGGCACACCGTCCGCCTGTTGTAGGTCTGCTGCTGCCACCTCACCCCACATACTGCAGCAGCTGCCACCTCATCCTCACCTGCTGCAGCTCTTCCTAAAGGTTGGGGCTGCCCGGCACT
Source organism: Chlorella sp. ArM0029B (assembly GCA_002896455.3). NCBI lineage: Eukaryota > Viridiplantae > Chlorophyta > Trebouxiophyceae > Chlorellales > Chlorellaceae > Chlorella > Chlorella sp. ArM0029B. Next base: position 222,291 of record JTEE01000325.1, on the reverse strand, counting down.
TGTTCTGGGGTGGTGCGCCCCCACCCCAGGGCCACCAGCTCTCGGTAGCTGGGCAGCGCAGGCTTGGCTGCGGGGAGGGAGTGGATTGGGAGACGAGGGATCCTTATGGAATTGAAAACGCGTGGCATGCAGGGCAGCGTGGTTGGGCAGTGCAGGCAGGGCAGGCAGGGCGAGAGGGCAGCAGCAGATGGGGACCGCGGCGCTGTGGTCACAGCATGAGTCGGGCGGGACGGGGCGAGGCAGGGGGGGCAGTGGGCACGGCAGCTGCATGGCCCACTCCGCTGCCCCATGCCCCTTGCTGCAGCTCCCATCTGTGCCATGCCCGCCTGCTGCTGTGGTGTCACGCGCTTTGCCCGGTTGCAGCCATCCCCGGTCCCTCTGGGGCGCGCGCACGTGTGTGGGCTGGCAGCTGCACAACCGGGCGGGTGCTGGGGGTATCCAGCACCAGCAGCGCCAGGTCGTTGTTCACCATGTCGCGCCGGTACCCCCACACAAAGGCGGGGTGTGGTACCGCCCGTACCACCCTGCGCAGCTCGTAGTCGGCGGGGCCATCCAGGGTGCGGCGGTATGCTCCAATGCGTACCTGCAGCGGTGGGCAGTACAATCGCCGGTAGCTACAGGTGACGGCAGGGTCTGCTGAGGAGTGCTGCAGATGGTATGTTCAGCAGCCGCAACTAATAAATGCCAGCAAGAGAATCCACGCAGCACAAGCAGACAGACCGGCAGGCAGGCAGGCAGGCAGGCAGGCAGGCAGGCAGGCAGGCAGGCAGGCAAGCAGGCTGGCAGGCAGGCAGATGAGCAGGCAGTTGTGCAGGGCGGCTGCTGCCTTACAATGGGCAGGGAGATGAGGGGCGGCAGCAGCTTGCCGGTCTCTATGTCCACCAAGCACTGCACATGATGGCAGGCAGGTTGGAATGAACTAAGCACAGGGTGTCAGCACAGCCGCAGTGGCCCCCCGTCAAACAAGCCACCTGGAGGCACTGGCCAATGCTGGAACACCACTTGCTTGCGCCCACACATAAGCGCTGGGACTTACGTGAGCAGCTGCAAGAACGAGGGAGGGGTGTATCAGGCTGCCTGCGGGGGCGGAGGCGCACGCAAGCCGGAGTGAGGGTGCTGGATGGCAGCGGTGGGGCAGGTGTGGTGGTAGTATGGCAGCCCCTGCTCAGCCTGAGCCCTCATTCAATCATACAATCATTTCACAGTGCTGCAGCAACACAAAGTGGGACGCACATGCGTTGTCCCAGCATTTCTGAAAAGCAAAACTAAGGTTATTTTTACTCCAAAAAACCAAATCCTGAGCCCTCCATCCTCACCCCCGCAGCGATGACTCCGACCGCCTCCGTCGCTGTACCGCAGGCTGAACGTTTCCAAGGAAACCTGTACGCACAGACGTGGCAGACGAAACCGAGGGCTGAGAGCGCTGGGTGTGCACATCAGGGGGTGAGTGGTGGGAGGGCTGATCTCCAAAAAAAAGAGGCTGATCAGACGGGGCTGGCCCGATGCCCACCCGAGCGCAGGCGCTACAAAGCGGGCAGCCCTGTGCCCACAAACAGTACCCACGTTCCTGCCTGCACCTCGTACCTTCCCTGTACAGCGGCAGACCCGCCGACAATGCTGGCACCGACACGGTCTTCCTGCACCTGCCTGCACGCAGGGGCTCAACCGTGACAGAAGTGAGCGGGCGGCAGGCGGCGCTGGCGGCATCCGCCCCCCCGCCACGAGGTTCACAGCGACCGGCGCGCTTGGCGTCTATCCATGAAGATTGCTCACCTGCTAGCGATGGCCACCCATGGGAGCACCAACAACGCAGCGCGCGACATGCCGGCGCCACGACGGGCAGGGCGCTTGCTACCGGTGCAATTGAAATCTTGACAATGAATGATACGTGCTACGCCATGCAGAGACAGGTGACGCGCGATGCCCCACCCACTTCCAAGCTGTTCTGTGTGCGCGCGTGGAGCGGTGTTCAACGATGACCAGTTCTTCTAAGTAGACCGTCGGCCGGTTCTTACAAGAGATTCAAGTCCATTCAGGCACATGAGCCATACAGTCAGACTCTATGCCGTGGCAACCGCCCCAAGCGGGCGCATGGGCGAGTAGCTGCAAGAGCCGCCTGCCTGCCTACATGCAGCACGGCTGTGGACCTGAAAATTGCAGGAAGTGTGCGGAAATACAGTCACAATCGGACATTAGACCAAGGCAGAAATGTGGTGTAAGCCGGCATCACGTATGCCCGTTGACTGGCGGTTTAAGGGCGGCAGCTGCGCCGTGCTTCCTTCCCACAGAGAAACAAAAATGGTGCGGCTCCCACTCCTCGCTTTACCAACCAAGCCTGTAGGGACCGCCTTGTCCCAAACTTCTGAAAGTGCAAGCTTGGTCCGCAGCAAAGCCTTGCATAATCATCCTCACGCCTCACCTCACGATTCAGTTCCTTTCCATTTAAACAAAAACACACACACACAAAAAAAACACCAAAATGGCGCCACATATCTACGAACAGTAGAGGATGAAACCGTTTGCATGATGCAGGCACTCACCGGCCATCATACTCATTGCACGGCAGACGGGCGCCGCCTTGCGCCGCGCCGCAGGACACTGCCCTCACAATGCCTGTCGTTTTACCCATGCTGGCCAGCTTTATGCGAGAGGCCTTGATAGGGGTGGGGGTGGTGACATGCACCGTGAGTTTGCAGACCTTGCACAGGGTGCCCAACATGGGAGTTGGGTCTCCGTATGGCGGTGATGTGGCGGGCACCACCCAAAAGAGACCACAGTCAGGTAGGCGCTCTGTCGCCATCGCCAGTGGTCCATCAGGATTGCAGCTAGTCTATTGCATCGCGCAACCGGCGTCGATCGCGCTGCAGCGCCGACCTGACGTATGTTCCTTGGGCTGCGGGCAACTGCACAGGGCGCAAGCTTTCTGGGCTGGAGCGTGGCCAGGCCCCACGCCGCCAGACGTCAGCGGGGAGCCTCCGGAACAGCGATCCGCTCGATGGCCGCTATGCAGGCGCCTGCCCCCAAACGGGCCAAGCTGAACGGAGGGGGCTGGGAGCACCATCTGGGGCCCACGTACTACGTGACGGGCCTCCAATTGACCGATCATGTGATGAAGGTGCCGCTGGACCACAGCGGTGAGCGCCGCCTGCGGCCCGCCCGCCCGCCCCATGTCACCCGATGTCTGACCCCTCTGCTGCCGCCTTCGTCGGCCTCTTCTTGTGGCCTGGATCCTCTGCACTGCTGCTGCTGCCGTGCATGCAGTTGCCGTGCTGCCCGTGCATGCGCGGCGCGGTGATTGCACTGGTGACGTGCATTTGTACTGGTGCAGCGCTCGTGGGGCCTTTGCCTTTGAGCTTCTGACAGGCATGCGTCATGCATGCATGGTGCACACATATTGGGGTCTGCCACAGCGCGCCGCAGCCGTGCATCTTTGCACACCCGAAAAACCTGCTGCGGCAACACTCCTGTACCCAAACATCGTGGCATGCTGCCGGTTTGTTTGGTGCGTGCGCTTGCAATTGCTGCTATTGCACCCACTGCCCGCTTGTTGGGTGCTAGCAACTTGCACATTTTGTTGGTGCTGTTGCAGTGTTGGGCTGGCCGAAACCACCAGCCGTTACTCACTGCTGCCACTCCCTCCCCGTCTCTACCCGTTCCTCTTGGTTCCTCTTGGCCCACCAACCAAATGACGTTCGCTGCGCCTTGCTGGGTGCTGCAGGCGGGCAGGCGGGCACGGTGGACCTCTTCTTCCGTGAGCTGGTGCACCGCAACCGGAAGGACGACAAGGGGCTGGGATACCTGCTCTTCCTGCAGGGTGGGTTTGGGCCCCCGGCAGGGGTGCTGGGAGGGCAGTTCATGCAAGAAATGGCGGCTTGGGAGGGTGGGAGGGTGCTGAGGTGCCTCCTCTTCTTGTGTGTGTCACAGTCACCCCGCATAGTAGGCCCTATTGGACCGGGACAGGTCTTCTTGCAGGTTGGTTGCAGGGGGCGGGGCGGGGGCAGGGATTTGGGGCTGATGCAAGAATTGTGGTTTCTTTGGACATGGGGGGAGGGTGCTGGGGTGCCCCCTCCTCTTCCTGCAACCGGTGCACGGGAGGTGTGAGGTGGGGAGCGAGGAGGTAACGAGAGGGCGCTGGGGCGCAGCACGGGGGCTTGCTGGGGTCGGGCAGTAGGTTGACCAATCAATCAATTACATTTCAAGTCCAGCGGGGAGTCAGCAACAGTAGGTGCTGGCTGGGGCCGGGCTCTGGCAGCCGCTCCCGCTTTCGTGGGGCGAAGCAGCGTGGCATGCACTTGTGGGGCGAAGCAGCGTGGCATGTGCCCCGCTGCCCATGCTGTGCCAGCCTGGACCCCCAAAACTCTCATCCTATCTTGTTTGTGGCCGTGTCAGCCGTTTCCTTCGACCTGTGATCGTCCGTCTTCTTTCCAGCCTCTTACACACCGCCCCCTCCTCTGCCTCTTGCCGTCCTGTGGGTGCAGGGGGGCCTGGCTTTGAGGCTGCCCGCCCCACCGAGCTGACGGGCTGGGTGAAGCAGGCCTCAAACTACTTCCGCATCATACTGCTGGTGAGCGCTGTCATTCATTATCATGCATTTCACAGCGCTGCAGCAACACAACAGTGTGCCGCAAATGCGTTGTGGTGAGTCCTGCTCTGTGTCCTTCTTTTTGCTTTCTTCTTGCTGGGGGGACCTGCATCTCATCTCTCCTTTCTTTCTGCTGGTGGGGTCCGTTCTCTCCCCTCCTGCTTCACATCCACACATTCTTCCTCACTGCTACTGGGTTCCACCTTCTTCTGGAAGGGGCTTGCCAGCTGGCAACCTTTTGGGCACCCCGCCTCTCCTGCTACCTGCCTCTGCCCTTCCCCCATCACCTCTTGCTTTTTCCGGACCGGCGCATCATGCGAGGCGCTCTTGGCCAGCATGTCTGACACCCCAACTCAGCCTCTGCCTGCCGTCATTCTGTTGCACTCTTGCCCTCTGCTGGACCAGCGGGGCACGGGGGGCTCCTCCCAGCAGGGAGGCGGCTTCCCTCCCCCGCTGCCCCGGACAACCCTCAACCCAAACCTGCCATGTCCTTGTTGTTTTCCTTGGTTTGGGGTTCCTCCCCGGTCAACCCCCGGCAATTCTCAAGTTAACTTTAACACAAAGTTATACAAGTATTATGCAACTTCCTCGGATTGAAAAATTAGTATTAACTACTACATGTCATTTCCCTGCACCCTTGTCCTCTGCAGGACCAGCGCGGCACGGGGCGCTCCTCCCCCGTGAGCCCCGACAACTTGGCGCGCCGCGGCACCCCCGCCGAGCAGGCGGCCTACCTCAAACACTTCAGGCGCGCCCGCTGCACTTCTTGACCCTGCTGCGCCTGCTGTGCTTGTGCTGGGCCTGAAAAGGACGGTGGAGATCTCTTGAAGCTCTTTCTGGCGGGGGCATCACTGGGCCTGTCGGCACGTAGGCTGGAATTCAGGCCGTCTCACCTGCCATGCCCCGCTCCGCTCCGCTTTGCATGCTTTTGGCCCAGTAGCAGCAACCATGCAATGGCAGCACCCCTCCCGCACGCTCACCTCCTCGACTCACTCTCTCCCCCTCCCCAGCCCAACCCACCCGTCCCTCCCTGCCCCACCACTCTGCAGGGCGCGCAGTTGTTACACTGACTGCTGCCTTTGGCTGTGTTTCCTGTCGCCTTCGTCAACCCCACGCCATCTTGCCCTCTTGCCATCCTCTCCCCACCTCCTCTGCAGGGCCGACAGCATTGTGCGTGATGCAGAGCTCATCCGGCGGGCCATCGTGCCTCAGTCCGGCCCCTCGGGCGGCCGCTGGAGCCTGCTGGGCCAATCCTTTGGCGGCTTCTGCTGCGCCACCTATCTCAGCATGGCTCCCGAGGGTCTGGTGGAGGTGTTGATGACGGGAGGCATACCGCCGGGGGTGGAGCAGGCGTGCTGCGCAGAGGACGGTGCGTTGAGGCGGGGTGATGCTTGGGGCGGCGGGCAGGGGTGGGG
>JTEE01000325.1:186534-201719 GCA_002896455.3 Chlorella sp. ArM0029B | reverse complement strand
TGGGGCAGGGGCAGGGGGATGGAAGTCGGCAGGAGACGGCAGCACTTGCAGGGGGAAACAGGGCGTCATGTGCCACTTGGGCAGGGGAGCAAGCAGCCTGGGAGCAGGCGGCATCAGCGTCTGCCACCCAACGGGCGGGGGACGAGCTTGGGAGCAGCCGGCGCGGGCATCAACACCGGCAGGCTTGGCAACCTGGGCAGGGGCCTGGCAAGGCCAGACCAGACCAGTACAGCCTGCCTGCCTGCAGCAGGCCTGCCTACAGCACATGTTTACAAAAGCACCCGCCTTCCCGCTGCCTCCCCATCGCCCGCCCTGCACCGCCCATGCCCCCTCCCCGCCCTGCAGACGTCCCCTCTTCCCTGTCGGGCCTCACCAGCCTGACCACCCTGTCCCTGGACAATGCGTTTGCCTCCCACTCGTGGGGCCTCTCCACCTGGGAAGCCAAGCTGGCGTGCCTGGGGTGGGTGACGTGGCATGCCTGCTGTGCTGACGTGGCAAGATGTGGCAACGCTGCGCTGACGTGACACGTGCATGCTGTGCTGTGGCACGCCATGCAGACGTGACACATGCATGCTGTGCTGATGTGGCAACACTGCGCTGACGTGACACGTGCATGCTGTGCTGTGGCACGCCATGCAGACGTGACACATGCATGCTGTGCTGATGTGGCAACGCTGTGCTGACGTGGCATGCGTGCATGCTCCCGGCAGCAACCGCGGCTCTGCAGCTCGCTGGTGCCTGGGTCCTGGCTTGATGTGGGTTCTCTTTGACATAAAAGCACCCCCTCTGTCAACCCGCGCTGCCCTGTGCCACCCCCTCTACACCTCCGCCTTCCCACCGCACTCGGCCCACCCCGCCCCACCCCGCCCTCCTTCTTCTGTGTGTGCCGCAGCCCGCTGAAGCAGCTGCTGTACCTGGAGCTGGCTGAGAACGAGCTGGCGGCCATACCAAGCTCGGTGGCGGGCCTGCGCTGCCTGGAGACGGTGAGCAGCGGCGGGCAGTAGAGTGGGGCGGCGGCAGTAGCGACGGGGTGGTAGTAGTGGGGTGGCTTGGCACGGTGTAGTGCAGGAAGAGGGAGACTCTGCAGGCTGGTGTGTTGCCTGCTTGCGGACTTGCAGCGTGGCGCGGCACACCGCCCTGGGATTGATTGGTTGCCCGTGCTTGGCTGCTGACCCCACCCTGTCCTTCGCTTTCACAAAACTCGTTTTTTCACTCTGCCTGTTCCCCCCCACCGTCCCGCCCCTCCCTGGTGTATGCAGTTGAAGCTGGGGCTGAACCCTCTGACTCAGGAGGGCCTGGTGGAGGGGCCCTACCTTGAGTCGCTGCTGCACCTGGACATGCGAGGGGCACGCTTTGCCACGCTGCCCCAGGTGCCGCCCCTCTTGCGCTGCTTCACAGCACAAGCTTTGCCTGTGCTACACTTCTGCGGGCTGCGTTTGGCCGTTGCCTGGCGTTGCCTGGCATACTTTCTTGCCCGCATGCTCACTCGTGGACCCCACTTACGCCTGGCCCTCCTTCTACTTTCCTCGCGCTAACTGGCCCCCTTTCCCTTCCTTCCTTCCCTGCAGCACTTTACGCGCGCCCAGCACCTGCAGTTCCTGGGCCTCTCCTGCTGCCACGAACTGGTGCTGGACAGGTGGGGGGGGAAGTAGTGGCACCGCTCATGCTTGCAGGGGGGAAGGGAGGTGGTTGCAGGGAGGAGGCTGGGTGGGGGGCATGGCTTTGCTGCCGTGTTGCAGGGGGGGTGGCTGCGTGGGTGAGGCTGGGCAAGGCAGCCTGCCTCGCTTTACCTGTGTCGCATGTTAGGTGTGGGGCGTGGGGCCTTTCAGGCTTCGTTAGGGAGGGACCGGGGTGGAAGACGTCTGTGCCCTTCCATCAAAAAGGACCTGGTGGGATCTGTGTGGACATGCATGTGCCAAAGTGGGCTGTCAAGACGAGAAAGAGGCTCTGGGCGGTGCAGAGACGACATATGGGGGAGTGCGGGGTGCACCGCCGGCGCCCTTGCCCAAGCACGCCCTCGCCCCTTTCATCCCGTTACCCAACGCCACGTCAGCACCGCCTCCCAGCCCCGCGTGCCTTGCCCTTCTCCACCTGCCTCCCACTGCCTCCCCGTCTCCCCGCTGTTTGTTGCCGCAGGGCGCTGGCCGAGGGCGTGCTTGGGCGCCTGGCGGGCCTGACCACGCTGACGCTGTGCGGGCAGATGATGAACACGGTGGACAGCGCTCGCATGATGCTGACGCTGGGGCGCATGCTGCCCGCCCTGGAGATCATCAGCCACGGGGAGGAGGAGGAGGAGGGGGAGGGGGGCAGCTCGGACGAGGAGGAGGATGATGAAGAGGAGGAGAGCGAGGAGGAGGAGGATGAAGGTGGGTAGGGCGGTGGGGGAGCAGGCATGAGGGTGGGAGGGGGGTTTGCAGGGTCAGGGGATGTGAAGTGTGTGGGCCCTGTGTTGGGAGAGGGGCCCCTGGGCAGCTGGGTTGCAGCAAGAGGCTGGACCTGTGACATGCACTCTCTGGCGGCTAGAGAAACTGCACAGCTGTGCCTCCTGCTGTCAGACATTTGCTTGCCTAGCTTGCTGTGCCCGCCCGACTTCTCCCTGGCCCCACCCCGCCGGTTCCCCTCATGCCACCCCTGCCCTGTTGCAGACGAGAGCGAGTTTGAGAGTGAAGAGGATGAGGAGGAGGGGGAGGGGGAGGGGGAGTGGGTGGAGGACAGCGGCGGCGAGGAGGGCGGGGCGGGCCCGGCTAGTGAGGACGGCGACGGCGACAGCGACGCCAGCAGCATGCACGACTGGCTGCCCCGTGGGAGTGGGGCAGGGGCTGCTGCTGCCCCCGGCGCCGGCGGGGCCTACGGCGCGGACTTGTATGTCGACTTGCCCGGGGGGGGGGCCTTGTGGCCTGGGGATGGTGTGCACATGTTGCCTGACGGATCTACGCTGCTGGAGCACGATCCGCTGGTGGACGGCGGGCTTCTGCCCTACCCAGCGCCCGGCGCCGGCGGCTACTACGGCTATGGCTACCCAAGGCATCATGGGTAGTGAGGCTGAGACGCGCTGCAGGTAGTGCAACGGTGCCAGCTGCTGAGGTGGCGCCCCGCTGGCTGGCACCGCGGCACGCCGCACGCGGTAGCCGCCACAACTGCCACACCTCGACTTCTGTTGTTTCCACCCCATTGTTTCCACAGCATCCCCCCGGCAATACGCCCCCTGTGAATCTGCGCCTGCTCTTTCTGAAACCTGTTGACATCCTGCGTTGGCGCTCGCTCCCTACTACCGCCCCTTGCCCTGCCCGCCTGTGCTGCATTTGTATGCCTGCCCACACCCCTGCTCTGTGCCTCCCAGCTGCCGACCCCTGCCGCTGCTGAGCGTTCTTTACTTTGTTCTTCTTTCTTTTCTCTCTTTCTCTATGCACTCTTGCCAAGTCACCAATTTGCACAGTGTGCTGCACATACCTGTCAACACTCTAATCGAGTGGCTCACATTCGCACCTTGACAGCTGAGCGGCGCCGTTCGCTGGCGGGCTGTTACAGGAGGGGGGCAGGGGCGGGGCGCAGGCGCAGCCCAGTGCCTAATCCACGTTCGCTGGTCGTCTCAATTGCGTGTTGGGTTCCAGGGGCAGTGTACAGCAGAGGTGGCATGTACATACATACAGGGGAGAGCAGGGGCGGCATACACATGTACAATGGCAGCCGTTGCAAGCACGAGCTTGCTGTTGACATCATCTCTTGGCTGGGCTGGGTCTGCTCAATACCCAGGCCATGTCCTGGTCTCGTCATCAGGTTGGGAACACGGCTGGAAAGCGTGTGCACGCACACTCAATACACACACAACACTCGATGTACAAGAGGATGGGAAATTTAACCCAGGCGCCAGGCTGCAGCGGCCCGGCTTTTTCAGGGGAGAGGCGGCACAGCTGCCTGCCCGTCAGCGCTGCCCCAGCTGCCGCAGCAGCGCCTGCACCTTCTGCACGTCCTCCGACCCAGGCGGGGCGCGCGCCACAAACTCGCTCAACACCTCGATACACTCTGCAGGCAGAGGAGAGAAAGGGGGCCGATGGGCGGGTGGTGGGGGGGCGATGGGCACAGGCGGGTGGCGTGCTGTGTATGTGCATGTGGCAGGGAGGGAAGCAAAGGGTTGCCACACTCTGCCCCGCCTGGACTGCACGCCTCCCAGTCTAGTCTATTCGTGGCACCTGCTTGCATCCCCTGAGAGGGGACTCAAATTAAGGGCAGGAAAAGGACGCACGCCGGCTGTGGCCATCCAAACCGCATCTCAAGGGAGCCCAGTACCATCACTCGCCAGGGCGCCTCCACCACTCAAATCACCTGCTCCCGCAGCCCTCCCTCTCACCTGGCACCTGGCAGAGCAGCAGCACAGACGGGGACCCCAAGAACACTGAAAGCAAGCGAACACCCACCCACACCTGCTGATGTGCGTTCAAAGTAGTAGAGCAGCCCCAGGGGCCCAAAGAACACTTCTGGCCACCCTTTCCCGCACCCCCCACCTGGTATGCGTTTCAGGTAGTAGAGCAGCACCCCGGAGTCGCGCAGCTCTTGCAGGTCGTCGGGGCGGGTGGCGCGCAGGTAGCAGGAGATGGCGTACGCCTGGCCGTGGTCCTTGCGCAGGTTGTACACCTGCAGGGGGGTGATAGAATTACATGGTGACAAAAATTCTATTTCTTCACCATCGTTGAAAAATAATAAACAATACTGGGGGCGACACAGGTGTGGGGGGTATGTACTTCGAATTAGTCTTACGCAGGTAGCAGGAAATGGGTCAAGCCTGGCCGTGGTCCTTGCGCAAATTGTGCACCTGCGAGGGTGGGCGGAAGAGGACAGATGAGCCAGGGGGGCAGGGGCCGGCAGTGTGTTTGCAGAGGTGGTGTCGGACAAAAACGAGGGACAGGGGGATGCAGGCGTCTCGAGCGCAGGTAGCAGGAAGAGGCGAACGCATATGCCCATGGTCCTTGCGCAGGCCTTGCACCTGAGGGGCGTGGGGGACAGATGAATACACGGTTACGCAGCAGGCATCGATGCATCACAAGGTGGGTAAGCAAGGCACACAATGCAAGTGGGTAAGCAAGGCACAGAATGTGCAAACTTGCACTTGTGCAGGAGAGTGCGCACGCATGGCGGTAGCTCCCCCACCCCCCTGCTCACGGCGCTCCTTGTACCCACTGCCCAATCTCTGTGACACAAAGCGCGCCCAGCACAGCCCAGCGTGCCTGTTTGAGGTTGTTGAGCATTCTCGTGAGGAAGAGGCGGGGGGGCAGGGGGTGCTTGCCGGAGATGAAGGCGGGGTCGAGCTGCATGGGGCGCTGGTAGATGCGGGTCAGTGTCTCCTCCGCGTCCTGCAGGAACGAAATCGAGCCGCCTGCAGGGGGGGCGGGGTGGTGGGGTGGGGGGAGGGAAACGGGCAGGTGGTGATGTGCGTGTGCGGGGGGCAGCAGCCTGCCTCGGCCCCGCAGGCAAGGGGGTCGTGCCACGTTTGGAAGTGGGAATGGCGGGAGCGTGAGGAGGGGGGCAGAGTGTGGGCGCAGGGCACGTGGCAGGGATGCGTGGGGTGTGTGGGTGCAAGGTGCAAGGAGTGATGCTGGACAGGCCGTGTGAAGCTCGTCGGCAGCCCCTTTAGCTTGAGCAAAAGGTACGCAGTGGCGCCTCTGGACCTTTGAACGACCCCCCCACAACCAAAACCAAGAGGTTGGGGACAAGGTTGCTATGAAGACGTGCGTGCCCCGCCGCCTGTCACCCTGAAACCCACTGCCATACTCCCAGCGTTCACTGCATCCATGAGCCTCTCTCTAGGTATGACACGTGGGAACGCTATGCCCGTCTTGGCCGGCGCCACCCCGCCCAGAAACCCGCAGCGTGCAACGCAAACACACTTGCACGAATGCACCGGCAGCATGCCACCTTCCACCCACCTCCCACCCGCTCTCGAAAGAATCCGCCGGAAACACATTCCACCCACTTGTAAATCGAAAGCATCCACCTCCCATCCACCTCCCAGCCATTCGAAAGCATCCACCTTCCCCCACCTCCCCCCACCTCCAAAGCGTCCACCTTCCATCCACTAAACTCCCCCCCACCTTCAAAGGCGTCCACCTCCCTCCACCTTCCATCCACTAAACTCCCCCCCACCTTCAAAGGCGTNAAAGCACGCACAGCGGCAGACAAATTGAAGCATGCAAACCGGTGGCAAACAAGAGCGGTGAGTTCGGTTCCACACACAACCACACACACACACCTCCCCCCCACCTTCGAATGCGTCCACCAGGAACTCCATGTCCGGAGAGGCCGGCGCCACAAAGAAGTGGCCGGGGATGTTGACGCCCACCTGCGCAATCGGGGTGTTGTCGTTGTTGTTGTTGGGGTCTTACACGTGCTGCGCAATCGGGGGGCCGGGGGCGCATGCACCTCTGTTGAGACGGTGTAACAGGACCGAAGGAAGGAATGAAGGATGGACCGCGTGCGGGGGTGAGAGCAGGGCGCACGGGCAGCGGTGGAGCAGTGGCCGTCGCGGCTTGCACTGCTGCAAGTGTCTGTCGCCGACCCACGGCATGGCTGCAAGTGTTTGCCTCCATGGCTCCCTGCTCTGCTCCAGCCCGCCCCAGCCGGCGCACAGTGTGCGGGCGGGCAGGCAGACAGGCGGGCAGGCAGGCAGGCAGGCGTGTGTGGCACTCACCATGGGCAGGCCCAGGCGTTCGGCTACCTGCAGGACAGATGAGGGGCAAGGGGACCGGGTGGGCTCGACTTGCTGCAAAGGAGACGAGCGGGCGCCTGCAGATGGCGTGCGGGGGTGGCCCGGTGGGACGGGGAGGCGGGCGGACACCCGGCGTCACCCCTGCCCGCCCCTCTCCCGCCACCCGCTTTGCTGCAAAGAACGAGGAGGAGTGTGTCGGGGATGCGCAGGTGGCAGTACTGCCGCTGCAGCAAGGCGCTGCACTCCAGCACCAAACACTTTTAATCACAAGCCCCAGTGCCCCGCCCGCCCGCGCGCCTGCCCCACCTAGTCTGGGCCAGGGTTTGCAGGGCTTGGAATGAGATCAATTGTTTATTCGAGCACTTTACCACAAGGGAGGCATGCACAGCTCGTCCGCCCGCCCCACCTACACAAACGTAACAAATACAACAAGCGTGCTTTGTTCATACAATGACCCAAACCAAAATTAATGGAGCCCCACCTGCCCACCTGCATGTACACCAGTCCCAGGGTGATTGGTATTCCCATGCGCCGCTGCAGCACTGCGTTGATGCACGAGTTGTCGGGGTCGTAGTAGTCCTGAGGCAGCACAGCACAGCAGGGGCAAGACAAAAAGTTGTTTACCGTAAAGTGACTGATGATGTGTGTACAAAGCAGTAGTCCTGCAGCAGCACAGCAGGGGCCAAAACAAAGGTGTTTTACTCAAATTGATTGATGATGTGTGTACAAAGAAGGAATCCTGCAGCAGCACAGCAGGGGCCAACAGACATCAGCACACTGGCAGACATGGCAACCGCAGGGATGCCTGCTGTGCCCCCCGGCAGTGGCGCTGTTACTACGACAGCGCCCAGCGCAACGCTCTCCCAATAGCGCCCAAACCCCAAGTGATACCACAGCTACCGCTGCATCACCCCTCCCTCCCCCCCGGCACCCCTGCCCGCCCCCCGCCTCTGTCATTCATTCAATAATTCATTCAAAGCGCCGCGGCAACATTAAAGTGTGCCGCAGGTGCGTCATCCCAGCATTCTGGAAAAGCAAAACAAACGCGCACCTCTGTGTTGCCCAATACCGCCCCGCCCCACACGATGCCAGGGCTGCCGCGCTCCCCTTCCCTCCTCCCGGCGCCCCCCGCCCGCCCCCCACCTCTCTAATGTATTCATTCGTTCATTATCAGCGCCGCAGCAACACGAAAGTGTGCCGCAGATGCATCATCCCAGCATTTTGGAAAGCAAAAACAAAGCGCACCTCTGTGTTGCCCTTGAACCCGCGGTCCCCATACAGGTGCTGGCTGATGGTCTGCAGCATTTTGAGTGGGTAGGCCTTGCCCGGCATGCGCCCCTCAATCTGCGGGGGCACGGGGCGGGGCGGGGTGGGGCGGGGCGGGATGCGGCACATTTACACCGCAGTGTGTGCTGATCTACGACTGCTAATGTCACAGGCTTCAAGTCCTCAAGTTGCAGAGAACAACCTGGCGGACAGGGGTTCGGGGCAAGCAGGCAAGCAGGCAGGCCAGCAAGGCAGGGAGGGCAGGGAGGGCAGGAGGGCAGGCCAGGGCGGCACGCTGGGGCAGGCAGCAGCCCTCGCCAGGCACAGCAGTGCTCCCTCACCCCCTCACGCACACCTGCCCCGCTTCCTGCAGGTCACGGCCCCTGTCCCACCGCTGCGCCGCCATGCGCCACCTGCTCTCTCTGATTGATTGGAACAAGCAGCAGGCACAACCCACCCCGCTGCACCCCCACGTCCTGCTCTCTGCCACATGTTGTGCACAAAATCATGTCACCACCTGCACCTGCCACCTTTATCCAGCGCTCCCCCCACCCCACCGTGACTCAGCGGGCCCTCGCTGCACACCGCATTGCCCCTGCATCCCTCCCGCCCTCCCGCCTGCCCTCCTACATCCGCGTCTCCTGCCCCCATGATACACCTCCACCGCCTGCCCTCCATGGTGGGCGCAAGCCTGCCCTCCATGGTAAAATACGAGCACAAGACTCGCCACCCACACCTGCAAACCCCCAGAGTCAACCCAGAGTGTTCCCAGAGTCAAGCCAGAGTGGACCCACAGCACCCCCGCCCTGCCCCACCTGCACCGCCAGATCATCCAACTGCTCCGCCACCTCATCATACGTCAGCAGCGGGTGGCGGTGCCGTGCGATCAGCACCGCGCCGCGCAGCAGCAGCTGGCTGTCTGCCCCCGCCTCCTCGCTGACCTGGCGCCATGCGGGCGCGGCCTCCATGAGCTGCCGGTACTCATCCAGAGCCTGCCGGGCCCTGCAAGTGCCGCGGGGAACAAGGGTCGGGCGCCGGTGCCTGTCAACTGGGACATGGTGTGATTGACGGTGTGCCTGGGATGGTCGGCGGGGGGACATTGCGGCCGGCGCAGCAGAGGCGGTGGGTCGGTAGCAAGAGAGAGCAGGGGTGAGGATGGCGGGGCGCCGCTTGTGGTACATGCCATGGCCTACCACCACAACAGGGCACGCCAGAAACATGCGTGAGCAAAAGGCAGGCATGAGCCTGGTTGTGGTGCACACCCTTGAACCCAAACCAAAACAGAGATCAACAGACACATGAGAAAGAAGGCAGGCAGGCAGGCAGGCAGGCAGGCATGCTGATGTGCCGGACAAGCTCCCAGCGCTGCACGCGGCCAGTCGGCAGGCGGCGGGACGGCTCGACTCACGCGGCGGCTCGGCCAAAAGATTGCTGCAGGTCTGCGTCAACCGTCCCCGCCTCATCCTGCTCGCCCCGTTCCTGGCTGCTGCCGCCTCCCGCTTGGCTGCTGCTGTCCGCCGCCGCTGCCACTAGTGCACCGCCTCGCTGCTGCGCCCTCGCTGCCGCCAACCCTGCCGCCGCTGCCGCAGGCAGCTTGCTGGACGACCGTCGCGGCACCGCCCTTGATGCTGCCGGCAATACACAGTGTGCATCTGCCGCTGCTCGAGAGGTGCAGGGGGTTGCAGAGCAGAGCAGAGTCATCGAAGGGTTTTTGCCGCTTCAATCTCCGCTTCGCAGGAGGCCCGGCGCAATTCCGGCGGTGTTTGTGAGTTCCAGGAGCACGAATGATTGCGTTAAACAGGGGCGAAGCGGGCCAGCCAACAATCAGACCCTGTCAGCAGCCACAGCAGCAAGACCCCATCTTGAGGGAGGGGCACCTTGATGGTGTCGAGACACCCATCGGCTGCACTCTCCTTATCTGCTGCACACCTACACCACTTACAGCCACTCAGCAACGCACGCAGCTACCATGGCGTCCGCTCTCTGCTCTACCCGTGTGGTGCGTAGGCCGCGAGCAGCCGCGCCGCCCCCACCCTGCACTAGGGAGTGCAGATGTTGTTGCTCAAAGCATCGCCGCCCTGCACAGCGGCCCACAGTCGCAGCCTGAGACAATGGTGCCCCGCCCCCACGCCTTGCAGGTCGCTCCCGCCAAGTCCGTGGCTGTGTCCCGGCGCCAGCAGGCGGTTGTGTGCGCTGCTGTGCCGCAGCAGGCGGAGGAGCAGCCCCGCCGCGCGGTGCTGGGCCTGATGGCGGCCGCAGGTGCGGGCGCTGCCCGCTCGGTGCCCGCCATTCGCAGCCGGCGCCTCTGGCCCAGGGCCTTGCCACGCCACTCTCGACCATGCCCGACTGCTCACATCCCCGCTCCCAAAGCTTCCACCCAGCACCGCGCTACCTGCCAGCCGCCGCTGGCTGCCCACAAGCTTTCCTGCCGTTGCTGATTGCCGTCCCCGCTGTCCCCCTCCCCCTCCCACCGTGCGCCTGCGCAGTGCTGAGCCTGGGCGCATCGGCAGCCGAGGCCACTGTCGTCGGCGCCAAGAGCAGCTCTGCTGCCAGCCAGGAGGGCTACAACATGGTGAGCACACAGCTGGGATCAGCGGTACAGCAAAGCATCGGCGGAATATCCATCCGTGCGCAGCACCGCTGTGTGTGCACCCTGTGCTCTGCCGATTGAAGAGCGCACAGAGACGCTGGTTTGGGGGGCGACTTTATGCTGCCTTTCTGGGGTGCAGCATGCAGCGTGCCTGTTTTGACCCAACTGACGAGACTGGGAGGACAGACTGGCAGCCAGCCAGGGCAGCCAGGCAGGAGGGTGCCTGGGCTCATTGTGCGCTTCCTGTATTGTGGGACCCTCACTCTCCCCCGTCTGCCCTGCTCCCCCTCCTTCTCTCTCTCTCTCTCGCCTCGTTCCGCAGGAGGGCACCAAGAAGCAGGGCATCAGCGCCAAGCGCCGGAAGAACATTATGAAGAAGGTGCGGGAGAACGCTGAGAAGGCCCAGTAATCTCGTCGCCACGTCAGCAGCAGCAGCGCTGAGCTGTCGTCCGAACAAGCGAGCGCCGCGAGTTTCGCTTCGAGCCGCCTGAGAGCAAGCGGTACGGGCAGGCGGCTATGCGCCGGCAGGCCAGCCATGCCCTCCCGCTCCATGCGCTCTCAACTATTGGCCCGGGGCATTGCGCTGGCCACCCGCGTGGGTGCCAGCTGAGCTGGCACAATAGCGCGCAATTTTCCCCGGCTCCGTGAAGTCCCCTCCCCGCCTCCGCGGCGGTGTACCCGTGTACGTCTACCGCCACCCCCCAGCACACACACACACACACACACATACAAAACTACACAGCACTGTCCCCCCTGAGCAGAAAACTTTCCCGTTTTTTGACCGCACCTCCATCTGTAAGCAGTCTAATTTTGCAAGCAGGAATCAGGGAATGGTGAAGAGGGCGCAGGCAGGGTGGTACATGCCTTGAGCAGGTGTCAAACAACAATCCCTGATGAAAGAATGTTGCCCGTGTACACATTGTTTGTGCCATGTCACCGCTGCCACCTATGGCTGGCGCTCGTTTCCTATGCTAGGCGCTCGCTTTCTGGCATCGTTGTAACGGCGTCTTGGTCAAGGCTGCATCTGCAAGCAATTGGCCGCAAAAATCGCCATGAAGGCGGAAGACCGACAGCCGCGCTCCTCGTTCCTGACCGACCCCACGACTTGTCGCGACATT
Organism: Chlorella sp. ArM0029B; assembly: GCA_002896455.3. NCBI lineage: Eukaryota > Viridiplantae > Chlorophyta > Trebouxiophyceae > Chlorellales > Chlorellaceae > Chlorella > Chlorella sp. ArM0029B. Next base: position 190,045 of record JTEE01000325.1, on the reverse strand, counting down.
TTTGGAATTTGCCGGGGGGCCTGCACGGCGGTAAGCAGAGGACGGAGCCAATCTTCGCCCGCCTGCTGCCGCCGCCGCCGCCACCGCCCCTGCTTGCTGCTCGGTCAACCGTCCAGTCGCCCCCGCTCGCCTTCTGCAGTGCGACCAATGTGGCAGGTATCTGAAGCTGACAGCGGAATACACAGTGAAGGCAGGAGAAACAGTGAGCTGAGCTGGGGGCAAGGTTGCAGGGCAGGCGTGCAGACTGGCGTAGAGGCCGCAGTGTGTTGAGCATAGCGCCGCTGCAGTCCTGGCTGTCCCACGCTATTCCCTGCACCACCCTCGTGCCTCCTGATTCTGTGTTACAACTTGCACCATTCATGCTTGCATGCCGCGCTCACAGCTCCCTCCCCCGCACCAACTTTCTGCCTGCCCTGGCCCAGAGGCGGCACCCCGACAACGACCCAGGCATCACCCGCTGCTCACGCTGCGGCTGCCCACCTGAAGCACACGAAACAGTGCTGCACGAACAGGTCGGGAAACCTTTGCAGTGCAGACTGCTGGGGGCTGTCGGGCAGGTATCTGCAAGAGGGGCACCAATTGCTTGCAAGGTGCATCAGCCGCTTGTCGGCAGCTCTCCGTTGTTGTGCCTTTGGCCAGCATGCAACAGTAGGAGTTGTGACATGCACACAGCCTATGAGTATGGCCGCACACAGTTTTGCAAGGCGCTGCCTGGCAGCACTTTGACGGCAGCCTGCTCATGGTGTCTGCTTCCAACACATGGCGGCACTCCCTCCCCTGCCTGTGCCTGCGCAGGCGCGCGAGGAGGGCAACGACGCGTTTGCGCTGGGGCAGTACGATGCAGCTGTGGCGCACTACAGCCGTGCCATCGACCTGCTCAGCCCTGCCGCGGACGCCGCGCTGTGGAGCAACCGGGCGGCGGCATACCTGGCCAAGGGCTGGTGAGTGGGCAACGATTTTTGAGCCCACATTGCAGGCGTGTGAGCGCTTTGCATTGCTGGCGGCCTGCGGGGTCTGCCAGATCGATGCGCCTCTCTATGTGCACAGCTGGAGGCTGCCGCTGCCCAAAGGTTGGATTGGTCGGGCTACAAAAACACCGTCCCTGAAGTCCCTGCCTCCTCCTCTCCCCGCTGCGCCAGGCCACAGCAGGCGCTGCCTGACGCTGAGCGGGCGCTGGCTCTGAGGCCCGACTGGGGCAAGGCATGGGGGCGCAAGGCCGCAGCACTGCTGCAGTTGGGGCGTCATAGCGAGGCGGTCGAGGCCTATAAGAGAGGGCTGCAGGTGGGCGGTGCCAGCACAGCGCTGCAAGAGGGGCTGGCGCAGGCGAGGGAGGCGGTGCGCAAGCAGCAGCGGCAGCAGCGGCAGGCGGTGCAGCCCCAAGGTCAGCAGGCACGGCAGTGGGAGCAGACGCCGCCTCAGCAGCAGCAGAGAACCGAGCAGCAGCAGCAGCAGCAACAGCACCAAAATCTGCAGCAGCAGAGAGCCGAGCAGCAGAGAACACAGCTGCAGCAGCAGCAGCAGCAGCTATCGAGCACTGAGCAGCGGCAGCAGCACGCTCGGCAGGTTGAGCGGCAGCCTGCTGGTACTGCAGGTACTGCAGGCGCTGAGCCCGCTCGAGCAGCAGGGCACATCTCACCGGCTGCAGCTCAGCCCGCAGCCTGTGTGTCCACAGCTCAGGTGGCCAGCCAGCCGGGTGCTTTGCACGCTGTGCCTGCAGCGCCTGCTCTGCTCCCTGCCTGGCAGGAGGTGCAGCAGCTGGCTGCAGCTGCGCAGGCAGGCAGCGCTGAGCTTCAGCGGGCGGTGCACCGGTTTGAAGCGCTGCTGACGCAGGCAGGGGTGCTGCCAGGGGTGCACCAAGAGGCGTCGGTTGGGCAGGAGGAGGGACAGGAGGTGGGGAGGCACCCTCTGGCAGAGGAGGCGGCAGGCCAGCCTCTGGGCCACCCGGCACCGCAGCCGCCCCAGCCCCCGCCACAGCCCTGGGCCGGTTTCTGGCCGGGGGATGAACTTGAGGTGGAAGGGCCCGCAGCCTTGGCTTCGGCAACCAGGGAGAGGGAAGGCGCCGAGGTCCCACACACCGCCAAGCCAGGCGGCCATCCAGCCTCAGTTACGGAGTGGGGAGGTTCGACCGTGGAACCTGTGTCCCTCAGTGCGGCGGGCTCTGTGTCCCCGGCCGCGGCCACGGCAGCACACACAGCAGCAGAAGGGCCTGTGGACGATGCTTCCAGTGATACTGTGGCCAGTGCAGGCGGTTTGGACAGCGGTGCCAGCGCCAGCAGCGCGCACAGCAGCAGGGAGGGCAGCAGCAGCAGCAGCAGCAGCAGCGACAGTGATGTGGAGGAGGTTTACTCAGAAGTCCCAGGCGCTCGCCTGGCGCCGCCCACCGCTGCACCTGCAGCCTCTGCATCAGCAGCCGGCAGGCCTGTCGGTGTGGCAAGCCGGGGCAGGGCTGCCAGCCAAGCAGGCGAGCCGCCGAGCGCCATACCCGGCATGCGCAGAGAGGGCTCTGGAGTGGGCCAGGCTGCCAGCCCCCTTCACAGAGGGCTTGGCTCACAAAGGAGGGGCAGGCGCAGGAGCAGCAGCGGAAGCAGCAGTGGCAGAAGCAGCAGCGGGAGAGGCAGCGGCAGTGAGGGCTCTGACGCCGAGCAGGCTGCAGATGGGGGCAGCAGCAGCGCCGACTGGCTGCAGGCCGTGGCATCCGCCCGTCGGCAGCTGGCTGCTGCCGGGGGTCGGGTCGCGCCGCCCGGCAAGGATGGCAGGCGGCAGCCCAAGCCTGCACACGCCGGCGCAGGGCCGGCTGGGGCGTCAGGCGGCAGCGCTGGTAGCCTGGGGCTGGGCGGCCTGCAGCAGATGTGTGCTGCTGCCGAGGCCGCGGCGCTGGCCAAGGATGCAGCTGGGGTGGCCCGAGCGGCCTGCAAGCGCTGCGGCCCAGCCGCCTGCCCACGCTTCCGGCCCTCGGAACCCGGGGTCATTGATGCCGCATCCGTCCAAGCCCTCATCCGCGCCCAGCAGTCTGGCCAGGCATCCAACCTCAATGTGGGCGTGCTGTGCTCTGCCTGCCTCTGCCCCAGCGGCGAGCACGAGACCAGCAAAGAGGCGGCGACACGTGAGGCTCGCGAGCGGCGGCAGCAGCTGCGGCAGCAGCGGCAGCAGCGGCAGCCCAGCGTGGGCAGCGCCAGCACAGCGTCGGCAGCAGCCAGCAGCATGCAGGGAGGGGAGGCAGAGGAGGACCGGCAGCGGCGGGTGGCCGCGGCTGCCTGGCGGCGCCAGGAAGCGGAAGCAACTGGCGATGAAGTGCAGGAGACTGACTGCGACACACTGCTGCAGCAGCGGCGCACAAAGTGCACCGGCTGCACCGCCTGCCCGGGCTTCAAAGTCGTATTTAGGTGAGCTGCCCTTGAAGGGGGACGTGACTCTAGGCGTGTGCATAGACATGTGTGAGCATGTGAATCGACATGTGTGGAGCGTGTGCATAGACATGTGTGAGCATGTGAATCGACATGTGTGGAGCGTG
>JTEE01000325.1:131340-150450 GCA_002896455.3 Chlorella sp. ArM0029B | reverse complement strand
CAGACTTGACACACTGGGTCGACAGCCCCAGACTTGACACACTGGGTCGACAGCCCCAGACTTGACACACTGGGTCGACAGCCCCAGACTTGACAAAATGGGTCGACAGCCCCAGACTTGACACACTGTCGCACTGAACCAGCAGGTGGCCCATGGCAAATGTCCCTGTGCAAGGCCTCCCGCGCAGCCTATGAACAGAGCAGCAGCCTTATGTTGAGCACACATGCCTGGATTGCCTGCGCACCCAGCGGGCGGTACGCAACACACGTTCTGCCCGCTGTGGGGGTGGCTTGCATGCTGGCTGCACGGCGTCCCACATGCACGGCGCCTCACATGCATGAGCATATGGCAGAGCTGCCCACCTGGTTTGGGTGCACGTGTTGATATCAACACCAGATCAAGGTGGGGTAAGCTTGAAGGCAGGGGTTTGGTGCAACCCCTGGTGGCAGCATGGTGCGGCTACCAGTCAGCTGTCCTCGCCTGCCCAGCTGACAGTGGCGGGCGGGTGGGCCGCCAGAGTGCAGCCCTCTGGCTGCCTATTCCCCCCGCTGCGCAGCTGTCCGGCATCTTCTGACGCGACAATAGTTCGATCTGAGGTTGGGGTGCAGCCGACCAGCGTGCGAGAGGTGAGAGACTGGTTACCACAGCTGGGAACTGGCAGCTGAGGTGGGCCTGGGGCCTGCTGTACACACGGGTCTACCGCTGTGGAGCCGTTTGAAACATAACCGCCGTTTGGAACGAGGACGTTTGGAGCACAAAGGACGTCGGTAAGTTCATCGGGGGTATATGCCTGTCCAGATTCCCTGGACTATGCCCTGGCTGTGAACACTGTTAAACAGTGTGATTGAACAGTTTCATGGTGCCATTGCAGATGGGGCCCAGCACGTCCTGACCAGCCAGGAGGGCAGTCAGTGGCGTTGCCGCTGAAGAGTCCCGCTCCGCTGTTGTGGGGTGACCTGTCCGCACCGCCCGCCGTACCTGAAGTGCTTGGCACCGGCGTGCCTTCAACCCACGCTCTGGCCAGCCCTCCCTGCACCCGCGGCGCGACTGCTTCGCTAGCCGCCAGCCCCCTGGCACACTTGCTCCCAGCCGTACATTGCATGTGCCCAGTATCGCAGGCTGCTTACATCAGTGCAGGACCAGGTGTGTGGCGCTGAACACTGGGGGAGCTAAAGCAGTCGGGGGCGGCACACTGGAAGGGCAAATGGGCCTTGGGAGTGTTTGTTGGCGTGGGCTCATGCAGGCAGCACGGGGATGCTGCTTGGTGTGTTGCCTGTTGGAAGAGTAGCGTGGAGGGAGAATACATTACGCCAATCGACGTTTGTTTTGCATACATCGTGGTGCGGCGGCCATAATGGGGCAGAGTTGCAATAGCATACACCGGGGCCAAGGTCTGGTGAAAAGATACAGGCGGGGAGGTACAGGGAGCGCTCGAGAGCTGCAGGGCTGCCATTGCGCATCAGTCACACAATGGCCTAATAGGCCCCAATAGGGCGGGTCACCAACCAGCCTCACCCAGCCGCCGCCTCCAAGTCTCTCAGCTGGCGGTACAGGTCGGCTGCCGGCTTGTGCCGCGATTGCTGCAGATGGGGCAGCCACGGAGGGCAGGCAGGGGGCAGGCAGGGGGAGGGGGGATGCAGGTGACAGCAAGCCTTGCGCAACGGCTTGCCAAGTCGGGGCACCCACACAGCGCCCGCAGTGAAGCGGCACAGCACGGCTTGGCGGCCCAGCCCCAGGCAGAGGAAAGTGGCGATTGCACACCAGGATGCACACCGCCGCCTTGCAACTGACTGCACGCCAGCTCAGCCCTGCCGCCCCGCTGACCACTCGTTGATCACACACACAGCCCCCTGGCATGCCCTCCCCTCCCCGCAGCCACACCAGCCCTGCCCTGCCCCGCCACGCCCACCCCCCCGCCCGACCTGTATACAGAAGGACAGCAGCTCGGGCAGGCTCTCAGCCAGGGCCATCGGCTGCCGCTGCAGCACCAGCGCCACGCACGCGCACAGCAGCTTGACGTGGCGACTCTGCCGCCCGGCATCCATGCAGGCGGCGGTGTCTTGCATGCAGTTGGCCAGGAAGGTGGCCAGAACCCAGCCAGGCAGCTCACGCCCGCCCGCCACCTGCACGCGCAGAGGGGCAGGGAGGTTGGGGTGGATCGGTGCGGCGGCTGCACGAAATCGCACGCGCAGAGGGACAGGGAGGTTGGGGTGGATCGGTGCGGCGGCGGCGGCATGGATGCTTTGGTTCTGCATGCAACGGGGCTGTCGTTCAGGCCTCACGTGGACAGCTGTGGGGCCTGTAATACACTCGACTAGGGGAGGTCAGGGAAAGGGGGCAGGGGCGACAAGGAGTGGGGGTCTGCAGCAGCGCCTGGATGCCTCGAATTAGCAGGCAGGCCGGTGGATGCGGCAGCCTAGCAGGCCAAGGTGGGAGCAACTGGCAGTGGCAGTCTGCCCAGGCACAGTGGTGCACGGCCAGGAGACCAGACAGCAGCACATCAGGCACCCAACAGAGGCCACAGGCTGCAACCTCCAAGTCTGGTACAGCAGGAAGCAGCAGGAGGCAGCAGAAGCAGCAGGAAGTGGCAGGCAGGCAGCCAGGCAGGCGGCAGACGCACCACGGCTGACAGGCACTCCACGCTCTGTGCCGACATGGGCAGCTGCGCCACGGCGGCACAGTAGACGGCCGCCGCATCCGGGTGGTGGGCCAGCAGGGCCAGCAGCAGCTGCGGCAGAGGCGTGAAGGTCGGGCGGGAGATGAGGCGCAGGGTGGGAGGACAGGGCTGAGCAGCAGGCAGGAATCATGCGAATGCCCGGGGGTGGCGGCAGGGTGTTGATTCGAGGCTGGCATGTGGGTGCCGACATCTCAGGGCCCAGGCCATCACGACTGCTGGCCCTGAGATGTCGCCCACCCCCCCACACCCACCCCCTACCTCTGCCGCCACGCTGCAGTTTTGCTCCACCAAGCCCCGCATGTGGTGCGGCTGCAGCACGGCGCCGCCGTTTTGGCTGCCACCGCCGTTGCCATTGATTGCCGCCGCCAGGGGCATGGTGAGCGCCGCCGACAGCGGGCTGCGCAGCGCGTGCGACAGCTGCTGCTGCACGGCTGGCACCAGGGGGGCGCAGGTGGCCTGCTGGAGCAGCACCCGCAGGCTCCCCACCTCCTGCTCCCTAGCCTGCTGCGCCATGTGCAAGTGGTGCTGCCGTGCAGACTCTGCTGCCTGCCAGGCCTCGTTTGAAAACTGCTGCTGCGCTGGCTGCATCGGGGGCGGCAGCATGCGCGGCGACATGGGCTGCTGCTGCTGATGTTGCTGGTGCTGGTGCTGCTGGTGTTGCTGTGGCGACAGGGTTCGCTGCAGAGGGGACACAGGTTGGTGGAGCGGCGACATGGGCTGCAGCTGTGGCGACTGCGGGTGCAACTGTGGCGACTGCGGGTGCTGCTGCAGCGCAAAGGGGTGCTGCTGGTGCGGCGAGAAGGGGTGCTGCTGCTGCAGCCAGGGCGGCAGGGCCATGGGTGCCGCCGGGCTGCTGCTGCTGGGGGCGCTGTCAAACGACAGAGGCGCTGCAGCTGAGCCCTGCCAGGGCAGCGGCGGCGGTGGCTGGCCCAGCGGCAGGCGGCAGAAGGCGATGTGGCTGTCCAGCGGGGCAGCTGCCTCAGCCAAGACCTGGCGTGGCGTGCGCTGGTGCATCATCGCGGCAGCCGCCAATGCGGCGCCCTGGGCATGCTGCTGCGCCTGCCAGCTGGGTGAAGAGGCGGGGCTGCTGCCCAGGCTTCCCAGGCTGCCGCTGTTGCCGTTGCTGCCGTCCGAGCCCGGCGGTGGGGCCAGCAGGGCGCCGGCCCAGGCACGCACAGCGGGCGGCTCGCCGGCGTCTGAGAGGGCCAGGCGCACAAGGGCCTCACGCGCGCCAGCCGCCCCCGGGGCCGCAAAGCGCAGCAGGTAGGCAGCATTCATCTTCTCGGCTTCGGTGTAGAGCAGGCCATCCTGCATTGGGGGGTGGAGAGGGGGGTGAGGTTGTGGGGGCGGGGTGGCAGTGGCGGGGTCCGCAGGCACAACGCCAGCACCACGCACCGTGCTTGGCCTATGCATGACGTCAAGCACGGCAGGGCGCCCTGCCACAAGGCGCGCTTGACAGCACCAGTCCCTGCCTTCCCCACACACCCGCAGCAGCGTGATAAGCGTGCGCTCCAGCCAGGCCTGGCCGTCGGCGCCGCCGCCAAAGCGCGTCGCCACCGCCTCCGCCACCGCCACAAAGGGATGGCTGTCGGCCGCTAGCAGGCGCAAGAGGTCACTGGTGGTGTACAGCGGGGCGGGCGGGCCGGGGGCCGCCAGTGGATGCTGCATAGGCTCGGCTCGGAACGACGGTGACGTCGCGAGAGGGTGGGGTTTGGGGTCAGGATGCCCTGCAAAAGCCGTGTCGTGGCCTGTGCAGCAGAGGCCGCACACCAAGGATGCCTGGCGACAGCCAGAAGCAGAGTTCTCGGAACTGCTGGCACCGCCTGGCACCAGCTCTGCAGCTGTCAGCCGATTTCAGCGCCGATCGCAAAGCAGGTGAGTGCCCAGAAACACAAGCCGATCAGCCACAACCATGGCGCCCCGCAAGCGGCCTCCTCGGCCTCAGAAAAAGAAGAGCAGCACAGGCTCCCTGGCCCTGCGCGACGCGGGCGCCTGCGCTGCCTTCATGTTTGGCGCGGGTGCCATCAGTCACGTGAGCACAGGGGCGCAGCAATCGGCAATCGCAGCAATCAGCACTCGGCACACGGGCCTCTCCCCTACTTGCTCCACCGCCTGCAAACTGCCGACCTGCCAGTCGGAATGCATGATTGGGGCGCTTAGGGAGCCACAGATACAACGATGCCTGCCTTCCCTGCCCTGCCGCCGCTGCCGCCGCCGCCGCTGCCGCCGCTGCACTTGCGTTCACCGCTCCTGCGCTTACGCTCACCGCCTGCCTGTGCCCACCGCCCTCGCACTGCAGCTGGGCCCGATGGTCGCACCAGTGCTGGGACTCAGCCCTGCGGCGGCAGGGCTTGCCCTGATGCTGGCGCTGCTCATCGTGCTGGGCTGGGCGTGCGAGTGGGCGGGGGGCGCTCTGTACAACCCCGCCAACAATGCCATGCTCTTTGCCCTCGGCAAGGGCAGCCCGCGCGAGCACATTGTGCGGTCGGTGGCACAGGCGGCAGGCGGCGTGACGGGCGCGCTGCTTGCGCAAACGCTGCTGCCGCCGCACTGGGCAAAGTAAGCGGCGGGGCTGTGGTGGCGGGCGCGTTGTTGCTTCAGGTGGTGGCAGGGTGGCTGCGCAGGGGAGACTGGGTGCTGCAGCACATGCGTGCATGCACACAGGCGTGTAGGCCTGTTCATGCCGGTCTGGTCTTGCCTTCAGAGGTTGCAGCCCTCTGTAGAGCATTCAACCAGCCGGTGCCCGCTGGCGTCCCCGAGTTGCACCTCTCATGAACGTGCACTCTGCGCCGCTGCCCGCTCGCTTGCAGGGGCTTCTCTGGCATGGCTCTGGGCCTGCGCTCGGGGGTGGGCCTGCTGGACGGCGCAGCCTGCGAGTTCGTGCTGGGCTCCCTGCTGGCTTTTGCGGTGCTGTGGTCAGGGCAGCTGCAGAGCAGGTGCGCTGCAGGGGCAGCGGGGAAACTCGGGTTGTGTGCCGCGCCGGGACCCGTCATTTCTGTCGAGACGTTACACAGTTTGCATGGTAGGAAGGAGGAAGGGGCGCGGTGGAGGGGAGCCCTTGGGTGCAGCGTGAAGGGCAGTCATAGGTTGCTGCGCTGCTGTGCAGCGCTCGAGGCCTTGCCCTCGCGTGCCTCCCACTTCACCACAAGCAATATGGCACCGCGGGATGCTGACTCAGATGCATCGCATCGCCCCTCCTTTCCACGCGCAGCGTGCTCAAGCTGTGGCTGCCGCTGCTGGCGACAGTGGTGGCGGTCAAATCGGGGGAGCACCTGACAGGGCCATCGCTCAACCCTGGTGCGTCACGCTGCCACAGCCTGCTGGCGGCTTCACCCATGCATTGCGTGTTGAGCACGCGGTCAGGATGCAAGCCCTTGGTTCCGCACAGCGCCCAGTGTCACCCTGCTGCCTTCCTCGTGCCCTTCTCACTTCCAACTCACCAACGTATTTTTTCTCTTGTCACCTCTCCCTCCCCCACAGCCTTCACCTTCGCCTGGAACTTCTTGTACCCAAGCCAGCAGCTGTGGGAGGCCCTGCTGGTCTTCTGGGCAGCCCCACTGGCTTCGGGCCTGTTTGGCGGCTGGGCCTTCCTGGGCTTCCAGCAGTGGTCTGCGGAGCGCAGCGCTCAGCAGCAGCGGCGCGCCAAGGCCGACTGAGCGGGAAAGCCACGTTATGCGTGATGCCTTGCAGCGTAGACTCTCTTCTGCCACACCTGTATACGACACACTCTGCGATATGCATGTGTGTTTCCAGTTTACAAGTGGAGAACGGGCCTCCATGGCTGCGCCTGCTGTTGGGCGCCGTAAGGGGTCGCAGGCGTCAGGGGTGTTGGGTGTTGACAGGTTGCTACGCTTTGAATGAACTGATTCCGGGGGGGAGCGAGGGAGAGGGTAGGACAAGTGACAGGGGAGGAGCAAGGTGTGAAGCGCGAAGGAAAAGGGGAGCGGGGCAAGGGCTTGGACTTGGGGTGCTCTGCAGGGCATGTTTGTGAGCGATTATTGCACCCGAGCGCCGGCAGCACGCTGCCCAGTGTCGCCTGCTGTGCCCAGCTCAGGTGGAGGAGCAGCAGGAAGACTTCTTCTTGGCTTCGGGCGCCGCCTCCGTCACCTTGATCGCCGTGCCGCTGCTGGGTGCCTGCAACAGAAACAGAACGGAGCGAAGGAGTGAGGGAACTTGGCATCGAGGTTGAGCAGCAGTAGCCAGTGAGCCACAGCACCGGCAACAGCTAGTGTCTCCCCCTGTTTCCTTCTAGCTTGCCTCCTGCATGCACAGCATGCGCACCAGCCATTCATAGGCCCCCGCACAGCCGCACGCCACCCTCTCAGAGAGTGGCGTGCGTCCCTGCTGTTGCTAGGGTCCTCCCTCCCTCCCCTTTGCTGCCACTGCTCACCGCCGAGGGCCCCTCCTCTGAGGCCAGCGCCTTCTTGGACACAATGTGGTAGATCTCGGTCAGGATGCGCTGGAACGCCTGCTCCACATTGGTCGCCTCCAGCGCGGAAGTCTCGATGAACGACAGCCCCTCACGCTCGCAGAAAGCCTGAGGCGGTGGTGGTGGGGCAGCGGAGCAGCAGTGGGAGGGGATCAGAAGGGGGGAAGGCAACGCACAGCAGGAGGCACAGAGGCAGTGCAGGTAGACGGGCAGCATCGCGCCACCACACTGAGCGCGCCACCACTCTGCATGCTCTCGGCTCAAAGCCTGTCTGTTGCCCCTTCATTTCCATTTTAAATCATCCACAGCACTTGATCTTTCCGCCTGGTCAACTGCACGCAGCCCAGCACAAGCCAGCACAGGTGTGCCTGCTGCCCTCCGCTCCCCACTCGCCGCCAACACGTCGGCCCCCCGCCCTCCCCTCCCACCCCAACTGCCCGTGTGGCCCGCCCCCGCCTGGCCCCCACCCGCACACCTTGGCATCCTCGGTCTGCACTGAGCGCAGGTGGCGCAGATCGCTCTTGTTGCCCACCAGCATGATGACGATGTTGGCGTCCGCGTGGTCGCGCAGCTCCTTCAGCCACCGCTCCACATTCTCAAACGTCGTCTGCTTGGTGATGTCGTACACCAGCAGCGCGCCCACAGCGCCGCGGTAGTACGCTGCAGGTTGAGAGCGAGGGGTGGCACGTCGGGGCGGGCGGGAAGGCGGTGGGAGACGGGTGCAGGCGCATGCAGCACAGGCAGGCAGAATGTGGGCAGGCAGCAGAGTTTGAGTTGTGCAGGGCATGACATGTTGGAGGCACCACGCTGCTCTAGACAACGTTGGACTGCTGACACTGGCTGCTAGCGGCATGCCATGCCTGCCATGCTCCCACACGCTGTGGATGCGCCCGGCTGGGCACTCTGGCACCACAGGGCTGTTCACTGCTGCACCGCCACGCACCGCTGGTGATGGCACGGTACCGCTCCTGCACCCAGAAGTTAAAAAGAAACACACGCTCAGCAACAGCAAAGGCAGCAGCAAGCGAGCAGTGCATGTGCTGCATGTGCCAGAGTACGTGCAGGCAGGCCCGGCATGCCATGACCCATCTGGCAGGCGGGCAGGCAGCCAACTGGCCACATCTGGGACCCACCCCGCACCTGGCCTGCCGTGTCCCAGATTTGTGCCTTAATCGTCTTGCCATCCACCTGCGGGAGACATAGAAGAACACGCAGCGAACAACAGTGTCAAGGCCAGCCCAGCCGCGGCCTGCTCATTGCAAGGCAACCATCGTGCCCGGGGCATAGTGCTGCTGCGCTCTGCTGCCGCACCGCGCTTCCTCCCAGCCGCTGCGAGCTGCTGTGCCGCCATTGCACCCACCCAACATGCTGCCATGGCCCTGCACCTGTATGCTGCGCGTCGCGAACTCTACTCCGATGGTCGACTTGCTCTCCAGCGAAAACTCGTTCCGTGTGAACCGCGACAGCAGGTTGGACTTGCCGACACCCGAGTCACCGATCAGCACCACCTTGAACAGGTAGTCATAGCTGCAGATCGCAGTAAGGGGGTGCAGAGCAGGGTCGGCAGCAGCATGGCGCTGGCAGTGCCGCCGAGCTTGACGCGCACCCTGCGGTTGGCGGTGGCGGGTGGGAGGCGGCGGCGGCCCCCAAGGACTGCACGCGATCCGCTGCAGGTCCCTGGTTGCGACAGGCCGCCCCTCCCTTGGCAGCAGCACGGCGTGGAGTGCCGCTCAACACGCTCGGCCCAACACGCTCGAGGCCGCGGCGCCCTGCCCCTTGAACCAACCGCCCCTCCCGCGCTGCGGCAGCCCCCCACGCACTCGTCATCTGGCTTGGGAACCATTGCTGTGTGCTGCGGCAGGTTGGGCAAGCGTCAACCGACTGCGCTGCGATCTTGCGGCTGCTGGAGGCAACAGAAGCGCTGGTGTCTCGATGATCAGCGGTGGTGCAGACAGCAGCAGGGACGGCAGGGCGGCACAGCCCTCATTCATCGGCACTTGCCTCCCAGACGCACGCCACAGGAAACTTTCTCTCTCTCTCTCTCTTTTTGTTTACTTGCATCATATCGCGTTCGGCTGCAGCTCATAAGAATACATCTGGGTAAATAGGCAGAGGCGGTAGCTCGTCACACTCGCAGAGCAGCTCTGTGCCGCCGCCGCCTGCACCGCCCTCTGCCGCTACGCACGAGCCGCCACCGCTGCCGCTGCCCCCGCCAGTGCACTGTGGCAGCTCCCTAGCCGCGTCCAGCACTCGGTACGCCGCATCCAGCCCGGACAGCAGCGCGCCGTGCACGGTGGAGGGGTGCGCCACCGAGGTTGCCTCCCCTGCCAGCACCAGGCTGCCGCTCTGTGGCTCCGCCAGGGTGGCGCGGTCTGAGGGGGTGCCTCCCACTGCAACAGGTGGCGAGGCAGAGAATAAGGAGTTGCTACCGTGCTTTGACGGGCATGGGGATACCAGGCCAAGACAAGAGTACACAGCCGGGGAGAGCATGCACCCACTTGCAAGCCATGCGGCAATAGCTCTATATGTCCAGCCGTGCCATTGTTGTTGGTCCCAACTTGCCAGCAAGCACTGATCGTGCTGCTGGCACCAGGCATCAACCCCTCCCCCCTCCCCTCAACCTCCTCCATCCAGTCTCACCTGCGTAATAGCTGAGCGAGCCCTGGGCCCAGGGGTCCTGCCCCCACCGCGTCAGCAGCTGGGACCGGGGCGCAGCTGGGGCCCGCCCCGGGAACATGGCTTGCAGCGCTGACATGGCACTGGCCACGGCCTCTGCCTCTGACAGCTTGCCCAGCTGCTGCGCCGCTTGCTCCGCTGCCACAGCCGCCAGCACTGGGCGGCGGGTGTAGGCTGCCATGCTGATGAAGCGGCGCCATGCCACCCCTCCGATGGCGTTGCGTGCAGGGGGCACCAGCAGCTCCAGCTGTTCGCACGGGGCGCGCAGCGTGCCTGCCCCACAGTCCTGGTCCTCCCAAAAGGCCTGCTTGGGCAAAGGGGAGGTGTGAGCCGACAAAATATGTATTTTACTTGGTCTGCCATGCCATGGATGCGGCAGCAGGCCAGCGGGACAGGCGACTGAGGGCACCAGCACAGCTAGTGCTGCCTGCCGGCCTGGCCTGCCTGCCCACCCTCCACCTGCAACCAGCCCCTTGCAAGCCAACCTTTCACGGCCTCACAGCTGAGCCACAAAGCGACTTTGATGCTGCCCCCCCTGCCCTTACCGTGTCAAACTCAAGCCACAGCTTTTCTAGGTGGCCCACCCCTAGCCCCCTCAGCGCCGCCTGGCTCTGCTCAGGCAGCGGCGGGTTGAGCACCAAGCTGCCGCTCTGCAGTACCCCAAGCGGTATGGTGCAGATGACGTACTGCGCTGCCAGCTGGCGCCCGTCGGCGGTGGTCACCAGGGCGCCGCTGTCTGTGTGCCGAATGGAGGCCACGGGGGTGCTCAGCTGCAGGCGGGCGCCCGACAGCAGTGGGGCGGCGTAGCTGAGCGGCAGGCGGTCAAAGCCTCCCAGCACAATGTTGTCGGGGCCAGGGAAGCTGGTGTAGTTGTCGTGGTACAGCGCCGACAGCTGCGACAGGCTGGCGCCGCTGTGCACGCCGTGCCGCGCTGCAAGCGCAGCACCCAGCAAGGCGGCGCCGTCGGGGCTGCCCGCCAGCCGCGCCTGCATCTCTGGAAGCTGCAGCACATCTGCCAGCGACTGGTTGCCTGTTGCCCCGCTGGCAAACGCCTCGAAATCCGCCTGCCAGCGCAGCAGGTTAGCCAGCTGGCGGGTGGAGAGCGAGGTGCCGTCGCCCCGGAACTGGCGTTGCCGAGGGCCGCTTCCGGTGGGGTGCCCCACCATCACCCGCTCAAGCCCTAGCCTGTTGGCCTCAACCGTCAGCGGGTGGGCCCCTGGGCTGGGCTGGGCGCTGCCTGAACCCCAGATGAACTGAGCACCCAGTTCAGCGGTGGTGGCGCCGCCCCGCCCAAAGGGCATGCTGTGGATGCGCCCACCCACGCGATCCTGCGGGAGGGGCAGGGGGACGCGGGAGGGGTGGGCTGGCAACTGGAGAGGCGAGGGGTGGACATCTTGGGGTGCTGTTGGTGAAGCCCGGCCGTTTGAGCAAGCGCTGCAGAAGGGGGCGCTGCAGGGAAGACGATTGGTCACCAAACCCGCCACCGGCGGACCCCTGCTCCCACCACCTTGGAAGTACCACTGCCCACTCACCCGTGCCTCCAGCACAAGCACGCTCATGTTGCGTAGCGCGCTGGCAGCCGCCAGTCCTGCCATGCCCGCGCCCACGATGATGACGTCAGCATCCAAGCGGGGCAGGCCCAGCGCCTGCTGCTCTGCTGGCAGCAGCCAGGCGTGCAGCTCGGACAGGAAGGCGGGCTGGGCGGCAATGTTTCGCTGCCGCTGGAAGTAGGGCAGCGGACCTTGGCCACTATTGCCGCTGCCGGATGAGAAGACGCCCTGTGTATAGAGCACGATGGCCGTGATGGCACCAACTAGGAGGAGCGCCGCTAGTGCCCAAGCGCCGCACAGCAGCACGCGCCGTCGGCTTGGCCGCAAGGCGGCGGCGGGAGTTGGCTCGCGTGTCTGCTGGCCTCCGCCGGCATGCTGCTGCTGGGCAGGCGTCAAAGGGTTGTAAAATGTCTGCCACTGGACTGTCGAGGCACGCGGTGGCGTTTTGGGCCGCACCCCAGCGCCCAGGGTGACGGAGCAAGCCACACCACTGGGGTGGATCTCCGCTCGGTGCATCTAGGATGCAAGGAGGTGATCAACAAGGCCGCTCAGCAGGTTTAACAAGAGAGCGCAAGCAGTAACGCAAGCCACTTGCCGAGCTGGCGCGGGCGCGCCAACAAAAATAAATTTCCGGCTTCCCCCTTGTTGGCTGCTGCCTCTACTGCCATCTCGTGTCATGGCGTGATCAGTACTCGCCTCAATCACCAAACCGGTATCAGCCATCACAGCAAAGCCGCGCTTGCAAAGCCGCTTCGTCGGCTCTTGCGGGCCCTGCATACCTCAAGGTACGCGTGTCGTGCTGATACACAATATGCAAGCATGCCGGCAAGACTCCGACACCTGCTACCAGAGTTTCACAGCTCTGCGGCTGTGCCGCTGCCGCCGCTCCCGTCGCCTGCCCGTCGCCGCCACCCGCTGTGCCGACGCCTGCTGCACCATCGCCCTGCTTTGCTCACACAAACTCAGTGCTGCACGGCCTGTGGACGCGGGCGCAGGGGTCACATCATACCCTCCGTGCTGCACCTCACCGGTGCGACGGTGGCGGCGAGCAGCGCCATGCGGCCCGCTCTGCTGCTGATGGACATGCAGGAGCATTTCAGGCAAGCTTCGGGCCCCCGGGCCACCACGGTGGGCCTTATAAGCCGCTTGTTCGTGAGAGGCTGCCACCGCCTGAAATGCCCGCTTCCGAGTGGCAGCCCCCGCTCTGTTACCCCCTGCAGGAAAGGCATGGGTGAGCTTCTGGTGGGGCGCCTCAACTCGCTCATCGACGCCTGCCGCCCCCTCCACATTCCCATAGTATTCACACAGGTGACCCTAGCTGGCCGGTGCCGGCGGTGACTGCCTCGTGATGCGGGTGTTACAGCCATCGGTAGGGCGCTGGCAAGGCGGCAGCCAGAGGAGGAAAGGTGGTCTTCTGGCAGTGATTCCTTGGGCCACACGCCAGCCTGGCCTTCTTGAGTACACATCCTGGCTTGGGTAACGAGTGGTCTCAAATGAGTCTTGACTCAACCTGCCTGCCCACCCCCTGAACGCTCCCCTCCCCCTGCAGCACGGCCACCCTGACCCTGAGGCTGAGGAGGACACTAGTGTGCTGGTGCGGTGGTGGGGCGCTGACGGCAGCATTCGGTGGGCACGGGGGAGTGGTGCCATAAGCGACGCCCCACATTGCACGGCGGACGGAGGGAGGCTGGGGGCCCACAATCGAATGCAGGCATTGAGAAGGGAGGGTGACTTGCAGGCCGGCAGGCTGGCAGGCAGGCAGGCAGGGGGGGCTCTCTCTCCACACATCCAGCCTCCCATGCTCGCACCCTCTGGCCTCAGGTAAGGCTTGCCCGAATGGCAGCTGCTGCCGGAGCTGCACCGCCAGCCTGGCGACCATGTCGTGCGCTCCAAGCGCACCTACGACGCTTTCCAGGCAGGCGCTGGGGGGATGCGGGTGGGAGGATTGCTGGCCTGCATGCCGCACACCCCAAGCACAGCAACGAGAGGCAGAACAAGAAGTACAGCCCAAGGGCGTGGGGTTGAGGAAGCCCAAGCACACCGCTGCGCATTCCAGGCGTGCGCGTGCGGCAGGCACGTTGGTGGTGGTGAGGGGCGCAGCAGCAGGAGCTGCGGAGCTCTCAGCGGAAGCTGTGTGGTGCCTGCAACCGACCGTATCTTGCTGCCTGTCAACTACCAACCTGTTGCAAGCCGTCCTGTCACGATGTCACCCCCTAACCTCCGTCACCCCCCGTCAGGGTACAGAACTGCAAGAGCTGCTGCAGAGGCAGGGCTGCAACACGCTGGTAATTGGCGGGGTGATGACCAATCTGTGCTGCGAGACCACAGCGCGGTGCGCCGCCTGCTGGGGCACTGCATGTGCATGCTGCTTGTGGTGTGCGTCATGACCACGCGGTGGGCTGGCTGGGGTGTCAGATAGTGTCCTGTCGTGGCGTGTCACATGACATTGTGCATGCTGCGTGCGCTGTGAGACAGGCTGCGCAGTGCTCTTCCTGGTGCTCTTCATGGGCATGCTGGGCTTGCTGTGCTCAGCAGGTCTTTAGCACTGGTCAACCAGCAGTCACTCTGCGACATCTGATGATGTGGCACCTAGCCCAGCCACCGCCACCATTCCCTCCACTGCCATCCTCCCTGCCCACCGCCCCTGCCTCCCGCCCTGTCCACACACCCATCTGCACGCCTCCCTACCATTCACAACCGTGCAGCTCCGCTTTCATCAAGAACTACTCGGTCCTCTTCCTGTCGGACGGCACCGCCACCGCCTCACAGCGCATGCACGAAGCCTCCCTGCTAAATCTGGCCTACGGGTTTGCTCGGGTCCTGACCTGCGCTGAGGCAGCGGAGGAGCTAGAGGTGGCAGCAGGAAAGAGGAGGGGAGCAACGGCGGCGGGCGGGGCGGCGTAGCGGCGCTGTCCCCGGTCCAACAGGGCCTACCATGCTGGATGACTGTGATACACACGTGGTCTAACACACATGGTGTAACACACATGCTGGCGCCTGCCGTGCAGCCGCTGTGCCTGCGCCACCCCTGACCACATGTGTTGCGTCCGAGGTAGAGCTGTTACAACAACACGTCGGCGGGCTGTTCAGGGTGCAGACAGTGGAGGAGATACAGGCGCAGCAGGGCAAGTGAGTGCGGGTGAGTGAGGGCGGGACGCAGCAAAGAATGGCGTGCATAGACAGGAGCGTAAGGATGTATAGCACAGTGGGGAGCAATGGCGGGGCGGGTGGAAGGGCCAGGGTGGGCGCAGAGAGGTACATGGGGCAGTCAAGAAGGGTTGGGGGTACACCTTCACAGGAGCAGCGAAAGCACCGGAAGGATTCGGAATTCACAGCAGAAGCAGCCAACGCACCAGGAGGGTTGCCGGCACAACAAAAAGCAGCATGCACATGACAGGGCCCCAGCCAGCGCTCAGGGGTGAATCCCCATCGCCGAGTGCTGCCACGGCAGCTGCTCCGGCGCATGCGCTGCCCCCGGCTGGTGGGCGGCTGGCGACAGGAAGAGCAGAGCCAGGGGCTCCTCGGAAGGCTGGAGAGCGGCTGTGAACAGGATGGTGCCTAGGTTGAGCACCAGGCTGACAAACAGAATGGCGGCTGCCATGCCAAAGGCGACGGCCCACAGGGAGAGCAGGAGGCGCGGGGCGTGGCTCTCCAGGCGCAGCACCAGGGCGGGCAGCAGGCCGCCGCGTGGGGCGGCCCGCTGCCTCATTGCTTCCGCCACCAGCAGCAGCGAGGTCGCGCACAGCAGCCACACCACCCAGCCGGGCGGCTCCTCCCTGGGCTGCGGGCAGGAGGTGCGGTCGGGCAGGAGGCCCGCCAGCCCCGCAGCCCGCACGCTCACGCGGCAGGTGGCCAGCAGGCCGGCACCCAGGAAGCGCCACAGCAGGGCTGTCCCCAGGGCGGATCCCCCCACCAGGAAGAGCAGGGCGGAGGCCCAGCTGGCCAGCAGCAGGGCCACGCCGCCCTGCTGCTTGGGCTGCTGCAGCTGGCGCAGGCGCAGGGCGGCCAGCCCGGCGGCCGCAGCCTCCAGCGCTGCCTCGGGGAGCAGGCGCTCGGCCGCCAGCAGCAGCAGGGGCAGCGAGGTGGCGGGAGCGGCGCCCGCAGGCTCTGACCCCTTGCTGCCGCCCCCTGCCTGCTCCTCTCTCAGGGCTGCCCCCGCCGTGGCTGCAAACCGCTCGATGCCAGCCAGCCGGCCGCCCGCGCTGCTGGGCCGCCGGCTGATTGTCCCTGGAGAGGAGGAGGCAGCGGTGGAGAGCGGGAGGCCGCTGCTGCTACTGCCGCTGCTGCTTGCGTCGCAGGTGCAGCTGCCAGGGAGGGGGCCTGCGATGCCCCCGCCGCCCAGCTCCAGGTCGGGAGCGGCACTGGTGTCGGCTGTGGGGCGGTAGTAGGCAAGCCCGCCTGCGGCTGCCCTGGTGACACGGGCAGGCTCAACGATCGCTCTGCAGCACGGACAGCGCCAGGCAGAGACGGCCTCATCTGCAGGGTGGTGCAGGGAGCGAGGCAGGGACAGAGGGGTGCTTCGGGCAGAGCTCTCCCTCAGAGGGCAAAGCAGAGGGCAGTTACGGCGTGGCCGCCAGGATAAGGCGCAGTCGCCAGAGAGGTTGCAGTGCATCCGGATTTGAGCGCTCTTTCTGGAGTGGGGGATGTGAAAACGCACTGCGCGTGCAACAGCCACGCAGAGGGCCTCAATCACTATGCATAGGAAGGAGAACTGCGCTCTCCCTATGCAGCCGTGCTGCCTTGGGGCCGTCCCGTGGCGCCCACCGAGGCAGGGCCTCCTCCCCTCCCTGCCCCTGCAGCGCCCTGCTGCCGCCGCAGGAGTTGCCCGCTTGGAACCCACCTATGAACACCTCGACGATGCAGCTTGCGCAGAAGGCGTGGCGGCAGGGGAGCGTGAGCGCGCTGCTTGTGAGCGGCTCTAAGCACACGGCGCAGTCGTCAGCCGACATGCTCGGGGCGGCTTCCAAGTTCTCTGGGCTGACAGCGCATGCCCTCAACGCGTGCAGCTGGAACGAGGTAAGGCCTTGGGCACTGTGCCACAGCACGCTCAGCAGTGGTATTACCACACCTTCCCCGTCGAGCGTGCCACTATTACACATATCGGAGTGCTCTGTATATCTACAGGCATTGCGGGGGCTTCGTGCAGGGCGGCAGGACGCAGACCAAGGCCTTCACGTCGCCGCCGGCAGCCGGCGGTAGCTTCATATTATAGGTTAATGCCATGGCTAATGCTGTAAAATGTGCTCGTTGCGCAGGATGCAGCTGCCGATACCACCTGAGCTGGCATTGCCTTCCACCAGCCAGCCGCTCAGCCGACCGCCGCTGCTGTGATGTGCCTGATGTCTGTGCACTGCAATTCATCATTGTAGCACCACCATATCACGTGCCGAAAGCAGTATGCGTGTGCACCCAAGTTCTGCTGTCATTCGGCCAACCACGCTTTGTGCCGTACTACCGATGCCCACCCACCCACCCACCCACCCCTTTGGGCTGCAGGCATGCGGTCCTCCGCCTGTCTTGCTTCCACAACCGGCTGTGCAGCTGGTTTGGGTTTGGGTGGGCCTCCACACCCCAGCAGCTGCTTGCCTGTGACGCGGCGCTGCCCGGTGTGTTTGCTGTGGGGTGACAGCCCGGCCAGCGCCCTCGCCAGGCAAGGCTGTGCACTGTGCCTTGCAGGTCCGCCCGGCTGGCCGCCAGCTTTGGTTGGCCCCCCACCTGTGCAGTTGGCTGGATGGGCCTCCACACACCGGCATGCCCCCGCCACACACTGGAAAGCCTGCCAGGCGGGGAGGGCCTTCCCGCTGGGCTGGGCAGAGCTTCCAGGCTGGAGCGGCCAAGCAGCTTCTGAGCGCTGCCTATGAATCTCCAGCAGCAGTTCCAGTTGAGGGCACGCAGCTGCTGCTGCCGCTGCCATCCTGGGCAGTGCAGACAGCAGCAGACCTGCTTATTCGGAGAGGCCCAGCAGGCCCAGCAGGCCCAGCAGCAGCAGCATTGCTGTGGCGCCAGTGATGCCGGCGGCAATGGTAGCGGGGATGCGCCGGCCACGCCCAAGCAGCCGCCTCTGCCACCACTGCTGCTGCAGCATGCTTGGAACAGGAGCAGGAGCAGCTTTAGGGCTGGGT
This sequence comes from Chlorella sp. ArM0029B, assembly GCA_002896455.3. Lineage (NCBI taxonomy): Eukaryota > Viridiplantae > Chlorophyta > Trebouxiophyceae > Chlorellales > Chlorellaceae > Chlorella > Chlorella sp. ArM0029B. The sequence continues at coordinate 132,996 of JTEE01000325.1, read as the reverse complement.
GCACGAGCTGATCTGTTGCTACCTGAGACACTGCGGCTGCCGCAGCGACAGCCGGTCGCGCTGCGGTGGCGGTGACGGTTGCAGCAGCAGAGACAGGCGGGTGCGCCACTCTGTGTTTCTGCCAGGTGTATTTTTTTATACAGATACAGATACATCTGGCTTGTGGAATGCACCTGCAAAGTGGGTAGCTGGGGAAACACAAGGGGGCACCCAGCCATCTCGGCGCCAGCCAGCTCAGCATGACAGCAACTCGCTCTCACAGAGCCCTCTAGAGCGTGCTACATCTGTGCACATCGCTGGAGTGATCATACACCAGTGGCAATGAGGGGGCCTCGTGCAGCAGCCAGGGCTGCCTGGACGCAGACAAAGAATGGCTTCACGTCGCTGAGGGGCAGCCCGCGGTGAGTTTGTGTGTTCAACGTGATATTCGGAGTGCGTTTCCGCAACGGAGGCCGCTGCCGACACCACCTCTGCTGGCCGCCCGCGAGCGCCGCTCGTTTCGGCTGCCCTGCTTGCCTTGGGCCCCGCGCAGCCGACGGCTTGCGATCAGATGCATCAGGCAGCGCGCCAGAGCAGGCAGGCGACTGCTGTCTCCCACCCGCTGCCTCCCGCCGCACACGCTGTTACGACTTCCTGTGGTTGAACCTCGGGCGTCTCAGTGCTTGTCTGAGCACCTAGCATTCAATGCCATGCTGTTATGATGGAATTTGTGACCTCTGCTACAATGCTGAACTGCCGCCGTGCGCACGCACACTACACTACGCCCACTGCTGTGACCGCTCGCATCCCCACTCTACCCCGCCGCTCGCCCCCTCCTTCGTCGCCCACCATTGCCGGCGATGCACAGCCCCTTGCTTCACAGTTCACAGCGGCATGTATGGTGACCTTATTCTCAAGGTGCTAGAGTCCCTTCCTCCCGCTTCGTCCCCTCCCCCCCATTGTTTCCGGCCCCCCATTGCGATTGCCCTCCCTGCCCGCCTCACCTTCATCACTTGCTTGCAGCGACCTGTACGTGGTGTTTGCCCTCAAAGTGCTGGAATCCTACAACTACTTCTCCCTAAGCCGCATCTTCACGCTCTACCTGACAGAAGAGTTTGGCGTGAACGACTACAGGTGGGGGCCCGCTGTGCTGTGCTGCGCTGTGCCGTGCTGTGCTGTTTTGGGGCTGCGGTGTGCCGTGCAGCCCCAAAGGCATACATCTTTTTTCGTGTGCTGGGCGGGACGGTTCGGCTGCAGGCGGGGTGACGCTGCTGTGACATGCCGTGCTGTGCTGTGCCGTGCTGTGCTGTGCTGTGCTGTGCTGCTGCTGTCTCGAGGCTTGCTCTGCTGGGTGTGATAGGTGGGGTGGAGCATAGACTGCGGAGGTGATTTGGGGGTGGGCATTGTTTGAGAAAGCTTGGGTGAGGAGTAGTGTGCGGGTGCACGGTACCCTACAACACACTGGCACCAACAGCCACAGCTGCAGGGTGGAGGGTCAGAGGGCTGCGGCAGGAGCAGCGCCTGTCTTGCGCGTCTGCACCCTCATGCCCCTTCCCACACCCGCCCCACCCCTCCCATTGCTGTTGTTGATGGGCAGGGCGGGCACGCTGTACGGCCTGTGGGGCACGCTTCTCACCGCCTATGGGTTCCTGCTGGGAGGAGCCATCGACTACTTGG